>PYHX02000495.1:86456936-86704626 GCA_004302925.2 Cochliomyia hominivorax | reverse complement strand
GAACGTATATATGGCTACAGGTCTAGCCATGGGCGGTAAAGGTGGAGGAGGCAACATTGTGCTATATTGTTGATAGTGAGCTGCGGCAGCAGCTGCAGATACTGCGGATAGTTTGGGGCTACGTCCAACAGCAGCAGCGGCGGGCAGCATGTTGCAATTGAAAATGGGGAAGATGTTTGATGATGATGGGCATGTAAATCGGCTTCCGAGGGATTTACACTGGCCGTATCTTGACATACATAAGCCACAAATTCGGACATATCTTGACCATGGTTTAATGACTTCCGGTAGCATATTTAGGGGTGGAAGAAGTTTGTGAATGATGCAAGTGCTGCTGGTGATGATGTTGCTGCTGATGTTGATGCTGTTGTTGTTGTTGTTGCTGTTGTTGTTGATGCTGTTGGTGTTGCTGCTGCTGTTGTTGTTGCTGATGTTGCTGGTGCTGAGCTTCCTCAGAGTTGTCTGAGGGATTGGCGGATGGACTGGTATTGCGGATAGTATAAAGCCGGACTTACGGAATTTGGCACCAAAGTTGAACTCACATTATGTTGCATTAACACTAAAAGAGAGTAAATAATTACGAATGATGTAATGATCAAAGATCAAAATAAAAGTTTACCTTCGCCTGGCCTCATTTGTCCCCATGCTAAGCAAGACACGATTGCTGGTAGGAGTGTATCTTTGTAAAGCCACCTCGTCGTTGTTGGAGCCACCATTATTGCTGCCGTTGTCTTCATTTTGTCTTAATATCACAGAAAAACTGCTAGGTCCACTGACCGTATCCTGTGGAGAACCATTGGGATCAGTTTTACAAGAAGCAGCGGCAGCCGCACGCAATAAAGAAGAGTTAGAAAGATGCATACTACTGCGAGGATCCACGAAATCAACTAATACAAAAAAATATATTTCCTTCTTATTTTTCTCACCGAAAATGAGCAAAATACTTACTGCTATAGCCCGAAGGTAAAACCATGGAAGCACTAACTGAGGAACGACCATCACCACCAGTTACCATTCCACCACCCGACGATGTGCCCAAACTATTTACACCACCCACCACTGAACCTAATGGTGCTGATGAACCGGCTGACATTTGATATGTTTGGCATTCATAGGCCGCTGTCGGATGTTCCAATTTAATGGAACTGGCCTGTATGAGATCATTGGTGGTTTCTTCCAAAATGGAAGCTAAAATGAAAGAATTTTTTGGTTCTACATTACCACAATGAATCATTCAATTAACTGGAATACATTTGGTTTTGTAAATTTTTTAAATTACCTTTTGATAACTTCCACAATTCCTTGGAAGAGAATACCCCAGTGGCCAAGATAATATCATTACAAACCACACCATTATAAGGATTATGACTGTAGCCAGCGAATGGTGTGTTCTCTACATCTAGAGTTTGAGTGTAACGACGACAAATGGCTTAGAGTTAGTTGTGTCATTTAAAGAAAATTCTTCACTCCCATACATACCTTTTGCTTTACGCTCCTCCTCAGAATGTTTCTTATTGTCGGCTGGATTGTTGTTATTATTGTTGTTGGCATTATGCTCATTACTATACAGCATAAGTGACGGTGTGTTCGGAGAACCTGGATGTGGTGAAGAAGGTGTGGGGACTGCTTAACGGATCATGTGTATTAATGAAATTAGCCAAATATAGATCCAATTCCCTTACGGAGACATTATATGATAAGGATTCACACATAATGCGGGATGTATACACTCAGGTGACTTTTTCTAACGTTCACCATCGGTACTTTCTAAAGGTATGGCTTTAAAGAGAATGACCATGACCAAATCTAAACGCCATACTTTATCCGCTTGTCTTAGACAATCGATACGTCTCATTTTACCCTTTTGATCGGGATTGGAGAGAACACATATTGATTTACGTTTACCCGTTATTGATTGCACGAAATCCTCGCGACATTCTTGGGTTATGTCTTTGCGCAGTTTACCCAACAGACGGGAAGCCCATTTTTGTTTAACTTCAGCTTTTTCGTTCTAAAAAAAAATACAATGGAGAGAGGAGAATTAATAACGGGTCCACAGATTTAAAAAAAAGTCTGCCTTAAAGTAGTCAATAGTCTGGACTATAGATTTGTCTATATTCTGGATTATAGATTAATCTATAAGCTGGACTATATGCTACTTTGTTATTGCCAGGACTATAGATTACTTTATAGTCTGGAATATAGATAAGTCTGGACTATAGATTAGTCCGTATTCTTGACGGTAGATTAGTCTGTAGTCTGGACTATAGATTAGTCTGTAGTCTGGAATATAGATTAGTCTATAGTCTGGGCTATAGAATAGTCTAAAGTTTGGACTATAGATTAGTCTGTATTCTTGACTATAGAATAGTCTGGACTATATATTAGTCTGTAGTCTGGACTATAGATTAGTCTATAGTCTGGCTATAGATTAGTCTATAGTCTGGGCTATAGATTAGTCTATAGTCTGGGCTATAGATTGGTTTGTAGTCTGGGCTGTAGATTAGTCTGTAGTCTGGGCTATAGATTAGTCTATAGTCTGGGCTATAGATTAGTCTATAATCTGGGCTATAGTCTGTAGTCTGGGCTATGATTAGTCTGTAGTCTAGGCTGTAGATTAGTCTGTAGTCTGGGGCTGTAGATTAGTCTGTAGTCTGGAGAATAGATTGATCAATAGTTTGAACTAAAGATTGGTCTACTAAAGACTGGTCTATAGACTTTATTATAAGTAAGTCTGGACTATAGATTAGTCTATAATCTGGAATTTAGTTATAGTTCAATATAGTCTGGATTAAGGTTGCACTATAGTCTGGACTATAATTTACATTATACTACTATATTTTACTTTATTTTACACTCTAGTGTGTACTATAGTTTATACCACAAGACAGCCTATAGTTACATTATAGTCTGAGCTGTAGTATACACTATAATTTTTGGACCCATTAATATCTTTCACTCACCTGTAACTCATCTTTACAATGTCTCTCCTCCTCCAGTGACATACGTTTCTCATGTTTTTTATAATATTTTCGTTGGCTGCTTGTAAATTAAACCAGGAATACGAAAATGATTTGACATACGGTAGTAGGGCTTCAATGAACGGATGAAACTCATCCTAATCAAATATATATATACACACACACGCATATTAACACACATATTGACAACAATCACATAAGTAAAAGAGAGAAAGAAAGATAGTAGAGTGTAAAAAAAAGAGAAAAAGAGATCAATTTAAATGAGTTGCAAAATGTTGAACAAAATTTTAATTTACAGCCAAGAGAGCATTTGATATTAGTATTTAGTATAAAAAAGAGAAACACTAAATATTATTATTATATAGACACATATATAAATTCAAAATTAAATGCAGATTTTAGTTTGGTTTTGTTTTTATACCCTCCACCACTACAAGTGGTGAAGTGGGTATATTAACTTTGTCATTCTGTGTGTAACGCTAAGAAGGAATAATCTAAGATCCCATAATGTATATATAATATCTGGGCGGATTTAGCTCTGTATGTCTGTCTATCTGTCCGTCTGTCTATCTATCTGTCTATCTGTCTGTCCGTATGTCTATCTTTTCGTCTGTCTATCTATCTGTCTGTCTGTTGTTGGCACGCTCACATCCACAATAATTGACAGAGCTCAATAAAATTTGGCCTGAAGATTACTTATAGTCCTGAAAAGGGTGCTATTTAAAATCAGCAATATCGGATCAGTACATCCAAAGATATCGAACGATATCTGAGTCAACCACTAAGTTCAAGTGAAGAACTTTCGTAAAATTGTCTATAATAAATCAGATTTTGCTATAATATAGATTTGCATATACTTAATTACCATTCCAAAAATTATCAAAATCGGTTCAGTTATAAGAAAAAATATTAGTAATTTTATGACTTAATAAGGGTTTCTTTGTTTTAAGAAAAACTTTTATATATTGCATACGTTTGTGACTGTATGTGTGGGTGTATAGGTACGAAAGTATTTACTTCACACACACTTGGAGTGGAGGGTATTGAAGATTCAGCATTGCCGAATATAGCATTCTCACTTGTTTATGGTTTAAGTCTCTACTAAATATTTGATTTTAATATTTTTTTATTACTTTTTTTGTTTTTTTTTAATAAATAAATTTATGATGATTTTTGCAAACATTTAAACATTAAGATTAAATACATTTAATTAATTAATTAAATAATTGAGTTTAAAAAAGAATATACAGAGTTTAAATGGTCTAAAAAAAACATGTGGCGCGTACAACATTCAGTTAAAAAAGTAACAGAAATGGTTATATAAAATTAAATCAGATGTAGGCAAAAATTATAATTCAGATATTAAAAAAATATATAAAATAAAAAAATATTTTCTAAATTTATCGAATTTACTTTAATTTTTATGCAAAATTATACAAGTTTCTCTTGAAGTTCTAATAATTTTTTTTTCGTTCGAAAAAATTAAAATTTTTTTACGTCCATTGACCCAAAATATTTTGTATTCAAAAGACTCTATTTTAATTCAAATATATAAATATTTTCTCAACTTTTGATATGAAAAGTTGCATTTGCGTAGTCACGTCTTTTGTCCAATCTACGCATTTTGCATACAAATTAGCCCTGATTAGTAGTAAAAATTCTTTTGGTAGGTCAGTTCAAAAATAAATATATAATAAAATAAATTGTAATTCATTTTAAAGCTGACAATTTTTTGTTGTATTTTGTTGATTGTTGTCTACTTTTTTTCTCTAAACATCATGGCTTTTTTTACTAAAGTAGGTGAATTAGCGAATAATAAATTTAGAAGACGAAGAAATATTGCAATAACAAAAAATCTCCATAATAAAACTTTTAACAAACTTTAATAAATCAGTTCTACTGAAGTCGAAAATAAGTTATATCTTAATGTCTCAATTATGACCATCTAGTCTATATGCAGATTAAGGTCTTGAAGTCCATAATATAGACTAAAATCCATCACAAAAATAGTCTAAGGTTTAAAAACCGTCCTTAGCAAAAAACGTCCTTAAATACAGACTACAGCTTAGTCCAAAATATGTTCTATAATCTAATCTAAATTAAAGTCCAAATTGTAAAATAAAAAAAATTCAATTCTGATCTATAATATAGATTAAAATCAAGGTCAACTAGAACCTGAACCAAAATCTGAACTAGAATCTAAATTATAATCTGAATAAGAATTTAAATTAAAATCTGAACTTTATTCTAAACTTAAATCCGAACTCGAATATAAATAAGAATTCGAAGTGGAGACTATAATTCTAAACAGAGTCTAAAAAATATGAACTAAATGAATCAGAACTAAATTAGAATCCAAAAATAGATATTGAACTGGATTACCAAAGAGAATCTGAGCTGGAATTTAAATTATGATATGAACCGGAATTTGAACCAAATTCTTTACCAGGATCAAACAAAAATCTGAAGTAGAATATGAACTAAATTCTATCATAGAATCCGAAATAGAAATTATGCAGGAATTTGATCTGGAATCCAAACTAGAATCTGAAAAACATGAACTAAAACCTTAAGCGGATGCTGACATGAGTCTGAAATTGAATTTAAACTGGATTCTGGAGAAGAATATTAATTTGATTCCATAGAAAATTTTAAATTGAAAATAAAGAAGAACATAAAAAAGAATTCGAACTAGAATCTGAGCTTGAAACCAAAATTGTATCTGAACTAGAAGCTGAAGTATTAGACTCTAAACTAGAATCGGAACTAAAATTTTACCTAGAATCTAAACCGGATTTTGAACTCCTATATAAACTAAAATCTGAACCTTAAAAGGAAGCTGATGTAGCGCATGAATTAAACTGACTACAGAACTGGATACTGGAATAGAATATAAATTAGAATCCAAACTTTAATTAGAACTAAAAAATAAATAAGAACATAAACTAAAGTCTGGACTACAGTCTGAACTAGAATCTAAGTTAGAATCTAAATTAGAATCTGAACTAGAATCTGAACTAGCATATGAGCTAGAATTTGAGGTAAAATCTGAGCTACAACTGAACATGAACTGAACTAGAACTCAACTAGAAATTAACTGGGATCCGATTTATATTATGAGCTAGAATCTGAACCAGATTCTGAACTAGAACTTAACTACAATCTGAACTCGAACTGAACTTGAACTGAGATAGAACTGAACTACAATCAAAGCTAGAATCTGAAGTAGAATCTGAACTAGAATCTGAACTTAAATCTGAAGTATAATCCGAATTAAAGTCTGAACTAGAACTGAACTACACTTGAATAGAAGTGATCTATAGTCGATGTTGTAAGTTTAGTTAACAAGGGTCTATATCTTATTCCTGATCCTTTATTTTCAATTAGTTACAAGGAAAAATATATTAACTAAAAAATTGAGTCTACTCCATTCCATTTTATATGACCATTTCATTCAAAAGACAACAAAAAGTTTAAAGGTGTAACGAATATTACTAAAGGAAACGGAAATTGAATGAACAAAATCAACAAAAACAAACTGAAAATGTAAAAAACAAAATGACACAAACATCTAAAAAAAAGAAAACGGAAAATGTGGGGGAATAAAATAAAGTGAAGGGGAAAAAGGTGAATGCTAAAAAGGGGAGCTGTAATGAAAGCGACGGGCGACAGTGATGGACTTCCAGTGAATAATTTATAATTATAATTTATAAAATTGAGATTTATAATTTGTTAATATTTGTATATCCTTCATTCTGACGCCTGTCGCTTACATTGTAATTTCGCTTCTCTCACTAAATATGTGAGAATATTTAAAAAAAGGGGTCACAGTTAGAAATGAAAAAAATAACAAACATAACGGGCTCCACACATATACATACAGACATTTACATACACGGGTTACATCAATAAAGTTGTAAAAAAATGTTAACAAAACAACAACAACATGAATATTAAGGACATTTAATATATGAATGTGTGTGTGAGAGAGAGCGAGAATACAAAAGGAATTTAACATGAATTTAAATACCAAAAATAAGAAAGAGACATAAAATAAGAATAAAAAATGGAAAAAATATAAATAAACACGACAATAAGTATGTAATTACACCAAAAACAAACATTGGTTAAAAATAACACACACACACAGACAGAGAGAGATTAGAAGAGAATTTTAGTAACTTTTGTAATTACTTAGTTAACGAGAGAGTTTACAGAGTTATGATTTAATATTATTCTTTTGTTTTTCGATTATTTGTTGTCTTTTCTGTTTGAGAGTGATATCAAAGAGACTGTAAGAGAGAGAGAGAGAGGGGAGCTTTTTTCGCTTTGTTTGTTTGTTTGTTTTTGTTGTTAAAATACACAATTTGCTAAATGGAAAAAAGCTTGTGAGATCCTTTTCATTTCATTTGTAAATTAAACATTTTTTGCATATTTCTGGGGGGTTCGATGATGTTAATTAAATTAAATGAGCTTTTTTTTTTAATTATTATTAGTCTGATGCTGTTAGTTGCTTTTAGTTTAGTTTATCAAAATATTAAGTTTTGTAAATTAGAAATTTTGGATTTTGTTTTTGTTTTTTAATCTTTTAATTGCTTAAAAACTGATACCACGTATAAATTCAGCACCTGTCCTGAGGATGATGTTTGTAGATAAGAATTAACGTCCGTCTCAATCATACAGCTACGTAATGAATCAGGTATAAACATGCCTTGTTACAGGCGTTCGTTTGATTTTGTAATTTATTTTTTGTTTTTTTATTTTTTGCTTAATTGTTGTAGCTTTTGGATTTTATAAAAATTATTATGTTTTTTTTTTTTTTATTTTAATCGAAAGCTTTTGGAAGACTTTGGGTGTGTATTTTTTGAGCTTTTTGTTTGTTGTAGACAAGTTGTATGAAGAATTTTGATGATAGTGATTTATGCCTGCAAATAAAAAAGGGAAAATATATTAATTTTATATAAGATATTAAAGCTTTTTGAAAATTGTCCAAAAGCTCTTTTTATAAAAAAAGATTTAAAAAAAACTCTTTATTAAAAAATGAAAAAAGGAAAAATTAACTTATGAATAAGACATTTAAAGGCGTATAAAATGCTTCTTTTAAAGGACTATTTTAAGCACTAAATTTAAAAGCTTTAAAAAGAAAATTTTAACAACATATTTTATATAAAAGCTCTAATAACATTTAATTTAAATGTTTTATAAGTATTTTTATTTATTCATTCTTTATAATTGAGCATCTGATTTAAGAAAAATCGTTAATATTGAATTACTTGTAAGTTCTTTTAAGCTTTCTATTCGTAAGCTAAGCCCATTTGCTTAAAAAGTTTACAAGCTTTTGAAAAAAAAAAAGATTCTGTTGAAGGCAAGTTTTGGAAGCATTTGAGTCAAAATCTTTTCGAGCTTTTGATTAAAATAGATTTTTAAATAAAAGTGCTTTTTGGAAAATGTTAAAAGGTTAAAGATTTTTTTGAAGCTTTTGATTACACATTTTTTGATACTTTTTGATTGAAAGAAAATTGTTTAAGTTTTTTTATTAGGTTTTTTATTTAAAAAAGGTTCTACATTTGAATTTTTTCTCAAACTTTTTTGAAAGTTTCTTTAAGCTCCCATTACTTATGCTTTTTAGTAAAAAATGATCTCCGTGAAACGTTTTCAAAACATGTTTTAAGCTGTTTTCTTTTAAAATAATTTAAGCTCTTTATTTGAAAAACTTTTTAGGGTTTTTAAATAAAAAACTTAAAAGCTCTATTCTTAGAATTTTAAAGAATCTTTTTTGGGATTATTATTTTCAATTCCATTTATTCAAAAATGTTCTTGGCTTTTAGTGAAGGAATTGTTTAAGTTTATTTAACGTTTTTTGTTAAAATAAGATTTAAAAGCTTTTCATTTTAACGTCTTTCTTAGAAGGAATTTTTAAAGCTTATTTTTTTATTTAAAAGATTCTTAAGTTTTTATTTGGAAATCATATTTATTAAGCTTTTTTATTTAAAAAGAGCTTTACACTTTTTGATTAAGAAAGCTTCTTAAAGCTTGTTATTGTGACAACTTTTTAATCTTCCTATTTGAAATCTTTTTAAGATTTTTTTGGAAGAGCTTTTCTAACAAGTTATCTATTATAATCCTTTTGATGTAAAGAGGTTTTTTATATAAACAACTTTTTAAGCTTTTTTAATTAAAAACTTATAGATTTTGATTTAAAAGTAATTTTCTATATATTTTTTTATTTTATTTGAAAGTCTTAAATGAAAACTTTTGAAAAGTTTTTCTGGTTCTATATTTGCAAAGCTATTTAAGCTCTTTCCGCTTTTTAAAATTTTTAAACTTTGGAGAGACTTATATGAAAAGCTGCATATTTGAAGATCTAATTTAGCCTCCTGTTTTTATTATGAAAGCTTTTTTAATTTGAAAAGCTTTTGAGATTTTTATTTTAAACCTTTTTTATTAAAAAGTAAGTTTTCAGCTTTTCAGTAGTTGTTGTTGCTTATAAGGTTCTAAAGCCTTAAAAGATTTTTTTATTTAAAAAAAATTGTTCTATATTTTTCATTAAAAGCTTTTTAAGATTTTTGTTTACAAAGCTTTAAAAATATTTTTAGTTAAGAAGTTTTTGTGGTTCCTAATTTCAAAGATGTTTTTGCTTAAAACCTTAAGCTTTTAAATTTTTTCCGTTTTTTTTTTTAATAATAAGCTTTTTAAACTTTTTTGGGTTTTCATGCTTCTTTTAAAAGCTTTATTCATAAGTCTTTTAAGGTATTTTATTAAGATTCTTGTTTTTATCAGGAATTCTGTTTTATTTATTTTTATTTTGCAACTTTTTCCAATTAAAAATCTTTTTAAGCTTTTTTACTTAAAAAGCTTTTTAAATTTATGTATTTAAAAGGTTTTTCTTAAGCTTCTTTTAAAAGCTTTATTTATAAAACCTTTTAAGCTATTTTATTTAAAAGCTTTTTAAACTTTTATGTTTTATAATTTTTTAAGCTTTTTTATTTAAAAAGCTTTTGAAGCTCCTTACATATTTCTTATACTTTTTTATTTAAACTCACCTTAATTTTTCTAAAAAAGGTTTGCACTAAAACCAAATAGCGTTAGAAAAATAAAAAATCCGCTATCGAAGGAAGTGAAAAATGGAAGAAGAGATAGAGAGAGAGAGAAATACAAGTCCTTAATATTGTAAAATTTTCCACGTTGTTTTTGTTTCTGTTTTGCAAAATAACATTTAAAGTTGTTGCTGTTGTTGTTTGTTGTTGAATTTGTTTTTTTCTAATTAAAAATAATTTTAAACTCTTCGTCTCATCATCAATATTTGTTTGTTGTTATTGTTGTTGTTGCTAAAGAAGATTTTATTGGAAGATGTTGTAGTTGTGGTTGTTGCTTTATTTGTTTTTAAGGTTTGTTTATGTGCTGGCAACATCATCGTTGTTATCACCAGCAACGCCATTTATTTAGAAAAGTGTGATAATGTGACAGAGTATGAGAGAAGAGAGCAAGAAGACAGTAAATTGTGTGGGTGTTTTGTGTGATTGTGTGAGAGAGTGTTTTGTTTTTTTATAATTTTTATTATTTATGTTTATTATTGTAAGTGTATTTTTTTTTGTTGTTATTATTGTTGTTGTGATTTTAGCCGTGCATTTTTATAGGAACTCTCAACGGATTAACGAACATGTTTGTTGCTTTTATTTTGTTGTTGTTTTTTTATTAAATTTATTATTGTCTTTTTTGTTGTTTTTTTATTACTAAATTTATTTAAATTTTAAGATTTTTGTTTTTTTTAAATTTATTTTTTATTTTGTGCATTTTTTTATTTTTTCTTTTAAATTTCTTTTCGTTGTTTTATTTTTGTTGTTGTTGAAAACGTAAATAAATAAAAGATGACGTAGAATAGCAGAAGACAGTTGTTTGTGTAGAAGATTTATTTGAAAATAGTTGAAACCAAAAAGAAGAAATAATTTAAATTTATTTTTTTTTTTTTAATAATTTTTATAGAATTTTTTAGTATTTCATTATGAGTTTTTTTGTTAAAGTTTCTTTAAACAAAATTATACAAGTCGAGGTGTCACTGTAAGAAAAGAAGAAGAGTTTAAATATTAATTAGATAGAAGCCCCTCTTAATCCTCCCTACCCCACACTCCCTTCCGCAAAAATAAATTTTCTAAATTAAAAAGCTTTTTATAAGAGATTTGTTTACTTTCATTATTCATTTTTTTAAAACATATTAACACATTAAAAGCTTTTATTGCGTTGACTCAATTAAATAAGAGCTTTTGTTAAAAAATTAAATTTCGTAAGAAACTGAAATAAGATCATAAAGCTTTCATTAACAATAAAACTGTTTCCTTAAGGATTATGAGCTTTATTGAATTTTTAAAGCTTTCAAGAAAAAAAGGAAATTTTCAGAAAGCTTTCATATTGCAGCTTTAATTAGTTTAATATGTTTGCAGAAATGATTTAAAGCTCTCTAAATATTTCACAACAATATTTGAAACTAAAGACAACAATTTCAAAAGCTTATTTTTCTATGTAAAAAGCTTTTATTAACAACTTTGCCTTTAAAAGTTCAAAGTTTAATATTGGTTATGCTTTTAAATTTAAAAGCTTCTTGAACTTGTGGTTAAACGCTTATGTTTCTTTTTTAATTTACAAATTTTAAGCTTTGTCAATTTAAATCTTGTTAAGGCTTCTTTATTTGAAAAGCTTTTTAAGTATATATTTAAAAAGTATTTTAAGCTTTTTCAACATTATTTTTAAAAAACATCTTAAAGCTTTTTGTTTGAATTATTAAGTAAAAATTTTAAATTTTTAGTAAAATGCTGTTAAATATAGAAGCTTAAAAAGCAAATTCTACGTATTTGAAAAGTTTACTATTTTAAAACCTTTTTAAAAAGCTTTTTCTAGTAAAGAAGCTTAAAAAGTTTATTGAATAAGAAACAAATCAAATGTGTCTTAAACCATTTTATTTGAAAAGCTTTTTATAAAGTTTTGGATAATATATTTTTCGGAAAGTTTTAAACAAGAAGAAAACTAATGAGAACTTTAATGCACTTTAAAAGTTTTAATAAAAAATACTGGTTTACAAACGAGCTTAAATAATGAAAAACTAATTGATTTTTCAGTTCAATTATATTAAACTTTTTTTTTTAAGTTTTAACCTAAAAAAGTTTTTAAAGTTTTAACCTAAAAAGCTCTTTGCCTTTTTAATTTTAAAAGCTTTTAATCTCGACTTTTCTAAAAGCTTTTAAATTTATTATTTTCACTTCCATCCATTCAAAAATGTTTATGTTTTCCTCGGTTTTTTTTTATTTGTGACTTTTTTACTTCATTTTGAAATGTGTCTATCAGCGCAACCTGCCACGGTTACACCTCATTTTTGTTGCTGCTTTATTGGGTTATAATATTTTCCGATAAAGCCCGACAGTTCTTACAAAGTTGATGAAATTAATAATGTTTTGAATTTCGTGAACATGGAGATTTTTAAATGTATAAAAAATTAAACTTTATTACAGTCACTTTACTATACCTTAGGAGCTTACAGAGTGGACAGTTTGGTAAATGAAGAAATAGCTAAGTTTTTTAATATTTATTTTAATGATGACAGAAAATACGTTTGGAAAATTTTACAAGAAGCTAAAGGACAATCTCTAATGAATTTTAAAACTGTTTACCGTATTAACTCTTAGTAAACAGAAGAGTGGACAGTCGAGTGCTTTGTATTTAAAGGAAAAACTAGCGATAATAATTTACAATTAAAATGTTATTTTTTGTAATTTTTTATTCATATAATAAATTAATGAAAGAGAATATTTTAAAAAATTTTTACTGATTATTTCATAGACCCTAAGTAAACAGAGAAGGGTAGAGTTTACAAATTAGAGTTTAAAAGAATGTTTTATTGACTACAGAAATAACGATTAAAAATTTTGGGGCTCTAAATCGTTAAATATAAAATCTATATATAAAAGAAATTATAGGTTACTTCACTGGAACCTGGTAGTTAATAAAGTAGTCTGAAAATTAAGAAGTTTCTATATTAAGATTTTTGTTAATATAGAAATAAAAGATTTTATAAAATAATTTGTTTGCATTTTTTTGTGTTTTAAAGTTTATACTTTTAAAATATAGTAACTGTTTACTTTATTAACCCTAAGTATGGTAAAGGGGGGGAGTTTAACATTACGTTTTAAAGGGTAAAAGAACGAACTATGGAGTACAAAAATAATTTAAAAAATTTTATAAAATCAAATTTTCAATAATGAATTCTTTAATAAAGGAAAAAAATCCATAGATTACTTTACTAGACCATAGTGGTGTATAAAGTAGTGAGCTTTAAATTTCAGAATTAGCAACGTTTTTATTTTTTTATTTGTAGTTAGGAAAAAGTTCTTAAACAATTGTTGTACATAATTTTAATTAGTTTCTAATTTGTTAAAATATAATAATTGTCTACTTTTTTAACCCTAAATATGGTAAAGAGGGTACTGTCCTTAAAGAATAAGATATTTAATATTTCATTTAGAAATAACTTGTAAATATCTCATTTTATGAAATATTTGGTTTCAAATAAAAATTCTGTAATAAATTAAAAAAAAAACTATAGATTACTTTACCAGGCCTTAGTGGTTTACAAAGTAGTCAGTTTGAAAATTAAGAAATAAATACATTTTTGGTTTTCTTTATTGTGGAAAAACTATTTTTAAATATTTGTTTTAAATTTTTTTCTTTATAGATTTTATATTAAAAGGTTACCTTATTGACTCTAAGTACACTGAAGAGGGGAGAGTTGAAATTTTTGTTTTAAAGAACAAGAGAATGTACGATCACCGTATATAGAAAATGTATTATAATATTTAATTCTTTTAAATTTATAAAATATAAATTCTATACTAAACATAAAATTTTATAGGTTACTTTACTAGACCCAAGTGGTTTATACAGTAATCAGTTTAAAATTTTTTGGAAATTTCAATGTTTTGAAATGTTTATAAGTGAAATAGAGAAATTTTAAATAAGTTATTTTGTTTAACAAAATTTGAATTTAAATCAAATATTCGACTGGATACTTTATGGGGTTCTAGTAGTGTTTCATGGGGCAATGAATATTGAAGCAATTTTTAGTGTTTTATGAAAGTTTTTTAATGGTGAAAATTTTGAAAAATAATAGATTTAATCTGAATTTTTTATTTCAATGTTGTATACCAAGTGGTTATACAGTTAACCCTTAGTAATATAAAAAGTATACAGTAAATTTATTTTTTATTTAAAAATTGATAGAACTATTGGACTTAAGTATTTCAAAGAGACAGTATAAAGTCAAAATTTTTGAATCACAAAAGAAAAAAATATTTCAAATATCTTAATATTATTTCAAGTGTCAAGAGGTTACTTAATTAACTCTTAGTAATATAGAGAGTGGACAGTTTGTTTATATTTTTATTTATGTTTTATTTCAAACATTTTTATTTTTATTCCCATTTTAAGCACCAAATGGTTACACTGTTAATCCTTAAAAATTTTGAATTTCTACTTTCCTGAACTGTTGGACTTAACTGGGTCCTTGTAGTATTTCATGGGAAGAATCTAAAGTCTAAAAATTGTTTATGTTTTTTTATTTTAAATTCTAAAAGTTGTGAATTTTTCAAACACTAAAAAATTAATCAAAAATTTCTTAATTCTTCTTTAAACTTCAAGTGGTTACCTAATAAACCCTAAGTAATATAGAAAATAGACAGTTTGTTTTTTTCGCATTAAAGTGTTGGTAAGAAACTTTTCCGAACTGTGGGGTTGGAATTTCAACGTTATTTTGTTTATTGCTTTCTGATGTGATGGTGTAGGGTGGCAAAGAGGGGGTTTTGATTTATTTTCTTTTGTTGTTGTTATTGTGTGTTACACTTTGAATATTAATTTGTCTAATGGCAGGGGGAAAGTCTGGGTGAAACTTTATTATATTCAATGGGTTTTTTTTCAGATTTATATTTGAAATTTTTTAAAGACTTTTTTAAGGATTTTTTTTGATTTCTTTTTATATAAAAAAGCAGTTAATTACGGTTTTTTATATTAAAAAGAATTTTAAAACAAAAATAAAATCTATCGATTTGTGGCGTTTTTTATTCAGCCAGACACATTAATCACATTGTAATTCTTGCTTTTTTCACAGGATTTCTTTTATTACATTTTTCACAGGATTTTCTTTTAATTTTTTTTTATGATTTTTTATTAAATCACATTTTTAATTGTTGTGATTTTTTTTATAAATTTATCACTTTTTGAGGGATTTTTTTTTTCAATTAAAATTTTTTTATTGAAAAATTTTTTGTTACACAATTTTCTTTGAATTTTCTTTATTTTTTTCGGGCTCTTTTTTTGTACTTTTTTTGTTATTTTTCTTTAGATTTTCCCGTGTATGTGAATGTGATTTCTATTTCTTAATTTATTTTCATTTCATTTGCCTTTTATGAAAATAAGCACCAAACGAAAAATAGAAAATTTATATATTTTTTTTATTTATTTTTTAGCGATTTTTTTTCGAACGTTTCCTCTAAATTATATAAAAATAACTTTTTGGTCTACAACGTCTATGAAGAAGTGGCTGTCGGATTGGTGTGTCAGTGTAAAAAAGTGGGAATTTAAAGGGGACGAATATATTTTTTTACACTTTTCCGTTAATGTCTCCTCCTCTACATAATTTCAACGAGACACTTTTTCTTTATGTAAAAAAATTTCTTTGAAACACAAATTTCCCTTAAAAACTTTTTTTCACTTTAAAATTTTTAATTAAAATTTATTACAATTAATTTTTTCCACAAAAAACATAACACACTTTTTTCCATAAAATTTCTTTTAAATAAATTTATTTTTTTTTAATATTTTAACCAAAAATAAAAATAATAAAATTTCTTTATTTTCTCTTCAAATCGTTTTTTTTTGTGTCTTGTTGGCCAGACGAGACGTTTTTCCTCACTCACCATTTAATGTGTTATGCCTTGTGTTTTTGCTCAAATTTTCTTTTAGTCGCTTGTTCTAGACATTTTCAACCAAAATTGCCATTTAACCAACTAATTGAAAAAAGGCTAAAATCACAGAAACGCCAATTTTGAATTTAAGCGTTTTTTGCCTAAAACTTTCATCCTCAATAACAATAAAATATCATTATAGTAAATAATAAAATTGTTTATTATAGAAGAAATGTATAAAATATATTTTAATTTTTAAATACTCCTCCTTTTTAAAGCATTTTTATCAAAAATGTTGCCCTATTAGCGCTTTTTTCTCCAAAACAATTAAAAAGTCGTTAATAAGTCATAAGAAAATTATAAATTAAAAGTTCTGATCTTCTTAAATTGCTTAAAATTTAATAATTGTTCAGTTTTTGTCATGTTCGAAATTAAGTTCGAATTTTATAATTTTCAAAAATTCTTAAAATCTAAGCAAAATTATAAATTCTTAAACTTTATCCTTAAGTTCCAATAAATATTCGATTTTCTTTAATTTTAAACCAAGTTCGAAAATTCGAAATTAAATTCGAAGTCTCAAAAATTCATAAAAAAGCTCACAATATTTTAAGAAAATTATAAATATTTAAAATTAAATTTTCTGCCATTTTCAGAAAGTCGAATTTAAGTTCGAATCCGCAGAAAGCTCACTATTCTTAAGATAATTATAAATTTAGAATTTTTTTACAAAGCCGTTTTAAATTTATGAAAATGTAATTTAAAATTCGAATTTTAAAAAATTTTTAATAAAATCAAGAATTCGAAATTATGTTCGAAATCCAGTTCGAAATTTCAAAAAAAAAGGAGATGCAATATATTGATAAAATTGTCATTTTTGGTAGTTGAAAAATTAATTTTTACTCATTTTAGTTATGTTCGAATATTCTAAATCATGTTCGAAACATTAAAATTGAGGAAATAATTAAATATTTTTTAATAATTTTAAGTTTTTACAAATAAAATGATCAATTTAAGCACATTTCACTAAATTAAACGATTTTCGAAAATTCTGGATTAAGTTCGAAAGTTTGAAAATAGGTAGAATTTTGAAAAAAATCATTATTAAATAATGATGAATAATATTAAAAAATATTAAAATCGTTTTACTATATTTTGTGATTAATTTAAATGAATTTCGAAAATTCTAAATTAAGTTCGAATATTGAAAAGTTCGGAAAAATATTGAAATTCAATAAAACTTCCATTATTTAACAAAATTTTTTGTTTAACGTATAATTTTTTATATTTTAGCTATGTTCGAAAATTCGAAATTAAGTTCAAAACTTCAAAAATCTGGCAAAATATTGAAATTCGATAACAATTTCTTTATTTAGCAAAATTGTGTGAATTAAAAGATATATTACTTGATTTTAGCTATGTTCAAAAATTCGAAATTAGGTTCGAAATTTTAAAAATTTAATAATTAAATAATCTCAAATAAATCAAGAGTGATTCAAAAGTAAAAATTGAATTAAACATTTTTTTACCATACATGAAAATTCGAAATTATATTTGAAACTTTAAAATTAAAAAATAAAAATTAAGTTCGAAAGTTTAAAATTTTATGAAAAGAATGAAAATGAAAAATTCAGATTAATTCCAATGTTTCAGATATTAAAATTTTGTTTCAAATTTCCCGATTTTAACGTTTTTTTATCCCCCACAAAAAAAAAAAACAAACATTTACAACACTTGTAACAGTGTGTGTTATAAAAATAAACTCTCAGCGGTATTTAAATGTATTTGATTTTCGTAACACATGCACGAGTTCTATGTATGTAAAATTATGTGTGTTTGTCTTTTTTGTATATGTCTGTCCATCTGCAAGTGTGTCTTTTAACGTCCGTCTTTCTACTTCATTCTATTCTATTTTGTCTATTTTTGCCGTCATTCATTATTGCCAGACCGTCATCATCATCTATTCATATCGCACGTTTATAGCAAAAATAAAGAAATATCATCAACATCAACAACATATTGTTGTTGTTATTATTACATTTTCATATTAATGTTCTCTTTACTACTACCACATACGCACACACTCACATTAACACATAAGTCTTTCATCATCATCTTCAGGTTGTTTTGTTCTTTATTTTTTGTTTGTTTTTCAGCTTTTCCAAAGGGTCTATTGCAACACATTTTTCTTTTGCTTATTCACAACACATTCTCTCTCTTTCCCTATTTTCTCTCTCTTTAAAAAATTAATTATAAATTCTGCGCGCGCATTTCAAATTTAATGTTAATGCATTTTTGTAAATAAGAATGAGAAAAGCTTCGCAAAACAACAACAATTTTAATGTAAAAATAGCAAAATACTGTTATAAATTATGAGAGAGGGAGAGAGTGTAAGTAACTCTCGAAATGGGCTAAAAAGGAGAGAAAGCGAAAATATGCAGTTGTGGAAAAACCATTGCATATTTATTGTTTTTTTTTGAATTGTTTTTGTATTTGTTGGTAGGTGTGTGTGTGTATGTTTACATTTTTATAGGAGCAAAACAAAGAAAAAAGAGCGGTAATTTTTTGAGGGAATAAAAAGCAAAGAATAAACAGAAAATGGCAAACTTAAATAGAGATGCCGGACTAATTATAGAGGAACATAATATTGCTTCAATTCAGCAAGTTGAATATTATAATTCAGCTCCGTTAAAAAAGGCATGGGTTTCGACTCTTCATAAAATCGGGTCATAAAGTTTTATTTTTATCGCCCTTCAAAAAGGGTTTAATTCTAAAAAAGGATAAAGATCAAAAAATATAAAAATCAAAAAATATAAAAATCAAAAAGAAAGTGCGAAATCCAAAAAAAGAGTTTAAAAGGGAAAAATTCTCACAATTTTTTTGTGTGTTTTTATTGTATTTTTAATATTTAACAACAATTGTAAGTTTTCTTGCGACAAGAAATTTGTTTGTGTGTTATATTGTTTTTGTTTTTTCTTTTTAACCATTTCGCATTTTCGAGCGAGTTAAAAAATAATCCTCCTCATAATCTTATTCCTAAATTAAAGATGAGTACAAAAATTACAAATACAAATTTTAATCGAAAAAAGAATTCTTTGTTTAATCTGCGCAAATAAAGATTGAAATTTAGATAATTTGAAAATGAAAAATTTGTTCCGAGTTTTTCCGTACTCTAATTCATAATTCATATATTTTTAATAAATTTGTTTCATAAATAGCTATTCAGCTAATATTTTTCCTTAAACTTATTAATATTTATTAATTTTAAAATGAAATAATTGTATTTTACTTAATTCAGCAGAAGATAAACACAATTCAGCTAACAAATTTTAACTAAAGTCGATAACCACTTAAGTATGTATTTGACTTTCAAATTTTTTTCGTAATTAAAGCAATTCAGTAAAATTGTTTAAACATTATATTAAATATTTATTAATTTTATAATATTAAGCTTGTAATATTAACAATCTAGCACGACTTAAATGTAATATAGCTAACTATTTATAGTAAAAATCGATTAAAAATTTATTTTTATAAATTTTTTTATTCATTTTGTTAGAAATTAAGCAATTCAGCAAAGCTTTTCCAATATGATATCCAATATTTATTGATTTTATCACATTAAGTATGTAATATTTTTTATTCAGCATAAAAAAGTGTAATTCAGCTAAATATTTTTACCATAAAACCATGTTTTAAACCAATTGATAACAAACTAATTCAAACATTTTTGTAATTTTTTTCTTGAAAAATTGCAATTCAGCTAAAATCTTTCCACATTTAAAATTATGCTTATAACTTATATTATTCAGATGAGTTAAGTCCAATTGAGCTAACTATTTCTAACAAAATACCACTTAATATATAATTCAGCTAAATTCAAATATGAAAGAATTTTTTTAAACAGCTTTCAGACTTTATAATTTCAGGAGCATCTTTTGCTATTTTAAAACACTATTCAACAAGGATTTTTCTTAAAAATATTAAATATATTTAAACTTCGCATAAAAATATGCTCTTTTCCTTTATTTAATAATTATAGAGAGGTTATAACAATATAAATAAATTGATAATTTAGCTACGATTTTGCTGGAATAATTAAATATAAATAAAATTCTTTGAAAATTTCGCAATTCAGCTAATTTTATAATTTTTAACCATGTATTATCTAAAATTCGAAAAATTATTTTCAGCTGCCTTTAGATGGTAATCAGCTATTATTTTAGTGTTAAATACACTTTTGTTAATAATAAAAGTTTTAATCCACTTAATGTTTTACATAATTCAGCTAGGAATTATCGAAATTATGGAAAACGTAATTAATTTAATATATGAAGCTTCTTCATATATCAAATGAATTCGACGAGTTTCAAGATATTTCCTTATTAACCAAGAATACCTTTTACTGCATTATCTTTATTTATTTTAAACAGTAATATCCTTGTATAACATATTCATCAGTATAATTATTTATATATCACTGCTCTGTCGTAAATACATTTATTGAACTTTATTATCCTCTCAGTGATATTTCCTTTGTACAAATAATATGCACACTGCTATACCAATCTTTTTAACCTCTTACTGATAATGCAGTTACCATGGTGGTTGACTGTGCTATAATCCTTATGACTAAAAATTTTAAATCTAATTGGAAAAATCCTGTACAAATCAGAATTTCTCAATCAATTGTTTAACGAATCTAACAAGGTATCAGTCTATTTAAAAACCGAGTCAGAATTTTATATTTAATCGATTAAATAACGCACATCCTTCTGTCTGTTGTTGGGAGTGGAATTTTAAGAAATAAAGAGTTTTACAGAAACATATTGTAAACATAACACATTTATTAATACACATGTATATAGTTAAAAAATCATAAAATTTGAAAATCGAGTCAGAATTTCCTTTATATTCTATTTAACTTCCTTCCGTCTGGCTGTTTTGAGTGTGGAATTTTAATGAAAATACAGGAGCATATTGTACTTACAACGAGTGTATTTATACTTTTATAATTATAATTTATGGAATAATATCTTTAAACAAACGAATTAAGAAATCAGAATATGTATAAATCGAATCAGACTTTTTATAGTTTTCAACTAAATAACGTCCGTCCTTCCGTCTGGCTGTGTTAAATTGTAAAATTTTAACAAAGATGGAGATATACAGAAGCGTTTATATAGTTTTGTTTTTAGAATAAGACCTTTTTAGATTAAGATCTTTAAAATAATAAGTTAGAAATCTAGATATATATAAATCAAACCAATATCTCATTCTAATTAAATTAAATAACGTCCGTCCTTCCGTCTGGCTGTTGTTAAGTGTGGAATTTTAATAAAGACTGAGTTATGCAGGGGTAAGGATATTTTTATTTTTACATATATAGTTTTAATTTTTGCATTGAGAGTGCGGAAAATCAACAAGGAATCAGAATGTATATAAATTGAAACAGAATCACTTTCTAAATAAATATAACAACGTTTGTCCTTCCGTCTGGCTGTTGGTTGGTGTATAATTCTAATAATGAAGACATTATACTGCAACGCTTTTCTAAACATAAGAAACGATTTTATTTTTATACATTAAGTCTGAATTTTTGGACTGTGTTGATTATAAGAATCTATAGGGAATTAAAATATATAGAAAAAAAATCAAAATATTTTTTCAATTCAATATTATAACGTCCGTCCTTCCGTCTGGCAATTATTTAATGAGGATTTTTAGTAATGAAAACGTAAAACAGCTTTATATTCGGAATATAAATTATGATTTTTTCCTCTATATGTAAATAATTTAATTTTGTTTGGATTTCAATAAACTATATAAGACATCAGATTATATACAAATCGAATCATTATAGTGCTTTGACATTTCATTAACACTGTTTTGTCCTTTGTTATTGAAACAAAAGTATTGTAAAGATACATTATCTAAGAGAACACAACCGATTTTAAAGAAACTTATCTAAGTTTTTGCTAAGACACTAGTGAGTTAAAATTTCAAAATTTGGCTAATAGAAAACCATATGGAATTACTCAGGAGCTCTTCAGATAAGAGTTCATCAGATTTAAAAATAAATTAGTTAAAAACAAATTTAATTTTAAGATCAATAGAAACTATTTCAAAAAATAAATTA
The DNA here is from genome assembly GCA_004302925.2 of Cochliomyia hominivorax. Lineage (NCBI taxonomy): Eukaryota > Metazoa > Arthropoda > Insecta > Diptera > Calliphoridae > Cochliomyia > Cochliomyia hominivorax. Next base: position 86,682,565 of record PYHX02000495.1, on the reverse strand, counting down.
TTTACAACCTCCACATGATTTAAATGATCTCAAAAGATGTAATGAATATCAAGGTTTTCGAAAACATGAAAATCAAATCGAAACTACATACAGATTCTATATAGTGATGTCCGTCCAGACGTCTGTCCTTATATAAAAATTCAAAAATTTTGAAATAACAAACAGAAGTGGTCAATGAGGTTTCCATATATAAAATTTTAAAAATCTTCTTATTCTAGTCCACATAACATCTGCTTTCCAAAATTTTTATTACATTTCATATTTCTTCAATCTAAATATTTCATAAATTCTCGTCAATTTCCATTAATTTACGATAAATTTAAACAAAAATATTTTGTATAATAAAAACGCGTGTCATGGTCGTAAAAAATATCTCATAAAAATTTTAACAATGTTTTGGTTTTTGAGGCCAAAAGACCCGTAATAATACCAATGGATGGGAATTCAAAATCGAATTAAAGACAATTCCAAAAACAAGTCAATCAATGACAAAACAATGACATAAAATCGTTTGCAAAAGAAAGTCATCATTATCGTCATCAAAGAAATGAAATGAAAAAGTCATAAAATTTTTGTAAGAAAAACTCTCAAAACAGAAACAAAAAAAAGGAGATAATCATAAAATCAGCTTTAAATACTTAACTATAATCTAGAGAATGTGATCGGTTACTTACATCATACTAGAAAACATAAAGAATTTTTGTCATTCATTTCATATTTTCACACCTTGAGTTTTATGGTATGCGTCAGCGTCTACGTGTGTGTGTGTTTTGGTCAGACATTTAAATGTCTGCTTTATTTCTTATGATCTCAAGACGTGTCTTGAGGGGTTTTTTTGTTTAATGTTGTTGTTTTTTCCCTAAATAAACTCTCAACCTCCCATGGCGTTTTAAGTGCATTTTCAAGTACTTCAAAAACAATAGTCCCGATAATTGCAAGTAAAATATATATATTTGCAGTTATTCATAAAACTAGAGCAGGACGAATTTTTGAACTAATAAATTTTTGCATTTATATTTCAAAAAAGGTGTATTTAGAAAAGGATTTTCTTAGTTTTTTTTTCGGTTTTATCGTTAAGAGGTTTAAAAGGATTTTTTTCACCTTAAAGGGTCTCTGCTCATAAAGAATTTAAATCAGCTGCAAAATTTGCTATAAATCGAATAGAAAAGATTAAAGAAATTTAAATGTTTAAAGCTGATTTTGTGTGAAATTTATTGCACTAAATGAAAATTGGTTTAAATGCAAAGGAGATAAAGTAGAATGGACATTAAAAGAATAGTACAGTTTATAGTATTGACGATAACTTACTTCCTACTGGATAAAATTATGGAACATAGTATTGACTAAAGCGTAGTTTAAAAATCATATTATAGTTAAATAACACTAGATTAAAGTCTAGTCCATAGACTGAACTATATTCTAGTTTATAATCTAGACTGCAGTTTAGTTAAAAAACAAGGTTGGTTCCAGTTCAGTTCAATTCTAGTTCAGTTCGTGTTCAGTTCTAGTTCAGTTCGTATTCAGTTCTAGTTCTGTTCTAGTTTAGTTCTAGTTCAGTTCTGGTTCAGTTCTGGTTCAGTTCTGGTTCAGTTCTAGTTCAGTTCGAGTTCAGTTCTAGTTCAGTACTATTACAGTTCTAGTTCAGTTTTAGTTTAGTTCTAGTTCAATTTTATTACAGATGTGAATTCTAGTTCAGGTTCTAAATCTGGTTCAGATTCTACTTCAGGCTTTAATTGAGGTTCTTGTTCTTATAGTTCAGATAGTAGTTCAGTTCAATTTCAGGTTCCAGTTCAGTTTTAGTTCAGTTTTAGCTCAGTTCTAATTCAGTTTTACTTTACTTCTAATTTAGTCCTAGTTCAGTTCTAGTTTAGATTCTAGTTTTAGTTCCGATGTGAATTTTAGTTCAGGTTCTAAATCTGGTTCGGATTCTAGTTCAGGCTTTAATTGAGCTTCTTGTTCAAGCTTTAGTTCAGTTGATAGTTCAGTTTCAACTTCAGGTTCTAGTTCAAGTTCTACTTCTGTTCTAGTTCATTCATAGCTCAGATCCTACTTTAGATTTCAATTCTAGTTCACGTTCTAATTCAGATTTTAGTTAGGGTTCTACTTAAGATTCTATTTCAGACTATATTAAGGGTTCTAGTTCAGGTTTCACTTCAGGTTTTAGTTCAGGTTGTATTTCAGATTTTAGTTCAGGTTTTAGTTTAGGTTCTAGTTTTAGTTTAAGTTCTGATTCAGTTTCTATTCCAGATCAGGTAGTACTTCAGATCCTATTTCAGATTTCATTTTTAGTTCGGATTATACTTCAGAATTCAGTTAAAGTTCAGTTTCTAGTTTTGGTTCTAGTTCAGATTCTATTAAGGGCACTAGATCATGTTCAGATTTTGGTTCAGAGTGTGGTTCAAATTATAGTTCAGATTTTAGTTTTAGTTTAGTTTTTATTTCCGGTTCTTGTCCAGATTCTTGTTTCAGATTCTCTTTAAGGTTGTAGTTCAGGTTGTAATTGAGCTTGTGGTTCAGATTCTACGTCAAATTTCAGTTCTAGTTTAGGTTCTATTTCAGATTTTAGCTCAAGTTCATATTCTATTTCAGATTTCAGTTTTAGTTCATGTTCTAGTTCAGCTTCTACTTCGAGTTCTAGTAAAGGTTCTTGTTCAGATTTTAGTTCAGCTTCTTGTTCAGGTTCTTGTTCAGGTTCTAATTCAGATTATAGTTTAGATTCTAGTTCAGCTTATAGTTCTGTTTAGCACATAGACTATCCCTCATTAGTTTAAGGCCTGTGAGAAAAATTTTGATATTTAGTCAACAAGAATTATCGTCTTTCTTAGTCATTTTTATATTTGATTTCCTTCTTAATTTATTAATTTGTTCATATTAAATTTTATTTTAGTTAACAAAATTTGATTATTTTCAGACATTAAAATCATAAATAAATTTTTTATTACTTAAGCGATAAAAAAAAGAGTTGACTTAACATTTCAATAAGATTGTTTTCCTTAATTTCAGCAAAAAGAAAACTTCATTAAATTGAAAAAATTATGAGGCGTTTACAAGAGGTTGTCATGACAAAATTTTGACATTTATGAAAGTTTATGATGTGTAAGAGGCATAGAAGAGGCAAAGGGAACTAAATAAAAAAAGGCTAGCAAAAATATCGACACATTATAAAATCCTCCCTTGTAGCACACATTGGCAAAAAAGGAAAGTTAATAATCATTTTTTGCTGACTGAGTGACAGACAGACAGACAGACAAGTCTATCAATATTTTCACACACACTCAGTGGGTTGGCTGGCTAAACGATCGATGCCAATCACTAACTTATCATAAGATGTTTTTACCTTTTAAGGGTTATTTTACTTTGGTTCTATAATAAGTTTATGTAAAAGGATATTTTTTTCTTGCAAGAGTCCTGCAAAAAAAATAAATAAAATAAAATTGCAATAACATAAAATACTTTTGATTGAACATTATGACATTGAATGAATTGTTTCAGAAAGGATTTCTTATTTCGTACTCTTTCGAAATTCCTAAACATCTTAAATTACAAGACATTTTTCTTCCCGTTCTCTTTACTGCGACATCTCTAGAGATCATAATTTTATGATATTTATGGGCTAAATGTTTCAATATTGTTGTGAATCGATGATGTAATAAAATATCCAAAATAATAAATATATTTAAACCGTTTTCTTTCTTTATTTCATTTTTCAAAAGGATTTTTCTTTCGTACTCTTTCCTGAGTTAATAAAGTATCTTTTGCTTATCTTGATGACACTTTTGTTTAGCACCTTTTTCTTGGCAAATTTGAATTTAATTTATTAGAAGATATTTGCATATGATGTTTATCATTTATGCTAATTTACAAATATTTTCTATCAACGATATCTATGGTTAATCTCTAATGCAAATCTAATTACATAATTAGCATGCAAATAAGACAGATGAACTAATTTTCCATAAAATTCGCACGGTTATCAATAACCTTTGCTAACGAGTTTCAAGACATTTAAATAATTTTTACCCTTTAACTTAATGACTACAGAATATATCTTAAAGACTAATCTGTAGTTTTAGTTTAGATTCTGGCTGAGGTCCAAGTTCAGACTATAGTTCAGTCCTAATTCAGTTCTTGTTCAGTTCCAGTTTAACTCTAGTTCAATTCGAGTTCAGTTGCAGTTCAGTTTTAGTACAGTTTTTCGTTCAGTTCTAGTTCAGTTTTAGTACAGTTTTCTTTCAATTTAGTTCAGTTCTACTTCAGTTTTAGTTAAGTTCTAGTTCTGTTCTACTTCAGTTCTAGTTTAGTTCAGTTCTACTTCAGCTTTAGTTCGAGTTCAGTTCTAGTTCAGTTTTAGTTCAATTCTACTTCAGTTCGAGCTCATTTTAAGTTCAGTTCTAGTTTAGTTCCAGTCCAACTCTAGTTCAATACTAATTCAATTGTAGTTCGGTTCTAGTTCAGTTTTTAGTTCAGTTCTAGTTCAGTTCCTGGTGAGTTCTACTTCTGTTCTAGTTCATATCAAATTCAGTTCTAGTTCTTTTTCTGGTTCTAGTTCAGTTCCAGTTAAGTTTAAGTTCAGTTCTAGTTCTAATTTTGGTTTTAATTCAGGTTCTAACTCAAGTTAAAATTCAGGTTCCAATACAGGTTTCAGTTCAGGTTCTAGTTCAGGTTCTAGTTCAAGTCCTAGTTCAGATTCTGGTACAGGTTCTAGTTCTGGTTTTAGTACAGGATCTAATTCTAGTTCTAGTTCAGGATTTAATTTAGGTTCTAGTTCAGGCTCTAGTTCCGTTTCTACTTCAGGTTCAGATTCAGGTTTTAATTCAAATTCTAGATCAGGTTCTAGTTCAGATTCTAATCTAGTTCTTGTTCAGGATCTAATTTTGATTATAGTTCACATTCAAATTCAGTTTCTAGTGCAGGTTGTAATTCAGATTCTAGATCTGGTTCTAGTTCAGGTTTTTGTTCAGGTTCTAGTTCAGATTCTGGTACAGGTTCTACTTCTAGTTTAGGATTTAATAAGGTTCTAGTTCAGGCTCTAGTTCTAGCTCTAGTTCTGGTTCTAGTTCCAGTTCTACTTCAGGTTTTGATTCAGATTCTAGATCAAGTTCTAATTCTGGTTTTAGTTCAGTTTCTATTTTAGTTTTTGTGCGTTTCTAGTTCTCATGATTCTTCTACAGAATATATAAATTATATATCCCATCTGAACTGCTCATCATTGTTTCATTTTGTAGCCCAGCTTTTCTCTATTTCCAACTTCAATATTATCCTTTTTTGTATTTGTAGAAATTTCCCACCCAAAAATATTTTCATGAACTATTGACCTCCTCTAATTACATCAAGTTAAGTCAATAATATGGAGTTTTGCTAATATTATGCTTTCGAGTGTAAATAATCCTTATGCATTTTTTTACCCCAAAAAAAAAAAAGAAAAGCCGTTAAACACTAATCTCTTAATGATATTACGGCATTTATACTAGTGTTAATGGAAATAACGCGAATTTATTTTTGCATTAATAAAGATCCTTTTTTTTAGAAAAAAAGTCAGCTAAAATTTCTATAATAATTTTGGACATTTTAATCCTGATATTGGAATAAACTAAGGCAGTTTCCTTTTTTTAATAAACACCCTATTTTTTGTTGTTGGCATCAAATGCAACAAGAGTTTTGAGTTTGTATTTCTAAATATCTAACATCCCCCAATATCCTGTATTATACACACAGTCCATCAGTATTTTAAGAAAAATTCATTACTTTTTTTGTTGTTGTTAATATTCTCTTTTAAGTAAAACATCACCAAAATGTGTCGAAAAAATATATTGCAGGATATTTGAATTTGATGTTTCCATCAAATATGAAGTGAAGCATTAAATGAACAAAATTCCCATACTTATGATTACAGGAATTCAAAGGATGATGGATGTTTTTTAAAGACTCTTTATAAGAAAATTTAATTCCGTGGTTTTTGGAACACAAAAGGAATTCTAAAGCGAATGTGTCAATTTTATACGATTTTTGGAGAAAAATCTTTAATTTCAGGATCTAGAAAAAAACACAAGAAAATAAGGATAAAATGGGATCATTATTCGCTTCTAAAACGAATTTTCTAAATTTTTAAAATGTGTTAAGAAATTTTAAAATGGAACCAGAGATTTCTAGAATGAAACAAGAACTAAAATGGAACTGAAGTTAAACTGAATTAGAACTGAACTAGAACTGAACTAGAACTGAATTAAGACTGAACTAGAACTGAACTAGAACAAAACTAGAACAAAACTAGAACTGAACTAGAACTGAATTAAGACTGAACTAAAACTGAACTTGAACTGAACTAGAACTGAACTAGAACAAAACTAGAACTGAACTACAACTGAACTGAACTCAACTAGAACTGAACTAAAACAAAACTAAACCAAACTAGAACAATACTGGAACTGAACTAAAACTGAACTAGAACTGAACTAGAACTGAACTAGAACTGAACTAAAACAAAACTAAAACCAAACTAAAACCAAACTAGAACAAAACTAGAACTGAACTAAAACTGAACTAGATGACTACAACTGAACTAGAACTGAACTACAACTGAACTGAACCACTAGAACTGAACTAAAACAAAACTAAAACCAAACTAGAACAATACTGGAACTGAACTAGAACTGAACTACAACTGAACTAGAACTGAACTAAAACAAAACTAAAACCAAACTAAAACCAAACTAGAACAAAACTAGAACTGAACTAGAACTGAACTAGAACTGAATTAAGACTGAACTAAAACTGAACTTGAACTGAACTAGAACTGAACTACAACTGAACTGAACTCAACTAGAACTGAACTAAAACAAAACTAAAACCAAACTAGAACAATACTGGAACTGAACTAGAACTGAACTACAACTGAACTAGAACTGAACTACAACTGAACTAGAACTGAACTAAAACTGAACTAGAACTGAACTACAACTGAACTAGAACTGAACTACAACTGAACTAGAACTGAACTAGAACTGAACTAGAACTGAACTAGAACAAAACTAGAACTGATCTAGAAGTGATCTGGAACTGAATTAGAATTGAACTATAACTCAACTAGAATTGAACTAAAATTGAACTAGAACTAGAACAAAGGTAGAACTGAACTAGTTAAATTCTAGTTCTGGTTCTAGAACTGAATTAGAACTGAACTAAAGCATGAACTTGGACCTCAACTGCTTTGAACTTTACCAGAAGCGAACTAAAATTGTAGATTTATTGACTTAAAAATATTCATTTTACATTGTTTACATAAATAAACTTCTGTTTACTTTTTATTTTGATGGATTTTAATTTTGTCCTTTATCCTGACAATTAAAACTCTTATCACCTTAAATCGATCTAAATACAAGACAAAATCTATAATTGTCTTTGTTAAAAGGTGTCACCGACATTTAACTTTCAGTTTTCTTTTGCATTTTCGGTTAAATAAAACCTCTAATAATTGAGGGTTTAAACACAAATTATTGTTATTTAAAATGTTTTTAATTTTTTTTTTCGACCATAATAACAAGTTGTTGTTAGTTTTAAGGAAGTTTAACATAAAAAGAAGCTAAAATTTTCTTACTTCCTTTCAAAAAGTCTTTATTATTGTCAGCCATCCATGACAAGTGAAATGATCATTTTTAGGGGCTGTTGATGGTCAACGAATTGACATTAATTTTTATAGCATGTTTAGAATGGACTTCCTTAATGATTTTCTTTATACTCAGGTTGAGGACAAAATTTAAGACATTTTTCTTTAAGTTGTAAGGATGAGTTTATTTAACTGTTTTTTTTTTTTTTCAGGAAATTGAGGGTGTCATTTAGGGATGTTAATGTGAGTGTGTTTTTTGATAGTTGTAGTACCAAGATTTTGATTAATGTTTGCGGTTAAGGAGGATAATTTAATAATGTGTGGGAACTTTTAAATTTTTCATGAAAAGTCTTAGTTTAAAAATTGAATTGTTTTTCAAAGGAAGTTATTAAGTTCCTTTTCACGTTAAAGAGAGAAATTATGACAAAAATTTATGTATGCCCTACACCATCGTAGGTGGTTAGGGTATTATGCGTTTGTGTTGTTGTTTGTAACATATTAAAATATTGGTGTTTACCCATCATTAAGTATACCGTTCGACTCGGATTCACTTTCAAAGACGTTTTAACAATATTCGCCCATCTGTCTGTCCGATCGTCCGGCTGTCTGTCCGACTTTACAGGTCGCAATTTTGGAGATATTTTGATGAAATTCATTATATATTATTATATTGGCCAAAAAACGAAACATATTTAAATTGGCCATGTTTGGTCCATTTTTCAGATACCTGAAAATTATACGAGAGTCTTTGTGGTGTAGGGTACTACATAGTCGAGCTTGATCGACTAAAATATTCTTACTTGTTTTGAACTGTTGAACAATTTTGTAAAATATTTTACATTGTTTACTAAATACTTCATTATTTTTGATTTTACTTCCCTTTGTCATTATTTTAAGAAATATTGCAAAAAAGGCTTTAATTTACACATTGTTTACCAAATGTATACTTTAAAAATTTAAAGCTTATTCCATTAGCTATAATTTAGGTTATTTTAGATATTGTTTACACTATGTAAATAGAAATTACTTGATTGTTTACACTGGGTAAAATTAAAATAAATTGTGAAAATTTTAAAAATTAATTCAAAAATATAATTAAATTTCTTAAAAAGTTTAAAATAAATAAAACATCATGTAAACAATTATGTAAAAATGTAAAAAAAAAAGAAAATGATATTTTATCTATAAAAGTTTTAGTTCAAAAGAAATAATTGAATATTTTACCAAAAAAAACTATTAATAAGTTTCTCGATTGCTACAATAGAAATAATTGTTTACATCGTATAAAGCATATAATTTAATATCTTAAATTAAAAACATGTAAAGAAGAGAAGCAAAAGAAATTAAATCGAGAAAAAGTTTTAATGTAAATTTTTGGTTGAAATATAAATGATTTATGTAATTGACACCATGTAAAAAATATGTAAATCATTTAAAATAAACATAAAATCATTTCAAAGTTCCACATGGAAAAAATTAATAAAATTTACATCATGTAAATAATATGTAAATTGTAACAATGTCGAAAAATAATAAGTAAATAATTTGGATATAATTATTTGACGTTATGTAAACAATAAGTTAAATATAAATAAATATTAAAAATTAAATATAACATGAAAATTACCAACTAAGTTATGACATACGAAACTTGTAAAAAATTAAATCTAATGTAAACAATTGGTAAATAATGTCAAATAGTTAAAAATGTTGCAGAAATTTTTTTATAAGAATAAGAATTAGAATGAGAAGAAAAATGTGTAATTATTTACATAATGTAAAATAAAAATTTAAATTTACATTCTTTGTGACAATTTATTTAATATGTAAAAAATAAGCAGGATCCTTAGAAACTTATTTTTTACATCATGTAAACAATTTTAAGTTAATGTAAAATTTAAAATTACAACAATTTAGTTGAAAACATAGAAATTAAGAATATAATTAGAAAATTTAATTATTTACATAATGTAAACAATATATTATTAAAATATAAAACATACAATTACAACAAAAAGTCAAACATTTTACGTTTTAAAATACATAAAATTTGAAAGAAATAAATATCAAATTTAATTGTATACTTTATATAAACAATCAGTAAATAATAGGTAAATCTAAAATGTAAATAAAAATTTAAACAGAATTTTATTTAAAAGTAAATAAATTATGAATTACCATTGTTTACATTTTATAAATTGCATGTAAACAATGTAAGTAATGCTAAAAAGTAACAAAGTACAAGAAAAATTTAAATATTTTTTAAAGTAAAGTTCAGTAAAGCTGTTGTTTACATCATATACTTAGAAAATTTAACTTTCTACATCATGTAATTAATTAAATAATGATATCAAAAACTGAAAGAAAAAACAAATTTGGAATAAAACTTATTTTGTTGTAAAAATATAATATTTTACTGCTTTGTTTATGTAAATCAGAGGTAAACAATGTAAAATATTTACATATTATAGGTAAATATAAAATAAAAAATATTAAAAAAATTAAATTACTTTTTGTTTAAAATTTGAGCTAAAATAACAATTGCTTACATCAGGTAAATAATATGTAGATTTAAAAAATATGTAAAATTAATACTTTAAATAAGATAAACAGTAATAAAGTAATGTTAACAATTAAGAGTATTGAAAAAATAGAATTATTTTTTGTTTACAAGTAAAACAGCTAAAATAATAAATAGTTTACATGATGTAAATAACTTATAAAAAATGTAAATTATTTCAAATAAGCTGACAAATACTGATTTTGATATAGTTTTAATTTACATAGCATAAATTAAATTTTAAAAAAGCTAGAAGATCAATTTGTTACATGATGTAAATAATATGTAAGGAATGTAAATTATTTCAAATAAGTCAGAAATTTTTTATTTTAGACGAGATTTTAATTTATAGTCTAAAACATATTAAACTTTTAATATATACATTATGTAAATTAAATATTAAAGTAGTTAAATTTTTCACATTTTTTGAATTATTTACATTATGTAAACACTGGTACTTTAAGTAGCTTAAATTATTTAAAGAGTCTTTAAAAATAATTTAATTTATTTGGCTCTTTCTATATGAATTTATTATTAATTACCTAATGTAAAAAATGTAAATTAGTGTAGTTTCTTATGTTTTTATAGTTCCCATTTTTGACATAATGTAAAAAGTGTCATTCTTTGCAGTTAAAAGAATTTTAAATGAATGATTTAATATTTCCTGATTAAGTAAGTGCTTAGCGAATGTAAACAGCGTAAATTAGTGAAAATTTTTCCATGTAAAATTCAAAATAGTTTATTTATTCATATATTCTATTATTTACATAATGTAATCAGTCATTTGCATGGTACAAACAATGTGGTATTTGATAGTTAGAACAGTTCGAAACGATTTTTAATAAATATTTACCTAATGTAAACAATGTAAATTAGCAGTATTTTTTGCATGTGAAAATTAAAAAAGATATTTCTATAATTTACACAATGTATAAAAATTTAAATTTCTGTAATTTGAACTTTTTGTAATTTTTTTTGGTATGATTTAGTTTACATTCTGTTTTTTGATTAAAAAATGCGAAGTTAGAGTAAACAATGTAAATTAGTAGTATTTTGTTAAGTAAAATAAGAGGGAGCATATTTTTATATATTTTTCTAATATTTACATTATGTAAACAATGCCATTTTTCAGGGTTCAAGCTATTTTTAAAGATTTTTTTTGATATTAATACAAATATTTTACGTAATTTTTCTTGCTTTAATTATTATTTATCTAAAGTAATTTATGTAAATATTGTTATTTACATAATGTAAACAATACTGTTTCTAATAATTTAAGCTATTTTGAGACAGTTTTTAATTTTTCAAATTAATTTTGTACAAAATTTTCTTGTTTTACAGATTGTTTACCTAATGTAAACAATGGGAATTATTAGATTTTTATGAAATTTTTTTTAAATTTACATAATATAAACAATGCTGTTTTTAGAGGTTTAAGCTATTTGAAAAGATTTTGGGAATTATAAAATGAATTTTGTATAAATTTTCTTATTTTACATATTGTTTACCTAATGTAAACAATAGGAATTATTAGATTTTTATTAAGTTTCTTGACATTTTCAGGTATTTTATAATAATTTCTTGTATTTTAAATATTTTCATTAGTTTCTTTTTTATTGAAATCCTTTATTTACCCTTGTTTTTCTTGGTCCCTATATTTTTGGCAATATTTTTCCTTTACCACCCATCAATATTTTCGCTTTTAGAAAAAATTTACATATTTTGAAAATTTGTTTTCAAAACATATTTTGCCAAAATGTCATAACAAATGATTACATGATGTTCAAATTTCCACGCCTCATTTTTCATCACTCATTTGTTTTTTTTTTTTTTTCAAAAATTATTAATCCTTTAATCGTAATTTAAGAATTCGGAATCCTGGAAAAAAATTTGCATATTTAACTCATCATGTTTATTGAAAAGTAAAAAAAAAATATTATGACTTACACCCCAAATATGATTTTTTTCTCATCATTACTCGCCATAAAACAAAAGGGTTGGAAGGACCCATATAGATGAATTTATCCCAGACGTTAATAAAATTTGTGTCACTATAATTTTTTGTCTGTTTTCTGAAATTTTGAATAAATTACTACACAATTTAAATTAGTTTTAAATGATTTCTTTTTCAAAAGGATCTACATAAAATTATTTTTTAAGATCTCGGTGATCTTTCTCTCTCCCTCTTTTTTTGTTTTTACTCAGGGTAAACTGTCAATCTTAACCCTTTTCGGTTTTTTTTTCTTAAAAGACATTTTTTCCATCATTTCCTTTTGTTTTTCTTTTCCTGATGGAATTATGTCAGTTGAGATCAATCACACACATTTTTTTCAGTGATCGTTTGTTTTTTATGATCTTGTCATTTTTTTGTAATTAGATGCTTGTTAGTTCTGGTAAAAGGGTTAAGGTTTTTCTAGAATATTTTCTTAGAGAGTATAAATTTCAGATTGTTGTTTTTATTGTTTGTTATGCTTGTAATTTGGTCGTGTATTTATTGATGAGCATTTGATGTTTTGAGGTAAAACAAAAAATATGATAAAATGTCACTAGACATTATTTGAAAGTCATCAAATTTGTCAGGAACTTTGTTTCAAGCAAAACGTAAAGCATGAGAATTTTCTTTTCGCATACAATTAATTAAAATTTCATATTGAAAAATTTACCTCATGTAAATAATTAAAAATTTGTCAAGGTTTTGCATATTTAAAATTTTTATTCATGTTTTATATCTTTAAGATACTAAAGGATCCAAAAATAGTAAAGAAAATTTTTTCATCCAAAGATTTAAAAAAAAAATTAATTGTTTACATCATGTAAATTAATGAAATTAAAAAAACATTATAAGACCGTACGGCATTTGCCTAACGTTAGTCAAACCAATTTCTAAAAATTTAATGCCATTTTATAGTCAACATTTTAAGTGCAAGATGGTGAGATAATTAGTACAAAATATTGCTAAATATGGGCGTGGCAAACTATTAAAAACATAGGTTTTTTCTCTTTCAAAAGAAATATATTTGAAAATTTCATCAAAAATGATTTATCATAACTTGCAAACAGATAAAGATAATTTGTCAATTATTTCTCTGATATATTGACAGAATGATATATTTAAAAAACTATATATAAAAACTAATATAGCATTAAGATCTTCAAAGTAATTAACTGATTTTCCAGATGCTATATTTTATTCAATATTTAATATTTAAGTGAAACAGAACTTTTGAAGGGCAAAAGGTGTTCAAGAAATTTTAATTCTATAGAAAAGACCAAAGTGTAGCATTTAAGTCCAGATATACTTTAAACCTATTGGACCCACTTATAAAACAGTTTTTTAAATTTTTACAAAAATACTCCTAATTTTTTTGCCCGTTCTAGCACATTCATTTTTAATAAACTTGAAGTTCAATTGACCAAAACTTTTGAAAGCCAAAAATGATTAAAGAAATTTTTCCACCAGAGAAATGCTGAAAATGTCCTCTTTAGCGCCATATATAATTTGATGCCTATTTTTGGCTTATCTTTTTGACACTTTTGCAATTTAATGAAAATACTTTTAAAATTTTTAGTTTATTTAATCATTTGTAAGACTTTACAGTTAAAAGTTTATTATAATAAAACTTTTTAAAGTCAAAAGTGATTAATAAAAATTTTCTAGCAGATGAAAGTTAATATTGTCTACTTTAACCCCAATTATTCATCGAGAAGTATTTGGACACATTTGTTTAACACTTTTGCAATTTTAATGTAAATACATTCAAATTTTTTAGTCTAATTTACCATTTGGGGTGAAATAAAATTCAAAGTTTAGTGGAACAAAGTTTTTTAAGGTGAAAAGAGATTTAAATATTTTTACACTCGCAAGAAAGGTGAAAGTGTCCTCATAGCCAACATATGACTTCGTAACTATATGGACCTATTTAATTAAAACTTTCGTAACTTTAATTAAACTCTCTCCAAGTTTTATAAAGTGTTTTACGATTTTTGCACGTTCAGATTTGCAGTTTAATTGAGTAGAACTTTTGAAGTTAAAGTGATATTAAAGAAATGTTAATATCTAGAGAAAATCTAAAGTGTTTTCTTAAATCCCATATATAGTTTTATGCCTATTTGTAACCATCTGTTTAATAGTTTGGAATTTCAATGAAAGTAGTCTAAATTTTTTTTTGCAATTTACCCCTGGAAGCACATTTAAATTTGAGGTTTAAATGAGAAGAACTGTCGGAGGTTAAGTCAGAATAAATAAATTTTATTAGCAAACGAAAGAACAAATTGTTCTTTTAAACCGTGTATATACTTTTATATATGTGAGAACTAATTTGTTTAACACTTTCGCAATTTTAATGAAAATGCTGCTCATTTATTTAAGTAAATTTTACGATTTTTGCGTAATTAATTTGTAATTTAATTGAACATAACTTTTGTAGGCCAAAAGGTATTAAAGAAATTTTAGATCCAAAAGAAAGTCTAAAGAGTTCTCTTTACACGGTATATAGCTTTGTACCTATAAGAACTTATCCATAGAACAAATTTGCAAAATTTATGAATATTCTTAGAGTTAGTCACCTTTTTAAGCACAGTCAAATTCAAATTGTGCTCAAATAGAACCTTAAAACGTCTAATGGAATGAAAGAAATTTTATAACCCAAAGAAAGGCAAAAGTGTCTTCTTTGGAATGATATATAATTTTCTTTCCATTTGGATTGATTTCTTTAACAAAATTTGATCTTTAAGTTTAGTTGTACAGATATTTTCAGGGTTAAAATTCATTCAAAAGAAAAGGTAAAAGTCTTCACTTTTCTCTTATGTAAACCTTTATATGTAATGGGATCCATCTCTGCAACACTTTTTCGATTTGAAAGAAAATATTTCCAACATTTTTGCGATTTCTAAAATATAACATTTTAGTTTCTGTTGTTAGATTTAACTAGTAAAGAGGGATTTAAAGAATTTAAATATTTGAGGAAAGAAAGAAGTGTCTTCTTTAATGTAACATATACTTTAAGATATATCGGGTCCCATTTATTTAATAAATTTTCGATTGGAATGATAACACTTTCTAGAGTCATGTATTTTTGTTAACTATATGTTCATCTGTATAGAACTTTTGAAGGCCAAAAGGGAATTTCACTAAAAAAGAAAAGTTAAAACTATTAACTATCCGCTGATGTATACTTTTATGTATATTGGAACCCATCACTGTAACACTTTTTGCTGTAAGTGAAAATAATCCCAAAAATATTTGATTTAGAACTATATTCCTATAAAGCTTTTAAGGGCTTAGAGGGACTTAAATAATTTTATTAAAAAAATGGTTTAATTGAATAGAAATTTAATGGATTAAGAGGTAGAAAGGAAATTTTTATACGTTAACGCCATATATACTTTTATAACAGTTTGGAGCTTTTTGTAAAACACTTTTAAATTTTGAATGAAAGTACTTTTATTTTTCTTAAACTTTAAAGCCGATTTTTAAAAGCGATATGGAGAAAATTTAAAATGGAGAAAATTCCGGTTGACAAAACTTGATCATGTTGACATCTTAGACCGATTTGTAGTCATGTTGTTCTGAAAAGTGTGATTTAGTTATGATGCTTATCTGTATGCGAATTTTTAAAGTGTAATTGCATGATCAAGACGAGCATCTCCATTTGTTCTGTATGCGAGCTACCTGAAGCTATTTACTATTATATAGTGTTTTTGGGATATACCAGTGCTTGTTATTTTGAAGATTTTAAACTTCAATAAACTTTCCTTTAAGTCTTGAAATGTTTCTTTTCAAATATTTCTATGTGTTCGAGGATCAATTCACGATCGAGCTTTTTCCTTTTTTAAATATTTAAAATCAATAAATAAAATCGATAAGTTGGTAACTCTAAAATGAAAGCAGGTTTTTATGATACAAAATGAAATTTTAGGATAAAGATGAAAACAACTACGATCTGATAAGTTAAAATGTTTGAACTTTTGCTTCGGTGAAGATTGTTTTAGATGTTGATCATGGAACCTCCAGAAAACGATTTTGTTGGGAGTTAAATAATATTTCCGAATCAGCATTCGTAATTAGGAAATTTAAACTAGTGATCGATGATTTTGTAAGATCAGGATTTAAAGAATTTCTCTTTAAGTCCTGAAATGTTTTTTAGTATTTTGGGATATTCGAGGCTCATTTCACGATCAGAACTTATTCCTTTGTAACTATAAATTCTGCAACCAATCAAATAACACTAATTGTAGCTGAAAAAATATAACTTAAATAATCTCATTAACAATTTCCTAATTACTTCATTATTAACCAAAAACAACATCTTCAATTTTAATTTCGTTTTAATGTATTTTTAATGACAAAATTACTTTATTTTCTCATTTCAATTTCAATTTCAATATTGAAACCATGAAAAATTCTAACAAAAACTGAACTAAATTTAATGATTTTATTAAAAAAAAAAACGAACAACATATTGTTATCATGTTAAACAAGGATATTGACGAGTAAAATTTTACCCTAAAAAAATCCTGTAAAAAATCCTTAATTTTTTTTTTATAAAAAAATTTGTCCTGAAAAACTACCACTTTATTGCTTTTTGAAATAAAATGAAAATAATCAAATGAAATTTACAAAAATAACGATAAAAATTCAATAAAAACATTTAAGATAAAATTTAAATAAAAACAACATATGTTGTTGAATTCACCTTTACGTGTGTCAAAAATCCTTTTAAAAACTCTCTCTCTCCAAAAAGGACATATATGTGTTTCCCTACAATTTAATGAAATTAGTTCGCTGGATTGTTGAAATAATTATAGTTTAGATATTTTGTTTTAAAACATAAAAAAAATGTCCTGGTCAAATATCACGCATCCTTTTTAAAATTGTGGGTGCCTTCAATAATAAGCTCATCAACTTTGTTACCCTCGATAAAAAAACACACATGACTCTTTGTTTCGAACTATTACTTTTGCTTTCACTCTCCCTCTCTCTCTCTCTCTCTCTCTTTCAGTGTCCTTAAGCTCTTCCTCTCTTTCCCACCTTTTGCTCAATATAAGTTTAAGTAACCGATATTTACAAAATGTGTCACTTATTTATTTACTTTTGAAATCGATCCTTTTTTATGGATAATTTATTTTATTTAAATTTTTGTTTATATTTTTAAAATTATAATTATGTAATTATAGTTAATATAGTTTGATTATAATAACTATAATTGTAATTTGTATAATAAATTAAGGAAAATGTCGCGTGCTTGTCAGAGAATTATAATTTGTTTGATTAAAAAGAAATGCCGAAAAGCAATGAAGGGAACAGAGGGAAATAAATATAGGACATCATTTCTTTGCCTCACCTTTACTTTGCTCTCTTTCGGTATTGGTGATCTGACAGTCTTAAGAATCTGGTTAAGATTCGAGCAAAGAGAATCCTCTCAGTATTAAAAAAAAAACATTTGGGTTAAAATGACAACAAATTATTTTTGGAAATACCTCCCTGAACTAAATAAAAAAAAAAACATTAAAAAAATGATTTGGACACACTGTGCGCCATTAGCCTCTTATCGAAGTTCGATCTAGCAACTCCGATCTGTTAATTAAATTCGTATAATCATGAGAGCCTTCGGTTGTAATTTTGCTTCGGATAGGATCAAAAGGTTCGGTTGGATTAAAGTCAAACGCTGTTATTGAACATCTTTGAAACTTTGCGTTTTGAAGTTCTGACTGGGAGAGATCTGGAAGGTCTAAGATGTTCAGGATTCCACAATTCATGCAACGTGTATATAAGCTCAATTTTAAAATCATCAGAGCCCTTTCCTAATTTGGTTGGCGTGCTACCTCAGAAGTTGAAAGTTCCATTAAATCACTTGGCACTTCCAGTTCTGAGTTTTACCGATCAAGAACAATGTCTTGAATACATACGAAATCAGATCAAAAGTTTTACTGACATACAATTGTAAAATCCATTATTTTGTACACTGTGCAATTGATTGCCTTCACGCCTTAGTGGAGATTGATCTTGGTGTTCATTGTTCATTAGCATCGAAATACTATACTTCTGAGAGCAGTGTGTGTTGCTCCTTAGCTGCAAAAGTTTTTTCTTTGTGGAAGGTTTATGTTATCTATGGGTTCTTCAGAAGACGATCTTTCAGGATGTTGATGTTAACCGACGACAACTCTTCCTCAGCTGTTGTTAGATGGTCAAAAATCGTTTAGCTTCGGCTGTCTTAGAAGTCTTTAAGATTTTGCCGTCCTTCTAAGATAAGAGATTTATCGATCTGGAAGAAAATCTTAAACATAAATAGATCCATACCCTTCACCTTAGCTAAATGGATCATGAATTCGATCTCGGTTATTTAGGCTGAAAAACATATTCTATTTTGCTCTGGCTCGTCCTATCACATACAACATGAGGTTTTGTGATATCAGACCCTTTTACACCGGGTTCGTAACTTCAAAACTACTAACACGAGCGCCCTCTGGAAAATATTACATATATCATTCTATTGAATATTTTTTTCTTCGAGTCATCCGAAAGTTTTTAGTTGATCCATCTGCTTATTAAATTTCACGAAAATTTGATAAGCCGTTCGATTAACAATTTCGGTTTCGATTTGTAACTATTTTCCTGCTGAACCGATAGCAAATTTCATTCATGTGAGTGTGTCAACAGCAGATAGACTGATTTACATAGCAAAATCGTCTCAGATTTTAATTTGATAGAAGAATATATATGTACTTTTAGGAGTATTAGATGATTCCTTATTGGCAATATAAACCGAATAACATATGGAATACAAACTCATAATCACTTGTGGTAATGAACGGTACAAAAAACGCTGATATAATTTTTTTAATTTTTATGAATCTTAATGATCTTAAAGAAGTTCAGAAACATTTATCTGATCTGACGAGTTCTCAAATATATGATAGATCAACACAAATATATATTAAGGAGAAAGATATTAATTTAACTGATCTGATCGTATAAGAAGTGAATGTATAAGAGTTTAAGGTATAAGAACTGATTGTATATAATATTAGGGTAGTGAGAAATAATCAAATAGCGATTGTAATGTAATTTTAATTTAAAACTTTTATGATTAATGTATTATTTGTCGAGGTCTAAAATAAATTCCCATCACAAACAAATTGTCATTAAAATGACAAAATATAAATGACCTTTTGAGAAAAAACTTTTGTTATAAAAGAAAATATTTTCTTGAGAATATTTTTCCTTTTTTTTGCAAAAATATATAAAAGGAAATCTTAAATAACAGTTCATAAATAAATATTTGATTAATAAATAATAAGAAAAACGCGTTTTTATATGAAAAAAGGTCACAATCTTAAATTTGTTTAATAATTCCTTAAAGCATAATCCTAAAAGGATAGAAAAAGGACTTAAAATAAAGAGAAAAATAGTGCATTTTCTGCATTTAGAAAAAAAAACACCCTGCTGTACACAAACAGCTACCGTTTTGTCCAGTTTAGTTATTAACGTAAGAGTATGCGTGTGTGTGGTGTTTCTTAAAGGACCTAAAGGACTTTTAAATATACAAGTATCCTGTGGAGCGGTGTGGTTTATTTAATCTTCTTTTTGATTATTGCAAAGCAAAGTAGTAGTTATCTGCTATTTATTTAGTTTTCAAAAAAGGGAAAAACACTTTCAATTTCAGTTGTCTATACTTAAAAATGGAGCAAAATAACAGCTGTTATATTTAGGCTTAAACTCACTCTTAAGCAGTGGTCAGTTTGTCTTAATACATGTCCGTCCATCCGTCTGTCTTACTAGGCATGTAGCACAGTTTTACTTCTAGCATTTTCGAAATTCGTTAATTATTTATGCCTCTTATCTTTGCTTCATTGCATTTCTTTGCAATGAAGTGCATTTTGCAAAAAAAAAAAAAATCTTAAGGTCTTGTCACATAATTTCTTATATAATTTTCCTTACATTTCATGCTGATTTTCATCATTTAGTGTTATAGAAAAAAAGCCGCTAATGGAACGTGCTGTAAAATTTTTTCGATTTTAATAATAAAATATTTAATTGTATTAGTTCTGCTATAATTTCAGATGATCCTTTTGGATATGAATTATGTGGCAGAATATTTTGATAGAAGGTTGTTTTTTAGTCAGAAATCAGCTACAGATGTAAATTTGGAGTAATTTTATTTAATAGACTCTAATGAAATGTAATTAATAAATTTTTCTAAATTTTAAACAGTTTGAAAATACAGTTCGGTTTCAGAGCTCTTTCAATAACAGTTTTTATATATTCATTGTTTTGTACTTGCTTTTTATGAGGGGTACCTTCCCCCCATTTAAACAATCCTCTGTTACTTTTAGCGAATTTGATTCACCAAAATTTGTAGGTGATACAATTTTCTTACTGAAATAATTCTTTGGATATCGCTTTAGGATAGATTTTCCTCTAAGTCTGCTTTGTATAAAGGAATAATTCCTTCCTTGTTGTTTTTAAATGGATCTATTTAACCTCTTAATACTGTGATAATAAAGTAGTGAAGTGAAATCAGGGATTGACATAGAGTTAAATTCATCATATTCTCCATAGTTAAGACCAGAGGAAAGAGATATTGTGTTATTGTGAAAGGAGATCATGAAGAGGTTCGAAGTATAAAAGAAAAATCGTTCAAAATGTTCAGCATATTCAAAAAATGACAGATTTAACCCGCACCCAACAGGGCCAATTTTAATTATTGAACATCTAAAAACTATTACAGCGTCTAAGGTACTACTGAAGTACTACCAATTGCTTTCTCAAATAACAGCTTTGCTGGATAAAATGTGTTATGGATAGAGTCAGGGGGAGAAGTTGCCCCTATAAGTAAGCATAATGTTAATCATCAAGGAAGATTAATATTTCATTTCAGCAGCTTTCTCGAGTAACAGTTTTAGTGGCGAAATGTAGGAAGGATTTTATCACGGGGAGAGATTCCTCACAATTCAATATTTATTATATGAAGGAGTATTATGACAAAAAATATTATATTATATATAATTTGACCTTTGACCCTAAAAGTGATTTTTTATATTTTCATATTTCTTCTTTAAATTTATGTTTTTTATTGTCACCGAATAAAATTTATTTCCTAAACAATAACTTTATTGCTAATTTGACCTTTGACCCTTTTAAAATACATTGAAAATTTTTCAACGAAATTCAAATAAATTGTGTTTGAATTTAAAAATTTAATAAAAGTTTAGATAATTTTAATAAACAGAAGTCTTAGAAAAAGGTTTTGCAGAATATTATATATAATCTGACCTTTGACCCTTAACAAAGATTTTAACACATTTCGTACTTTTTCTTTCATGTTTTCTAAATTTTAAATTGTTATTGTAACTGATTTATATTGGTTTTATAAACAAAAACTTTTTCTTTTAACAAATTGTATGTATTATGCCATATTTGACCTTTGACCCTTATAAAGTGTATGATTTTTTCGAAAGAAAAGTTATTTATTGATTTTGTTATAGAGGATATATTAACTTTGTCATTCTGTGAGTAATGCTAAGAAGGAATCAATAAGATCCCAAATGTATATATATTCTTGTATCAAATCAACATTAGAGCCGATTTAGATATGTTCGTCTGTCTGTCTGTTGTCGGTACACTCACATCCACAGTAATTGTTAGAACTCAATGAAATTTGGCTTGTGTATTTGTTATAGTCCTGAGAAGTTTCTGTTTAAAACCAGCAAAATCGACGCAGTATATTAATAGATATAGACCGATATCTGAAGCAACCTCTAAATTCAAGCAACGTACTTTCGCAAAATTTCCAATTATAAAAAGAAAAATAAGAATAAAATTTGGTCATTATATAACGTTCAGTAAAAAAAAGTTATAAAGTTATAAAGATTCAGTATACCCGAATATAGCATTTATATTTTAACCTTTGACCTTTCAATATCAATATCTTGATATACTTTTTAAAAGCTCTTTTTGAAGGTATTTATTTTTCAGAGTATTTCCTTTAAGATTTTTAACATAATTTTCATGAATTTAACCTTTGACCCCAAAAAATATATTTACGTTAACTTTCATTAATTTTTCCGTTATTTTTTTATTTTGAAACTTTTAAAAGAATTTGTATTTAAGTTGAAATTTTTTTAACAAAAGTTTAACAATTTTATTTTAAGTTCAGTGACCTTTTAGCAATGACCTTTAAGATTTTCTCTTTAAATTTATAAAGAAAAGTTTGGTTAACTTCATGTTTAACTTTTTAATAAAAAATGAAGAAAGAAAAGTTTATGTTTTACAGCAGCTTTAGGAATTATATGTTTTATAGAAAAATTTGATCCTTTTAACCTTTGACCTTTGGAAAATATTTAAGAAAAATTTTAATTTTTTCTCATATTTTTTTGAAAAGATCAAAATTTAGTTTTTTTTTTGACAGAAATCCTTAAATCTTTCTAAATTCAATTTCAGATATTTTGAAATATCCTTAACAAGGACATTTAATTTTAATGGATTAATCATGTAAGTTTTTTTACTGAACAATGTGAAAATAAGTTTGTAGCTGAATTATGTCCTGTTAATGTTAAAAAAAGTTTCAGAAGTCCTGTAAAATAAAAACTTGTTTTATGTCCTGTACTTAACCCTTTTCCACCATGTTACCTTTATCTTTAAAAAGGATAGTGAACTAAATTAAACTTTCTTAAAGATGTTTTAAATGTTTTTTGTTACATTTCTATGTTTGTCAAATATTTTGACATATTTCTTCATTGTTCTCTTTATTGAAATGTCATCATGACAAGACAAGATACAAGATGACATTTGGTCTCTTTTTGTGAATGACAACTTGTATCCCGTTACGAGCATAACAAGATAAGCCGGCCAATTATTTCATATATATTCTAGGATTTTAATTGAAAAATTGTTGTAAAAATAGTAACTGTAGCAAACCCTTTTGTTTAAAGGGGTTTACGGGGTGACCACAGGCAAATAAATGTTTACATGCACACACACACACACAAAGTAAATACATACTGTGGTATGTTGTCTTCACGATTGTCACATTTAATCCTTTATGTTGAGACAACAAATTACACAATGTAATCCTTTCAATACAGAAGTCTTAATGTTTGTTACAATTGTAAAACGTTTGTAAAAACAATTATTTCAAAATTTTATTTCATATTTTTTTAATAATAATTTTTTTGCTGGAGACCCAAATAATGAAAAGAAGTGTGAAAATTGAAATTACATTAATCTCTTTTTTTCGAATTTGTTTTTTAAAGGTCATTTCCCATAATTTTCTTCAAATGTAATTATTTTTACAAAATATGTCTTGTTACAATTATTGACAGCTGTCAAAATTTATTAAAGGAAAAATTATTTGGTTGTAAAACGAAATTTTTTCACACCTAAACCCCCCAAAAATTACATTTAGGGTGGTTTCTAAAATACTTATAAGGAATAAGATAAGATGTCCCCCTATTTAAATTCTCTACTTTCTTATCTCCCATGGCATTAAGACGATTATTTGTCTTAAATTTTTATTGACTTTAATTAAAAGTTTTATCAAAGGATAACAAAATCATCAGGTTTCTCTCCACCTTGATATTGATTAAAATTATTTTCTCCAGCTGTCACTTGTTAACTGGGAAAAGGAACAAGTTATCGACTAAAATATAAACACCCACCAAAAAAAATGAACTTTCTAAAATACAGACGGAAGGACAGACAGCTTTACTATATGTCGGCTTAACTAAAAAATCAAATATTTACATTTGTTTTTGAGGTAGAGTGTTAGCTTTCAATTAAGATAAAAATAAATGAGATTTAGTGAATTTTCCAATTTTCATGATTTTTCATATTTATACACCATAAAACCAAAAAAAGAAACAATGGAAATTATTTTTTTGATAAGACAGACAGAAGGACAGACAATTTGGAGCAGTTAATATATCTTTCAATAGCAAAATGTTTAAACTGTGTTTTAGAATATAACTTTAGCTATCAATTGCTGTATAAATAATTCATATCGTTTAGATTTGCGAATTTTCACGATTTTTCATATGCGAACATCTAACCAAAAAACTTTTTATTAAGACAGACGGAAGGACAGGCAATTTTGAACAAGTCATATTTCCTTTAGCAATCAGATTTTTAAATTGTATTTTAAAAGAAATCTTAAGCTATAAATCTATATATAAATGATTTAAATCATTTAAATATTGGAAAACATATTTTAATCGATTCAGAGGACTTTTTTTTATTAAATTTCTCTCATATTTTACAGTTTTGTTTATTTTGATGTCGTTTTTAGTTTAATTTGTAAAAACACTTTTAATCTGTGGCAGGTTTGAGATTTGGATTAATCGTGTTTTTGTTTTTTAAGTTGAGGATTAAATAAATCTCCAAAATCCTTCTCCTTCAACGCAATCTCTATAATTAAATAAAAAATGGAGGATTTATTTGCACTTGTGACATAAATTTTAGACAAAAGAGAAATGTAAAGATCAATTTGGACTCTCGTATCAGTTAGCTTAAGAGAATGTTCTCAGATAAGAAAAATACTTCTAGATGTCTACGAGATATACTCAGCTGAGGTCTTAATAAATCGTTTAATATAGATTTTGTTAATGATGAACTTCATTGGCCAAGATTATAAGAGAGTAAGAAAAATAAATAGACATCTTAAAGGATCACTGAAAATGTTAGGTTATTTTATAGTAGAAGTCTCTTAATTTTGGTTTGTCATTGAATTATTAGAGAGTATAGAGAAACAAATACTTTTTTAATCTTTTGATGATATAGAATATGATATAAGTGATCTGATATGATCTATTTATCTTTCAAAAGAATTAATCGTTTAACAGAGAGTTTTTCAGATTTATAAGAGAATAAAATAAGGATAAAGCTGAAACAAAAATCGGGGATTCGGCTAAAAATAACTAATACCGAGATTCCCTAATTTCCTTCTCTGCTATCATCACATATAAATTTCATGCAATTCCAATCAGCTCATCAAAAGTAACCGATTTATTACACAAGTATTGATTCTATCCCACTGTGCAATACAATGTCAGTTTGAGCATTCAAATATATAATATAAGGATCATACGTTCTACTTTATGAGACTCTATTTTTATAAATTAACAATAGCAACAATTTTTTTTTGGAAGAACGTTTTAAGGCCCAATATTAAGGAAATAGAAGTAAAATTTTTGTAATTTCAAGATCGTTTAATATAAAATCGAAATATCATCTATCTTGCTTTATAACTATATCTACCGAAATAAAATTAAAATATTTGCTAAAATCTAAGACTTAAAGATCAGTAGAATTGAAGATCACTTTAATAAATAAAATGTATTCTAATCATGAACTACTTTAAGAGGTGCCATTTTCGAAAGTAATATAATAAAATTCTCCTTCATTTGAAGATCAGTTATAATTGTAGATCAGTTAAAAAATTAAAATATATATATTATATAAATATATAACGATCTTGAGATCTGATTTATATATTGTTTTTGCAAACATTTGTTACTGACAGATTTTTATATTAAAAGATCAGTTAAATAATTCATATATAATTAGACTGAAGATCATATGTCCTGCATCGTGAATTTGATCTGCAAAGTTTTTCTTTCAAGATCTCTTTAGAGTCTGAAAGTAAAAATTGTGTGTTTTAAAGATCATTATAAAGGAAGATCAGCGTATAAATTTTTTATATAATCTTTAGTAGATCACTTGCTTTAATAAGAAAACAGTTAGGACCTACAAACGCATTATATGATCATTTATTCTGTTGCAAATTAGATTCATTTTGAACATTTTGTAAGTAACTAAATGTTAAAACTTTATAAAGATAAAATTTTAAAATTGTTTTGTTTTTAGAATTTTAGTTATGAAACCAGTTATAATTGAGGATCAATTGAAGATCATAGTGAGAGGATAACATGAAGCCTAATAGAGAATGTTTTATTAAGAGTTAAAATATATTTTCTATTAACAAAAATTTCTAATTAAAGATCACTTTTAAATAAGAGTTATAATTGAGGATTAATTTAAGAGTGAGAGGGAAAATGAATACAATGGCTTTACTTTTGAAGCATTTTAATGAATTGAAACATAAAATAAGCAGTTTTATTAAGACTTAAACTATATTTTGTTTTATTAAAAATTTATTATTAAAGATCACTTTAAGTAACGATAGAGGAAGATAAGGGAGATCATTACAAAGACCACCTATACTAAAATTTAGTTTCTGGTTTTTGTTCTTCTAAAAATTGAGTACAAAGGATGTATTATATTTAATGACCAACAGCAAATATATTTCCTTAAAACAGATCCTTTTCTCTCTATCTCACACACAATAATACTAACCGTTAACCGGAAGCTAATAACTATTGAATATTTCCTTTATTCTATTAACTAAACTAAAATTCAAACGAACTCTTTTCTTCTCCTTCATCACTAGAAAAAGAGTACACATTTAGTGTCTCAATTTTTTTTTTTTGCAAAAACTATAACAATAATAATGTTTATGATCATAACTTTTCCATATAAAGACTTGTATTCTGATACAAAAAAAGAAAAACTGTCAAAATTTTCAATTGTTTCTGTATGGAGAAACACAAGGAACTCAATAAAAATAAACCATAAACTAAGAAATAAAACAAGCAAAAATTATGTAGTTTTTGCAAAACGACAGGAAATAAAACTTCACACTTACCACCCCTCAAAACAGGACATAGAATTGCAGTAAAGAAGAGAGTGGATAAAAAGGGAAACTATGTTTTCTAACGTAAATCATACAGTGAGACAGTTAAACAATGACCGTAATAATGAGAGCATATTGTAAAAAGGCTACTTTGCTGTGAAGGAATCAGCAAGGACCCTCACATAAGATAAGACAATTTTAGAAACAATTATTTTTGGAAAAGGAAAAAGGTGTTTGGCAAAAGGATTCTTATATTAAATTAAAATATAGGACAGACGTAAGGACAGCAAAAAAAGTACAGATTGTTGTTGTTGTTTTTATTTCATATATAAATCCTTTATAATTATCGAGGAATTTGAAATTAAAATTGTTTGCTATAATTTTAAAATTTATGGCTGACAGTTTAGTTTTAGTTTTAATTTTTAGCAATTAAAAAAAATTTTTTTTGCAACAAAAATTCCCTAATTGATGGGAGGGTTTGTGCACTTGAATTGGTTTGTAGTTCTTTTTTATGATTGTGAAATCCTTAAAGGATTTTATGTAATAAAGGTAGAGAGACAACAATTTTATTAGTTTTTTATTTGTGAGAGGATAATGACAGAAAAAAAACGTTTAGATAAATTTAATGTCTTTAGAAAAAATCATTCAATTGGAAATTGCGATTCAAATTAAGAAAATTTAACTGATTCAGAAGAAAAGAAAGTCTAAGATGATGCTGAGAAAAAGATGAAAAATAATTCGGAACTTGGTGCGAAGGATTAGAAGGAATTCGGCAGGAATATGAAAGTGTTAATCTAAATTATGTTATTTAGGATCTGAGTTCAAACTCAGCAATTTTAAATGATTTTCTTTAAAATGTTCACTTTTATTTTCTAATTCAAAATAATCTCTTATATATATATTTCATTTTAGTCATGTCCTTGTTACTCTTAAGCTTTATAAAAATTCTCTTTTTATGAAAACTCTCTTTTAGCTTATTGTTAAAAGGCTTTTTTTGAATTAATCGCACAGAAGCTTAAAATAATTAATCTGAAGTATCTTAATTTGATGCTCTCAGTCCAAAGTACCTTAATTTATTTCTCTTCTAAACTTAGCTCAGAATATCCCTCTCTTAGTTCTCTTGCTTGAGGTGCCTTTCTTTGATTTAGCTTTTAATCTGGCTCTATTGTTTAATGATCCTTTATTTCAATTCTCTTTTATATGCTCACTCTCTCTCCTTTTTTTCAAATTAAAAGTATCCTTATTTATTTCTCTGCTAACTAAATTAATCGTATTAAGGTTTTAAATAATTCTTTTTTAAATTCTCATTCTCCTATTGAAACCAAAAATATTTAAGTAATTTTCTTCCAACTATAATTGCATACTTAGTGATCTTTCCTTTCAACTAAACAAATTAAAGCTTTAAATGAAGACACTCTCTTTAAAAGCAAAACTCTCTTCTTTTTAAATTAAACCTGTTAAACTGATTTTAATTTAACTGAAAATAGTTCTATAAATTTCTCTCATAAAACATCTCTTTTCACAAATCCATATTCCATATCCCGAACTCTGTTGACATATTTAATGGAACTTGAAACTTAAAATGATTATCTTTCAAAGACGATCTTTTTCACAAATTTAATTTTATTTCTCATCTATTTATCTCTCATAATAACTCTCCATTTTAAGTTCAAAGTTTAAAAAAAAATCTATTTTACTGAAAAAGTTCTTACAAATTTCTCTTTTAAAAATCTGTCTTATCCCAAACTTAGATTCACATATTTAATGATCCTTTGCTTAAATCAGAGGTAACTAGAAAGAGAGGATCCTGTTATGTTTTGATATCTATATGATAAAAAAATCTAAATAAAATTTTATTAGTACTTTTCGTTATCATCCGCAAAAAGATTTTTCTCTTAAAAAGATCGCTTCAACTCTTTTATCTCTAAACAAATCTTAACTAAACTCCTGTAAAATAAGGTGTTGAAAATTTGCTAAATTTATAATTTTCCCAAGAAAACTCTTTTTAATATTTGATTAACATTCCTTTTTCTTTTTCATACGCAAAAAATTGCACAAAGCATTATGCTCTTAAAAGGATCTCTTTTATCAACTCTTTTATCTCTAAACAATTCTTAACTAAACTTTTGTTAAAAGAAAGTGTTGCAATTTTTCATCAAAAATGTATAAATTTCCCAAAAAACTCTAGTTAAAATTTGATTAAGGTTACTTTTTCCTTATCATCTGCCAAAAAATGTTTGCTCTTTAAAAGATCATTTAAACTGTTTTATCCCTTAAGAAATCTTAACTAAACTTTTGTTAAAAGAAAGTGTTGAAATTTTATTAAAAAAAACTCTATTAAATATATAATTAAGGTTATTTTTTCCTTATCATCCGGCAAAAAAATTGTTCTAAAAAAGATCGCTTCAACTCTTTTACTCAAGTCTTTTTTAAAGAAAGTGTTGAAAATTTGCAAAAAAAAATGTAAGAATTTCTCAAACAAAACTCTAGTTAAAATTTGATTAAGGTTACTTTTTCCTTATCATCTGCCAAAAAAATGTTTGCTCTTTAAAAGATCATTTAAACTGTTTTATCCCTTAAGAAATCTTAACTAAACTTTTGTTAAAAGAAAGTGTTGAAATTTTATTAGAAAAAGATCCAAAAAAAAACTCTATTAAATATATAATTAAGGTTATTTTTTCCTTATCATCCGCCAAAAAATATTTTGTTTTTAAAAAGATCGCCTCAACTCTTTTACTCCAGACTTTTTAAAAGAAAGTGTTGAAAATTTGCAAAAAAAAAATGTAAGTAATTTCCCAAACAAAACTCTAGTTAAGGTTGCTTTTTCCTTAAGATCTTTTAAAATTGGCAAAAATTTCTTTTGTTTTCACTTCTCTTTTCTCTTAAAAAGAAAAAGAGTTGAAATTTTGCACGCTTATTGAGGTTATGTTAACAAGCATATTTTTTCCACTATTTTACCCTTTTTTTAACCCAAAAAAGGGGTTAAATAAATATTTGTTTTTTGTAAGTAAAAAACAAAAGGATTTTCCGAAAAAAAACTTGTCATCGATCGCCATGATCATCCTTTTTTGTAAATTACTCCCCAAAAAGAGTTTGAAAATGAAACAAAGAGAAAAACAAACAAATTTTCTTTTAATCCTTTAGGTTTTTGAGGTAAATTTTGGAAAATTTTTTATATGATGAAAAATATGTTTTTAATAGAAAATTAAAAAAAAGGATTAAGGGTTAAAATAGGAAAAGACTAGTTAAGATTAAAGAAAAATATTATTTTAAGTAGCTGTTGAAAATTTTAATTATCAATTAAGTTGAATTTGATAAAAGGGTTTTTGAAAAAGCAGATCATTTAAAAGAGAGTTATGGGCTATTGATAGTAGTTTAAAATGTAATATTAAGTAAAAAATGATGAGAATTTTTGCAGAAAAATTAGGGTGTTTTTTCGCATCGCAAGTGTTTAAATGTAGTTATTGTAGTTATAACTGAAATTTATGGCTCCTTGGATAAATCAACTATAATTTAACTAAATTTATAAAACATTTTAAAATACATTCAAAATAAGCTTTGCAATTATGTCTGTCCTTCCGTCTATCTTTAATTGCTTAATTACACACATTTTCTTAGTCGTATGGAAAGTAGTTAAATTTAACTAGAGGACACTTAGTTCAGATTAGATTTTGAACCGCGATATAAGCTTCATAACCATGTGTTTGTTATCTATGAAATTGTTAGAACTTGAAGACTCACAATTTGGAAGAAAAAGTTCGTGGAATATTTTTTATGTCATAAATTGAAGAAGAACTTCAAATTTCGAATTTTTGCATTTATTTGGAAGAATAAAATCAATAGTTAAAACCCTTTAAAAACGAAACTTATAACGATATTTATTTGAAATTTCAACATGATTTTTAGAACTTATTTATGAATCAAAAAGTTTAAAAAATTCCCACATTTCCATGCAAAAATACCCAAAATCACAATCCCATTAAATCATATTGAAAAATTTGTCTTTTTTCACGGAAATAATCACCCTGTTATTATGAGGGCCTTTCGGAAGAGAATATTTTATAGGAATTTACCTTACATATGTAGCTATAGATTAAGGATAATTTAAGTATGATGCCAGTTTGGCGATTTGAGAATTTGCAAAAAATATATACACTTTTTCATTAAATGTTGCCACCAAAAAAAGAAATACTAAACGACAAGGGTAAAATGGGTTAAAATTACTGACTACACCCTGACCAGTGACCAGGCATGAATACTTCCAAGTTCTACTAGCATCTTAACTCAAACCATGTAATATTTTATTAAGATTACAGAATTATGTTCTCAATTCATAATGAAATTTTGTTGATTTTTTTTTAAATCAATGTACTAGAGGTGACCAAATTTGGGAGGTCACTGAATACACCTATGACCTCATAGGCATATGTATTCTTCCACGTCAACTCTCTTACACCTCTACACTAACCGTGTGAAATTTCATTAAGATATCTCTAACGGTTGGAAAGTTACATAACTATTTCCTCAACATATAAATAAATATTTCGCCGAATTTTTAAAAATTCAACAAGAAAAATTTAATCGAATGTGGTCAATTTGGAGGTTCACCGATAATGCTGCTGACCACGTAGTCATTTCTATGCCCCCAAATCAATTTAAAAAATATCTCATCTTAAATCATGTGATGTTTCATTTAGATATCTCTAGAGGTTCAAAAGTTAGAGAATTATATCCAAAAATAAATGATTTGGACGTACTGCACATTGAAATTTTATTAGTTTATTTAAGGTCAAAGGTTAAAGGGTTTTTAAAGAAAACTAAAGCTTATCTATTTATTGATTGTTGTTGTAGAAAAGTAGCTTTTCAACATGGTTAACTGATTTGAAGAAGGTATTAAAATGTAAGAGAAATCAAGTCTGTCCTTCTGTCTGTCTTTAAAATCGAGTTATTGCTTAAAGAACATAAATAAGTCTTAAATGCTTATTATTTTAGGTTTTCTGCTCTTCAAGAATTGATAGCTTTTTCTTAAAAAATATGTTAAGGTTTTAGGTACTCTAGCGTTTTATTACTGTTTCTTTTAAATTTAGAAATTTTATCTAATGTTTGATGTTTAAAAGCTTTTGAAAAAGCTTTAATTTTAGGAGAAATTATGGATCTCGTAAATATTTTAAAGTTCTCTTCAAAAGTTCAAATTTTATACTTTAAATATTAAAATTTTAAATCAAAACTTGGTGAGAGTAAAAAAGGTCAAAGTTCATCTTAAAATTACATTTTTTAAGTATCAAAAAATAATTCCTTTTAAAACGGCTGCAAAAAGGAGTTAAACTCTTAATTATGCTCTATTTAACCTTAAGCATCTAATACTTTATTTCGCTAAATCCTTTATTCCTTTTACATCCTTTGCATTTTTGCACTCAAACAAATATTAGTTTTAGATACCCGATTTCAATTACTTTTAATTTATGCCGCCTGCTTATTGTTAAAGTAATTGACTACAAGGGTGTTAAAGATTTATTTGCATTAATTTGTATACAAATTTTAAATTTTAACTCTTAAATGCAAAACTGCAAATCAAATACACGGAAAAAGGGGTTCTTTTGCTTAAGCATCCTTTGTGGGTCACCCTAATTTTTTATCTTTACATAAAATCTGCATGCAAAAATGATTAATTGCCTTTTTGCATTTAAAGCGTTTTTCACATTTTAAGGTTAGGTTTTTTTACGCTGTTGTTGTTGTTTTTGGAATTGACATTTTTTTGTTGTAATGTACGGGTTAATTTAGTAATATTTACATAGTAAACGATCAAATGATCGTAAATCATTTGTTAAAGGTAAATTGTTGCTATTTTAGGATTTGTATTTTCGGTTATTTCAGAAGTTAAGAGTTTTTTGTTCATTTTCGATTGTTTGCGGTTAATTAAGAATATTTGGTTTTTGTATTTAAAATGAAAATTCAAAAATGATTTATTTTAAATTAAATAGAAATGAAATAAAAAGGAGTTGAATATGGAAATAGCAAGTGGGTTGGGGTGTTTTTTTTTTCTAAAAAGGACATTAATAGTTTTTTTTAATAGTAATTAAATATAAAGATAAAAGATTATGAAATCGAGATTTCTCTTTTGAGAAAATGAAACAAGTAAGAATGCTCGTACATATACAACTCATTCACATACACTCACAGACGTATACAACATATAAAAGTTTTTCTTAAATATAACACAGGAACACTTTATAAGTCGTAAAATTAGTTATATTTTTTGCTATAACTACTGAACCGATATTGATAATGATAATGAAGTGTATATAATTCAGAACTGTAGTAAATACTCAGGCCAAATTTTATTGACCTCTGTCGATTATTGTGGATGTAAGCGTGCCAAAAATAGACAGATATACAAACACACAAACGGACAGATAGAAGGAAATATTTAAATCGGCTCCGATTTTGATTTGATGCAAGAATTTTTTAATGATTCCTTTTAGCGTTACACGAATGATAAAGTTAATATACCCTCTTCTCCACTTGTAAAAAAATTAATTTTGAGGTTAAGTTGAATAATATTTATATTAATACATTTTTTTATAACATTTTTGATTGCTCATAATTTTTATGTTAATTATTATAATAGACATCATATTTTCCTCAAAATTCTGTTAAAAAATCATTATTTTAGAAAATAGATTTTGGGGTTAGGTTGAAAAATATTTTTTTTAATAAGGTTTTTTATAAAATTTTAATTGCTAATCACTTTTATGACAATTAAAAATATATTTTCGTCAAAATTTTGTAAGAAAATCAATATTTCAAAAAATAAATTTTGAGGTTAGGTTGAAAAACTTTTCATTTAATGAAGATTTCAAAAAAATCCAACGGCAAATAAATTCTAATTCACATAAGTATTAATATTTTATAAATTTATAAGAAAATTAAGGAGTTATAGTCAATCAAACCCGACAACTTAGTTCCCTACATCAATGGTTGGTTATTTTACATTTGTATGGGAGCTAGCTGAAATAATGGACTCATTATCACCAATTTTAATAGGAATCATTATTGTTTTAATATAGGTTAACCTGCACATCCAGTCGGATGAACGGACCTCGTTAAATCGACTCAAATATAATACTAAGTCGAACGATATACTTACAAGTGTTGAAAGCAAAATTTCTTTTGTCCGTTGCGATTTTTACAAAAACGCATAACACTTCTACCACCTCAAGTGGTGTAGAGTATAATAATGTATATTTTAGAAAATAAATTTTGAGGTTAGGTTGAAAAAAATCTGAATTCAATAAATATGACCAAATATTTTAATTGCAAATGACTTAAATATTTATGGTATATAAAATTTTTTAAAAATTTTTCAAAAAACTTCAATATTTTAGAAAATAAATTTTAAGGTTAGGTTGAAAAAAATTTCAGCTTTAACTTAATTTCAATACATTTTTTATAATTATTGTTTTTAACGCAAAGATGTTATGTTTTTATAATTAAAAAATGTGTTAAACTATAAATATTGTTTAAAATATTAAATTATGTCTCAAGTTTTTTTAAAATATGAATATTAAAAAAACAGGTCCTTCTTTTTTTAAAACAAGCACAAACTCAGACATTAACCACTTATACTTTTTTTCGAAATTATTTCCAAAACACTTATTATGTAAATTTCGCACTTATCGGGTAGCAATAAGTGTTATTTTACTTTTTTAAGAAAATATTTATATCCTGGATTTTTTTTACCTAAAAGACGGCAACATTTAAGTGTAACAAGTCAAGTAGTAAAACAAAAACAAAAACAATAACAAGAATAATATTGTTTTGCATACGTGGCCACAGTAGGAAGAACCTCTCTAATTACTCTTGAAAACACACAGAAGAACTCATATAAAAAATGTCCTTTTAAATGTCCTTTTTTTACATGAACCCCCCATTGTTAAGAAGATCTAGATTTTTTTGGGATAAAATTTGATCGTCTTAAAGACAAACGATTTGGTTTGAAATGTTAATTACCAAGAATTTTCTTTTTGAGATCTAACAAGGGTGTTTTTTTGTGAAAAGGAAGAAAATTAAAGAACGAAGTCTTTTTAAGGAAATTTTCTGCATATTTATATGTGAAATTTATGTAAATTTTTTAAATTACTGTATTTAGATATTTTGAGGTTAGTTATGGTAATTTTTTTAAGACGTTTTGTTTTTTACAATGACAATGCTAATGACAGCAGAGTGACAGATCTCGTTTCGAGAAAAAATTGACAATGATGGATTCAATCAATGAAAAATTGCAGTTAGAGATTTAAGATTTGCATACAATTATGAGATTATTTTTTTTAAAGAAGAAAAAATCAATCAATTTTATAAAAAAAAAATCAGAAAATTCTCACGTTTTGTGGTTTAAATTTAAGAGAATAAAAAAGAGATAACAACTGATCTCACCGATTTGAAATTCTATAAAGTTTAGTCAAACGAAACTCTTTTCAAAAGTGGGTAAAATTTGATTTTCTTCTTTATTAAAAATATCATGAAAATATATAAAAAATGTTCTCCTGGTAGAATCTAGAGAGAATCAATGTAACAATAATCTCCAAACTATTCTGGAACTTATTTTTAGAACAGCTTAAACGTCTCTCTCCTTTTTAACAACATTTTTTATCTTTTAAAAATTTGAAAAAAAATGTTGTTAAAAAGAGAGAGATAAAAAAGTATCCATGTTTATGCTCGAATTTTGAGAGAATTAAAAATACTCTCTGTAACTTTTTTTAACACACTAAAAGTCCACAAAAACTATCCTTAAGAAAGCTTTAAAACACACTTTTTGATGATCTTAATTTCAGGAACAACAACAATGAAATTTCCTCTTCTAACACCCCTTGGAAAAAATTATATAATTAAAAGGTAACTTAAAACTCTCTTAAGTTCCCTTTTTTAACAAGATCTTGATACTTTTAATTTTGTAAAGAATTTAAGAAAAATTCTTAAATTTTTTTGATTGACAAAATATCACAAGATCAAGCTCAATTAACTCTCTTGTGGAAAATTTAACTTTTTTAACAAAAATTTTAATTAAAAATCAAATAAAAGAAGAGTAAAAAAGCTTTTCTCTATACAAAACTCTTCTTTTTACAAAGACGATCGAATAATTTCACAAAAATTATCATTAAAACTTCAGAAATTTTCAGTAAAATAATCTGAGGACTCTCTCTTTATTTAAAAAAAACTTTCTATTAAAAAAATTTGTTTTTAAAATAAAAATCCTTCCTGAAGCTTATTTGAAGCTCTTTTAAAACTCTCACAAGTGTTTCCTTTTTTTTACTAAAACTATCGATCAATTTTGGTAAAAATACTAATAAAAAAATATTGATCAATTTAATAAAAATTTATTTAAAAAAATTGAAAGCTTTCTTTATTGAACTGAGACCTGCTTAATTTTTTAATTGATCAGTTTAAAAAACTCTCTGAATCTTTTTTGAAGTCCTCTTAAAAGTTTATAAAACTCTCTTAAGTGAATCGTTATAATATTTTTCTATTTTTTTAAAATTTTCGTTTTTTTTTTTGCTTAAACTTCTTATTAAAAAAATCTCAAGTTCTGTTATAAACATTTGAAAATATGAAAATATACTTAATGCTCTCTGAGAATTTTTTTGAACTCTCTTTAAACTTTATTTGAAAGTCTTTTCAATGGAGAACAAAATGCCCTCTTTCTACTCAAATTTTAGATCACTTTTACAAATAAATTTAGTCAAATAAATTTATTTCTAAAATTTATTATCTGTCAAACTAATTTCAAACAGTCTCGAAATCAACTTCATTTCTCTTCAGTTTGTTTTAATAATTTTTTATGAAAGTTCTTAATAAATTTTACACAAATTCTTCTTACTCAAATTATAGATCACTTTCACGGAAAATGTTGATAATTTATTTCTGAAATTTTGTTATAAAAAAATCGGAGTGTATAATCCTCTCTTATACCACCTTCAAACTATCTCAAGATCACCTAATTTTTCCTTCAGGTTTTTTAATATAATTTTTTTGATAGAAAAAACCTAAATCAATTAAACAAAAATTTGGATTAAAATTTCTGTTAATTTAGTATTCAAATAAAGATAATTTCTCTCTCAAACAAATTTCAAACTCTCACAAGAAGATCACTTCTCTGCAAATTAATAAAAATCAATTTTACAAAAATTCTGAATACATTTTCTGAAGTTTTGTTATAAACATTTAGAAGAGTATTAAAAATTAAGATCAAGCTCAAGTTCAACCTTAATTAAAATCTCTCAAGATCACCTTAGTTAAGTCCGTATTAAACTTTTTCTAAGCGGTAGAAAATTGTTAATTTTTTTAACTTTCTAAAAATTCGGGTAAAAATATATTTTGTTTTCATATACAAAAAAGTTAATAATTACTCTCTCAAACAATTTTAAAACTCTCCAAATTTTATCTCTTTTCTGTGAGACACAAAAACACTTGCCTTTTGTAATATCTTGTATTGATGTGAATAAAACTTTAGTGTGGGAAAATTTTGTCCTGTTGCTTAGAACACCTTCTCAATATTCCCTTCATAAAACTCCCTCTCCCCCTTAAATAAATGTCATAAAAAATCCTTAACATAACCTAAATTTTTGTTATGTTTTAAACCACGATAACATCATTTTTTAAAATGCGATAACATCATTTTCAGTTTTTTTTAATTAAAACTTAAATACCATTTTTAATTTCTTCTCTTTCTGCTCTAAATAGAAATTCCACTTTAAAACCCTCAAACGTCAAAATTTTAGAAATGAAGAATGAAAAAAAGCGCAAATGCGCAGATTTTTATCTCCTTTTAAAAATAACTAAAATGATTTCTGGTTTTTCAGCTACTAATGATAACAACAACAAAATTGTCCTTTTATAATTAATAGAAGAAGAGCCTCTACAGCTCACAATTTCCTACATAGAAGACCAACAACAATAAAACAAAATATTCACATGCAATGTTGTGCAACGAAATGTAGCGAGTCATAAATACAAAAAAAAGGACCTTTCAGGAAGTCTTCTAAATGAATTAAAAAATATAGAAATTGTACAAAGAGAGAGAGAGAGAGAAATGGCAGAAGGAGAGAGTGAGAGAGTATGTAATAAAAACTGAGAGAGTGAAATTTGTATAAAGAAAAGAGTGTTCGTAAAATACCACGTGTAGTTAGATTTTAAGCATAAAACGAGAATACACTGAGAGATAAAGAATAGGAACTTACAAAACTTGATTAAAAAAATTTGAAATAATTTAACATTTTTCAAAACTTTTTCTCACCTCTCTGATCCCAAACGAAACTATTCAAATCTTTTAAAAGTCATCAGCCTTTTATAGTCTTTGTTATAGCTCCTTTTAAAATCATTCAATAGTCGAATAAAACTTAAATCTTCCCAACCCTTTTAATCCTAAACGAACCTATTTAAAACTTATTTAATTCTTCCATCAACACAATTAAACTCATGATCCCCTAATAATGAGGCTCTGAGGACTTTGTAAAATTTCCACCTAGAAGACATGGCAGTCCCTTAAAAAAAGTTTGACGTTTTGAGGTAAATCCCCGTTTTCTGTTATCCTATAGACTATCAACTGCAAAACATTACAGTTCTCGGAAAAGCATGTAATTATCTGTTGCAAGATCGAAAATGTTAGACTCTCAACCCACCGACTAAAATTAGTAGTCTCATGTGCTAAGGAATTTTTAAGAATATAAAGACTTGTATGCTGTATAACCTCTAATAATGAAGCCCTTAGGACCTGATGTTCTGAGGTAGACACCCGCAATTATTTTTCCTCAAGACTTTTCTGTCAGTGTTTTTCTTTAGAGCACACAGCAACAGCAATAGCACGAGTTAATAAGCCGTTAAACTAAAATAACACACGCTCTCTAAATTAAGGGTGTCTTGCACAATTTTTCGTAAGCAACAGGACAAGAACTCAACTAAAAAACGGAAATACGAAACAAAGGAGCTACCCTTAACGATGCAATGGCGAGAGATAGATAGAGAGCGAGAGAGTAAGCAGGAGAGTAAAGTAAACTAGTTATGAATTATTATTTAACTAGAGCATTTTAGGTAACCAATCAACAAAAGAAACTAACGGTTAAACTACCCCTAACAACACACAGACAGAGAGCATATGAGTCAATATTTTATAATATTTCACAACAAGAGCGCTTGGACTATAAATACTGAGTGTCAGAGCGGTAATGAGTCAGTTTGTCAGCAATAGCGTTCAAGAACAGTACTTGTTCTGGCACAATATTTGGAATATTTTTTAAATAATAGAAAAAACGTTTAACAAAATGTTAAAGTGGACTGCTTCAGCACACAAATTACCCCAAGATACACCAGTATCAACACATACAAACAGCTCAAGAACGTCAACAACAATGCGCACACCACGTTTAAGCGAAAATAAACGTCGTAAGAGACGAGCTACTATAGCGAATAAGGAAAATATACCTATTTTAACTTCCACACCCATGGTATCGAGAAACCGTAATAGTCCTTTGGTTTTGGCGCCTTTAGCGGATATTTTAAATGTTACACCGGAAGCACAAAAATCCAATGGAACTCCTGATAGAAGAAGAGTTTCAGTGAATGTATTTAATGATACAAATGCCTCCACCATAAGAAGGCATTCTTCGGTGGGTTTTGCTATACCACAAATACCACAGTATGCCACCACTCTGCCAAAATATGAAGAGGAATATTCGCCCAGCACTATTTTGCCAACAGGACAACAATTGGCTTTAAGAGGATTATTACCGGATCCCTTCATGGGTAATCCTAGATATTTCACAACACCCGAAGTTAATTTGGAGCAAGAACAAGAAGTGAAAAAGATTTCTTCTTTACCGAAAAAAAGAAAATTGGAACAAGAATTTGTGGCCATAGCCAAGGAAGAGGGTGTATTGGAGGATTCTCATCAAGCTGTAAATAATAAAAAGGATTTTAATAATACGGGTTTACAGTCCAATAAAATGGGCGATCAAACTTTGGATAATTTAATAGATGCCATATTGGATTCAGCCCGTAAGGAGGAAAAGAAAAAGAAGCCTCGCAAGTCGTTCAATTTGCGAAGAAGAACTTTATTAAAAAATCAAGTGGAACAACATCAGGAAATTATGTTGTCTCCCTCTTATGCAGCAGGCGATGATCCTTGCAGTGATTTAAGTTTTCTCAACTGTGAACCCTTCACCTATAACACCAAGAAAACTTTCAAAGCCACCACACCTAAACCAGCTTCTCCCATAGCTATACCATCAGAGCCTACCACACCAGAGCCTGCTACTCCTCTACCCGCAACTCCTTTGACTCATAAGCAATTACTGCAAATGCCTACTCCTGCTGTTTCTAAACCAGCTCGCAATGATTCCTTCTCTTTGGCCACGCCGGTGCGCTCTAACCTCAAACGAAGATCTGAGTCCAAAGCTCTTAACGACTCAAGTGCCAAGAAATTCAAAGTAGATTCTCGTAACTATTTTGAAATTGGTGTGGCTTTGCCCTCAATTTATGTTTAAAGCTAATGGAACAGGGCTTAAGGATCCTTTTGAAGCATAACAACAAACAAACCGAATTTACTAATTTAATTTTTTATTAAAAAAAATTGTTAAAAATATTTAATTTAACTTTTTTGTTGACAAACTGGGGGAAAACGCTTCTCTATTACGCTTTTAGTTTTTAAGTTTAGTTTTAAGTTTTTTTTTAATTTTTAATTAGTTAAAATTTAATTATTTTTAATGGAAGACTTTTTATTATTTTTAGTTATTTAAGTGTTAAATTGTAGTTAATAATGTGTGTTTTTCCTAAATACGCTTCTATTTGATCTGCTGTTATGTAGTTCGTTGTGTTTGTTTTTGAAGTTTGAATATTATTTTTTTTTTGTTTTAAAATTATTTATTTATTTTATAAAGAAAATAATTTAAATAATAAAAAATTTTTCAAAAAATAAAACGAACAAAATCTTTTTATTTCACAAAATATGAATTTCAGTTTAAAATTTTAATTTCAACTAAAAAACGAAAATTTTAAAATTATTCCATCTTAACCTCAAAATTTTGTTTTCTAAAATATTGCTTGTTTCAGTAAAATTATACAGGAAATCGCCTTATAATGCATAAAAAACTATAAAACTGTAAAACATTTCATCAAATCTTTAATAACATCAACTTTTTTCATTCTAACCTCAAAATTATTTTCTAAAATATTGTTTATTTCAATGAAATTCAAATTACATTTACTTTGTAATTAATAATGAAGTATTAAACAGTTAAAGTTTCTATCAAATCTTCAATAACTTCGACTTTTTTCATTGTAACCTCAAAATTTATTTTCTAAAATATTACATATTTCAGTAAAATTAAAATGGCAATTACTTTATTTTAATATGAAAATATTAAACAGTTAAAGTTTCTTTCAAACCTTCAATAACTTCCACATTTTTCATTCTAACCTCAAAATTTATTTTCTAAAATATTACTTATTTCAATAAAATTTTAACGACATTGGTTTTATTATTAATTTAGAACTATAAAACAATTACAATTTTATAAAAACTTCATCAAATTCGATTTTTTTCATCTTAACCTCAAAATTTATCTTTTTAAATATTATTTGTTTCAACAAAGTTTTAAAAACATTCGCTTTAAAAATTAATTTAGAACCCTTAAACAGTTAGAATTTTAATTAAAACTTATTTAAATTCGAAGTTTTTCATTCTAACCTCAAAATTTTATTTACTCTCAAAAGAAAACAATTTCCAGTAAGAGATGAAATGCAGTCTCTAGTACCATACAGAAGAAGTAGAGGTTGGTGAAATTTAATCTTCTTAGAATTCTTTCTGATTCTATTTGATCCGACACAGACACAGAACATATGTTTATTAGTCTGAGAACTCTTTGGATTTTATTCTCACACTCTATTTGTTATTCTTTGGTCCAAAAGAAAACTGTCTCGTAAGTATCATTCAAAAAAATGCGAGTGTTCGTGAAATATAAACTTCTTCGATCAAAGATACTTAATAATTTGAGGAACCCAAAATTCGTATATAACG
This sequence comes from Cochliomyia hominivorax, assembly GCA_004302925.2. Classification (NCBI taxonomy): domain Eukaryota; kingdom Metazoa; phylum Arthropoda; class Insecta; order Diptera; family Calliphoridae; genus Cochliomyia; species Cochliomyia hominivorax. The sequence goes on along the minus strand of PYHX02000495.1, from coordinate 86,640,647 downwards.
TCAGAGTCTTTGTTTTTTATTTGAAATAAATTGTTCAAAATGTACAGAAGTAGAAGAGATTTCGTGAAAGATTTAAATGGTCCAGTTTTATTTAAAATAGTACTATTCGTACGTCAAGAAAAGTACTACAAAATCTTTTTGTTTTAATTTCCCCTGTAGAAGTAAAAGAAGACAATTAAATTGGTGAAAATCTCGTGGAAGATTTAAATGGTCCAGTTTTATTTAAAACAGTACTATTCGTACTTCAAAAAAGTACTACAAAATCTCTCTGATTTAGTAATTGAAAATAATCAAAAAGTACCATTTATAGATTCAAAAAGTACTAATTGAATTCCCATTTAAGACATTTAAAAATGTGTAAATTACGTCTACAAATACACAGATTTAATATTATTTTAAACAGTACTTTAAGTAGTGGCAAAAAGTACCAAATCCCTTTGTTTTAATTTCCTAGATTTGAATTTTAAAAAGTACCATTTGTAGATCCAAAAAGTAGTGAATTCCCATTCCAGAAAAAATAAAAGGGTATTTAAGAGGTCAGATTTATGAATATTTAAGTCAGTTATCATTATGGGAACAATATGGGTAAAGAATTTCAAGGTTCTGGGATTAAAGACAAAATCCCGTTAGTACTTTAGCTGTCAAAAATGCACACTTGTTTCATATACCATAAATTCAATATTCCAGTGTCACTTTCTCCCCCTGACGACATCTGTTTAATGCCCTCATAATTTTCATTCAAATAATAAAGTGAATTTTCTCTAATTTCTCTGGTAACACATTTTATAGCCACCAGAATTTTCTCCAATTAACAGTTACCTGTCCCCCTTTTCCTTAAATATGCTAATATTTTAAACTTGTCTTAAATTGTTCTTTCGCTTAAGAAAATAAAAACTACGGGGTTTTTCGTCATTCCAATTTTCTCCACCATTAATTTTTCCTTTAACTAAGCAGTCATGTGTTAAAGTGAGAAAATGTTGGTTAAGGAAATGAAAAGAAGAGATATAGAAAAAAAGGGTTTAATTCATAAATTGAATTTTTATTAATTTTAAATTGAGTCTTTTTTTATTGATATTTCAGCTGTTGTAGGAAGTTTGGAACAGAAAAGAGTTGAATTTTTAAGGAAAAAACCTGTTGTTAAAGAAAATTTGTTTATTCAGGTTTAAAAAGGAGGAAATTTAAAAGAAAATTTAAATTAAAATACGAAATTCAATACAGGAAGTTATAGATCATTTAAATAATTTAATATTAATGGAAAATTTATAGTGTAGTTTTTAACTGCGTCAAGAAGAAAGCTGGGAATGGGAACACTCAATACGAAAGTGGCAAAATTGTTGGGAAATAAGGTGCAATGGGAAATGGACGTTCGAACTAATACCAAAAATAGGATCTTGGTTATATAGAGAATATGAAGAAGTGAAAAACTGAACATGGCGAATGCAGGAATAACTCCCCACTTTAATTCCCATTGTAAACTCAGAACGAAGAACATGTTGTGTTCCACAGTGCCCCTTTAATTCATGAGCGACAAAGGGCAGAGGAAGCTAAATGTATAGAACACAGTCGCCATATGTAGTGAAAATGATGAAAACTGGAAGATAATGAGTTCATTAATGAGAGATATGAACGTAAAACTTCAGATGGATAAAAACAGAAGATGAATCTGGTGCAATAGATGAAGCCTAACTTGGTTTTCCGGTCCAGCGATGCTCTACCCTTGAGGACTGTACCGCAGTATCGTTGAATTGCGAAGTGGTTTTAGACTGAAAAAATCCAGCATACGACATGAAAGATATATTATGCAAAATTTCAACCTCCTTAATAAGGAACAAGCAATGCGCTATACCAAAATGTTTGTTATATTTGAAAAATAAATGAACGACCCTCGTATAATTTAAATATCTCATATATTCTTAAGTGTGCAGTGCATTATTGTGAAACTAACATTAGGATTGTATGCGTTTTTTATTTTTTTGATTTTGCTGGAGGTCTACAAAAAATATAAACCGACCCTCGATATTTTGCATATCAATTTTTGTTTATATTTACCTTAATTAGAAAAACTATTATTAAATACCAATGTATTAGTGAGATTTATGCCCTTCAAAGTGATATTTGAAAGGGGTTTGTATGGAACCATTGAAAAGCAATGAACCGACCCTCGTATAATTCGAGACATCGTCTTAGAATATTATAAGACATACTTTTGCAAAATTTCGTTATAATGGCTTTAAATTTTGGACTTTAAACCTCATTCTGGTAGGACATTTATATGGGAGATAATTGTAATATAAGACTGAATACGTCCAATTTCAATGGGCTTTATTTTTCGACCAAAATAATAATATATAGCAAATTTCATTGAGAAACGGACATCGTATAATTGACTCAGAAAGTGATTCTGAGTCGAACGATATACTTAAAGGTTCTGTATGTTACAAACATCAGCAATCATGCATAATACCCCAACCTGCTACGGTAATGTATACTATTCTATAGTTTATTCTATAGTCCAGTCCATAAGTCAGTCTAGAGTTTACTCTATAGAATGGTGTTAAATTCTCTCTAGTTAATTCTGTAGCTAAGTCGCACACTAGTTTTTTTTAACAGTCTGGACTTAATGAAAATATAAAATAATTTCCCACAGTCCTGTTTCTTAGGAAAAGTGTTAATATCATTAATAATATTTTTGGGTTACTGCATAAATACGATTATTTGTCTTCACTATTCTGTCCTTAAAAGGAAACTCTTTTAAATTTTCGCCATAAATTTCGCTAAATACTAAATAAATAGTAAAAAAAAAGATGATTTTAGCAAAAACATCCGCAATTTGCCATGCACTAAATGAGAAAATGGAAAAAATTCCAAAACTCGTAAATAAACATAAGAAAAATAATACAAAAATGGGTTAAAATTAATCTCTTTTTTACCTCAAAAGAAACCCTAAATAGAAAAGATTCTTTTTTATATAAAAAAGACAAAATTTCTTATTCTTTCTTTTTTAGGGCTCAAGATAATTTGAGTCTCATTATATTCTAATAATCTAAATGTTTATAATATTTGCCCATTCTTTGCTGGGATAAAAAAAGGAAGAAAATGCCATAAAAAGATACCGTGTTTTTCTATTATTATCACATAAAAAGGGTAGTTTTTAATTTTGAGGGAAAATAAAAGACAAATATTTAATTTTTAACGTTATTTTTGTATCCTTCACCACCACAAGTGGTGAAGAGGGTATATTAACTTTCTTATACCGTATGTAACGATAAGAAGGAATCATCATAGATCCCATAATGTGTATATATTCTTAAATTTAATCAAATATCTGAGTCGATTTAGCTATGTCCGTCTATCTGTATGTCTGCTGTCCACAAGTTCTAGAGCTCTATGAAATTTGGCTTGAATATTTGCTAAAGTCCTGAGAATGTAACCGTATAAAACCAGCAAAATCGATTTAGTATATCTAAAGTTATAGACCTATATCTGAGATTTCCTCTAAATTCAAACTAAGAACTTTCATAAAATTTTCAATTATAAATCAAAAATTTTAATGATATTTTGCTATAATATTAAGTTATATATACTTCATTACGATTCCAAAAATGATCAAAATCGGTTCAATAGAAAAATAAAGTTATAGTCAGTTATATTTTTCGCTATAACTTTATTTTTCTATTGAACTTTGTGGCTCCAGTGTTATAGTTAAGAAAAACTGAAATACGTTGATAAGTGTATGTGTGAGTGTGTATGTACGAAGCATAATGTAATTATTTCACACGTATTTGTGGTGGAGGGTATTGTAGATTCATCATAGCCGCATATAATATTTTTAATTGTTTCTCTATTTTTATATGAAATATATGATGATCATTAATATTGAGTATCGAGTGAAATTCGCTGTTTTTTGTGGTTGATTATTTCCTTTTTTTTCGGTGCTTCCTATTGTTAAGCAATTTTTAATGCCATTTCTTCTTTATTGTCTTGCATTGTTTCTAATCATTTTTTCTAAAATCTTATTGTTACTTTTTTTTTTTTGATAAAAAACAATTTCTTTTAAAATTTAAAAAATGTTGTAGTTTTTGTATCAAAAATTTTTGCGAAAAAATTGGTTGCGGTTGATAAATTATCGGATATTTTTTTTAAATAAATATTTGTTTTGTGAAAAAAGATTTCTTTGTTCAAAAAATCTCCTGTTAGTTCAATGAAATATTTGCTAAAAATTGATAAATGAATGAAAATTATTAATGGCTGAATAACAAATATATTAAGGTTTTAAAGAGTTTTAGAAAGGATAAAAAATGCTATACACCAAATTAACTGAAGTAATTTAAACCTCATACTCTGCTGATATCTAAGGGAGTTTTCAAAAATGTTTAAAATTTGCTTTAAATCGCAAAATCTCTAAAATTTAATTTAAGGTTAGGTTGAATATTTTCTTAAATAATCAAAATTTTGTAAAAATACAAACTGCCTATACATTCTTTATCCATAAGCAATCTAAAGTAGTTAAATTATTCTCAAAATTACTTATATTATAGAAATTAAAATTGAGGTTAGGAAGAAATTTTTCTTAAATAATCAAAATTTTCAGAAAATAAAACCTGTGAAAAAATTTTTAAATCTTAGGAAATCTAAAACCATACACATTTTCATAAAAAAGTTAATAATACTGAAATTAAAATTGAGGTTAGAATGAAAAAAATTCCTATATAGTCCGAATTTTAAAAATTTTTAAATTGCCAAGATCTTCTTTATACATAAGGAAACTAAAACAATTGGAATTTTACAGAAACCATTAAAATTAACGAAATTAAGATTGAGGTTAGAATGAAAATTTTCTCAAAAAATCACAATTTTGAACATATTAAAACGGGGAAAAATTAATAATATTATAGAGAACCTAAAATCATTTGAAAGTTTTTTAAAAACCTTAAAATTAGAGGAATTAAAATTGAGGTTAGGTTAATAATAAAAATCCACAAAATTGAATATTTTAACTGTTTAACTTAGTGTATTCAAATAACAGAAATTAAGTTCGAGGAAAGGTTGAAACTGTTTTTAAATATTCAGAATTTTGAAAACATGATATTGTAATTTTTTAACTGTAATTTTCAAATTATAAGATTCAAATTTAACCTCAAATAAAAAATTAATTTTAAAATACATTTCTGAAATTCTTTTACAGTCACATGAATCCATATTTAGTTCTAGCTCAGTTCTAGATCGGATCCATTTTAGTTCTAATTAAGTTCTAGTTCAATTCTATTTCAGTTCTACTTCGACTCTAGTTCAGCTCTAGCTCACTTCTAGTTCGATTGTGGTACATTTTAGTTTTAGTTTATTCACCTGAGTTCTTTATAAGGCATTGCTGAGAAATAAACCCAAACATAAGTATCCGCCTTCTTTGTTTTGAAAAATCCCCACGAAAAAACAAACAAAAACTACAGGTAGAAGATTTTCAAGAAGACACAATACAATAACCGAAATTTACTCCTTTTCTTTTCAACACTGAAATAATTCATATTTTGACAGAAAATACACCAGCTGCCAATTTTGGCTACAGCAACCAAAAGGTAAAAGAATTTCAACGTCTAACAGCTTGAAATCAATTAGCGTTGAAAAAAAAAACACTTGTTAGCACCTCAACGCCCGTGGCAAATGGAAACTAACAAATGAAAAGGAAAAATTTTCCTCTTTATCGAAAACACAAGCCAAAGACAAATTTTCCACATGAAGGGAATTATGCGGGTGTTATTGTCATAGTTGTGTGGGTTACTTACAATAAAGAGAGAAACAATAATCCTATCTGTCACAAATCTACAGGTTGCTTCAGAAAGTGTTCAAGGGTTTTTCCAAAAAGTTTGTAAGGGTTTTTCCTTATTTTTACGTTAAATGATCAAATATTGGATTAGTTAACGTTAGCACGTGCTTTAAATTATAAAGTTAATTTGTGGTCTTTTAACAAGTGCAATTTTTTCCACCTTTCACTGGATTTTGGTCAAGGCGGGAAAACCATCAGGATTAAGATGAATTTAAAGGTGGATTTGTGGTTTGGGATATGCAGGAAGCGGTAAATCATCATTGCAGATTTCTAAGTATTATTTGAGAAGGTATAATAAGTGAATTAGACAGGTAATAACCCAAAAATAAAACGGAACTAGAACTTAACAAGAACAGAACTAGAACTAGAACTGAACTAGAACTCTACTAATACTGAACTAGAACTGAAATAGAACTGAACTTGAACTGGAATAGAACTGAACTAGAACTAAACTGGAACTGAACCAGAACTAAACTGGAACTCAATTAGAACTGAACGAGAACTGAACTGGAACTGAACTAGAACGAAGCTGGAACTGAACTAGAATCAGAACTAGAACTGAACTAGAACGAAAGTGGAACTGAACTAGAACTAAATTATTACTAAAATGGAACTGAAATAGAACTGAACTTGAACTGGAATAGAACCAGAACTAAACTGGAACTCAATTAGAACTGAACGAGAACTGAACTAGAACTGATCTGGAACTGAACTCGAATTGAACTAGAACTGAACTGGAACTGAACTAGAACGAAGCTGGAACTGAACTAGAATCAGAACTAGAACTGAACTAGAAGTAGAACTAAATTATAACTATACTAAAACTGAACTAGAACTGAACTGGAACTGAACTAGAACGAAAGTGGAACTGAACTAGAATCAAAAATAGAACTGAAGTAGAACTAAATTATGACTATAATAAAACTGAAATAGAACTGAATTGGAACTAAATTAAAACAGAAAATAAACTAGAACTGAACGGGAACTGAACTATAACGAAACTGGAACTAAACTAGAACTGAAAATAACTGAACTAGAACTGAACTAGAGCTGATCTAGAACTGTACTCGAACTGTACTTGTACTAGAATCAAAACCAGAAATAGAATCGAAAGTAGAATCAAAACTAGAATCAGAAAGAGAATCAAAACTAGCACTGAACTAGAACTGAACTAGAACTGAGCTAGAAGCAAAACTCTAAACAAGACTATAATCACAATTAAAGTCAGAACTATAATTAAAACTAGAATCTGAACTAAAGTCGAAACTAGAGTTCCGAGCTGTTTTAAGACTGTAGTCAGAACTTATGTTGGAATTAGAATCAGAATTAGAAGAAGAATCAAACTCAGAACTAAAATTGAACCAGAATCAAATCTAAAATCGGAACTGGAGTCATATATAGAACGAAACTAGAGCTATTTTTAGACTAAACTAGAACTGTTTGAAGAATGAAATATGACTTAACTAAAACTGAGGAAACTTAAGATTCTTTGCAGCCGATTGTAGCATTTTGAATTGCCTGCCTTTTCAGTTTACTTGTCCTTTATTTAAGTTTATCTTTTTTTAGAGTTGTAATCAATTTCATAAACTAACAGGTGCTAGAGACTATATTTAGTATTGTATAGTTTAATGGATTTTTAAATGAAGCTATAGACAATTTGTTTATGGAATATAAATATATCAATATACAATTAATACAATTCGATAAGAAAAAGAACTCAAATGGAGCATCCACAAAACAACTTAAAAATTAACATAATTAACCTAAACACAAGATATTAAAACACCTGTATAAAAGAGAGTTAAATTATTTTAAAGGACATGCAAGTTCCTTCTTGGTTATGGTAGACACAAAATGACCCAATTAACTGTTTATAAGACACAGATGTAATTGTTTATGTAGATTGTGATGGAGTTTAGGAGTTAAGGGTTAAAAATTGAATTTTATTGAAAGTTTAAATCCTTTAAACAAATAAATATATATATATACATACATACATACATACATACATACATACATACATACATACATACACACATACATACACACATACATACTTGCATACATACATACATACTTACATACATACATACTTACAAAACACATACATACACACATACACATACACACAAACATACACTTTATTTGCTTTAAACTAATTAAAGTCCTTTAAACTATAATTTAATGTTTACTTTTTGTAAAAAAAAACAAATAAAGTTTAAATCCAAAAATTATCCTACACTTTTATTTATTTAGCCGGAAATTCCGGGAAATTATATTTTCAGAAAACAATTACTGTTTGCGAGTGTTTTTAATAATTTTGTTTGTTTAAAAAAACAAAATTTTCGTTAAAAATCTATTACGGGCCCAACAAAAGGGTTGTTTTTCCAAAAAAAAGCATAATTTCCACTAGGAAAATTTTAAACAAAGAGAAAAATTATAAAGCCCTTTTTAATTATGAATAAATGTTTGAGATAAACTTTTTTTGCTTATTGTTATCATCACGAATTAACAAAGAAAATATGAAATTTGTATTTGGCTCGTGCTGGATTAACAGCAAAAACCTAACAAAAGGGTCAGTTTTTCAACAAACTCTCCTTTCAGTGCTGTAAGAAACATATTATTCTCTGACTGGAGTACGTTACATGTAAAATAGAAATCCTGGTTTCACAAAAACAGGTTTTCCAGTCACGTGCTGATAATTAAAACAATACTGTCAATTTCTGGTTTTCATGCTGAAAATAGTGGTGTTTACAGATATTTTGTATAAATCCATATTTTATGGCATTTTTACTTTATTTAAAAGCAAAATATTTATAATTTTTATAGAAATTTTTATTTGTTTAATTTGTCGTTTTCCAATTTTTAACCCCTTTTTCACATTAAAGCACTTAATTTTTAATGTCCGTTTAAAAAATAAACTTTTGAAGTGTTTTTATTTACGTTTAAGTGTTTTTTAAATGAGTGAAAAAAGAGTTTTATTTAATGCCTCCGGCTTAGTATTAATAAATAAACAATAAATGGCAAAGGTTTAGCTTAAAAAGGAGTACAATTAATGCTAATAAGGTTCTTTATTTAGTGCACTAAATAAAGCTTTAAAATTTCAGTAAAAATAGCTAAATTTTGGTGAACTGCAATTAATTTCAAAAATATATATAAACTCATCCATGTTTTTTTTTTAAACTATAAAAATGCTGGTAATTTAAAAAATACGATTGAAGTTATGTTAAACAAATCCTTAAAAGGTAAAATTTTGAAAAAATAAAAACTGTAGTAAATTTCTAAAAATATAAAGAAAACAAATTCATGAAAATTTTGTTGAAAACTTTAAAATTAGAAGCATTGAAATTGAGGTTAGGTTGAAAATTTTTCTTAATAAGCGAAATTTTGAAAAAGTAAAAACTGTAATAAATTTCAAAAAATATAGAAAAGTTAGATTCATTAAAATTTGATAAAAAACTTTAAAATTACAGGAAATAAGTTTGAGGTTAGGTTTAAAAATTTTCTTAATAAGCAAAATATTAAAAAGTTAAAAACTGTATTAAATTTCTAAAAATAAAAACAATTTAAATCCGTTAAAATTTTCTTAAAAACTTAAAAATTACAGGAAATGTGATTGAGGTTATGTTGAAAAAAATTGTAATAAGTGAAATTTTGAAACAACTAAAAGCTCTAAATAATTTCTTAAAATATATTGAATTCAAATTCATTAAAGTTTTGTTTAAAAAAGTAAAAATATCGCAAAAATATTTTTTAATATCCCAAAATCTCTTATTATTTATACTTAATAAAAAGACTTTATAACTGATTTAACTTCTACTTGACTTCTGTGACATTTAGTGTCACTATTCCACACAATACACCACGTAAACAATAAATGCACAAAAAGCGCATTTCCAATTGCATAAATGAATTTATTCATCCTTTCATTGATACCATTTATAACCCACAACGAATATCATTCACTCACTAACTCACTTGGCTGTCAACAGCATGCAGCACGTGTTAATCTCATCATAAATAATACAAAATAATACCAAATCATTCAAATAAATATCTACCTTTTTTAATGCGTTTTTCGATTTTCGTTTTTTTTTATTTTCAGTTGTTTTCTAGTTTTCATTACAAAAATTCAACAATTGTAGACAATAACAACAACAATAAGTTTTGATAATAATAGATCGCGGCAGGAGTAAATATTATTCCTACACTATTCACCATTCACTCACTATTCACCCTCTAAATAACACTACGCATTATTTTCTGCTGCGTAAACTGTCAGTCAAGTTATGATATTAATGATCCGAGGGGTGGTTTTCGGGGTGTAACATTTATAAGTGTGTCATATTTATTTGAAATTTGATTTCTTTTCGTTCTATATTGCAATTGATTTCCATTTCGATTTTGATGAAAATATAAATATTTGTGAAATAAAAGAAAAATTTGCATAACTTGATCATAAACTATTGATGGAATTGAAAAAAGTAGCATATTTATAGTTTTACGCATGTTAATGGCTTGTTACATACGCATGTTATGGCTGTTAATGGAAGTTTGATATAAAATAAAGATTTTTGTAAAGAATATTAAATAGATCGGTGATTCCGTAAAGCAAAAAAGGATTTCAATAATTTTTAATAAAATACAATTTTGAAAAAGAACTGAAAACAGAAATTGAAAACAAATTAGAACTGAAGTTTAATATAAACTAAAACTTGACAAGAACTGAATGATAACTGAACTAGAACCTAAGCAAGGTACAACCTGATCAAGAAATTGAAATAGAACCTGAGCTAAAACCTCAACAGGAACTTGAACTAGAACCTGAAATCAAACCTGAACTGGAGCATAAAATAGAACTGGACGAAAACCTTCATTAGAACCTGAACGGAAAACTGAACTAGAACAAAAACTAAAAGCTGAATTAAACCTAAACTTGAACCTGAAATATAACCTGAACTAGAACCTGTATAAGAAATGATCAGGAACTGAACTAGAATTTAACTAAAACTGAACTAGAACTTTACAAACTAAACTAGAACTGAACTTGAATTGAACTGAACTGAACTAAAACTGAACTAGAAATGAATTGGGACTGAACTAGAACTGAACTAAAACTGAACTAGACCTGAACTTGAACTGATCTAAAACCTGAACTAGAACTTAACTTTAATCTGAACTAGAATAGAATTAGAACCTGAACTAGAACTAAACTATAACCGAACTTGAACTGAACTATAACCGAATTAGAACTTAACTACACTAAAGAAGAACTGAACTAGAAACTGGACTATAACCGGACCTAGAACCTAAACTAGAACTAAATTGCAATTGAATCAGAACCTGAACAAGAAATTGAAATAGAAACTGATCTTAAACCTGAAATAGAATCTAAGGAAAGTAACATAGGATTTAAACTCAAATAGAAGAAGAATTAGAAATGAACTTAAAATGATCTAAAACTGAATTATAATCTGCAGAAGAACCTGCACTATAACAACTCTTTTTTAACTTTAACCCTAAAGCCTGAACTATAATCTGAATTTAATTCAGCTTCTAAAACTAGAACCAAAACGAGAACTTTAAGAACTGGAAGCTAAAGAAGGGCCTTGACTAGAAACTGAGCTAAAATCTGAACTAGAGGTTAACTTGGCTCTAAACTATTTATTGGAATTGGAACTGAATTTCAACCTTCAATAAAAATGAACTAGACTTAACTATAACTAACCTAAAACTGAAGTAAAGTATTGGCATTTCAGTCACTTTAGCAGATGGATTTGCAATACTCTTCGTTTTAGAAAACCTAATTGAATTCAAATTAATTTTCTATTATGTTTCTCTACGTTTCATATTCATTGCACAATAATTTTTTGGCGCAAAATCTTATTATGTTTTATCTTAAAGAAAATAAGAAAAACTGCTTAAGTCATGTCACGTGACATCATAACTGCCTGCTGACTCTTATGACTGCTGCCACACTCAACAATTATTATGATGATGACATTACCAATGCACGTTCCTTTTCTCTAGTTTCGGTAGAAATATGAAGAAAAATAACCGCCAAAAACTCAACAACACCAACGCCTTCTCTTCAACCAGTAGATTCTTTAGAGCACTACACAAACAATGCTTGTCAATCATTCTAAACATGACACATTACATCTGTCAGATTTTTTCATAAAACAACCTGAAGAAGAATTATAAAAAAAGTAAAGAAAATAAAAAGAAAAACAAACAAGAAAAAGACCTTTTCAATGCTTCAACAAAATGAGCATTGAATATGTTTAAATGAGCAAATGAATGGACTGTTGATCATCATCATCATCGTCAAGATCATCTTGATGTAAAGAGACTCTAGAGACTTTATATTCATCAATATTTCTTTTTTTAATTGAAAATTTGGTAGCAGAAGGCGTTTTGTTGTTGATTGAATACTTTATTGTGAGTTTGAAATCAAAAGAGTAACAAGTCATCTGACTCCCTCTCTTTGGATAATAACGATAATGGAAATTTGGGATAACAAGAGAATTGAATAGCAATAGAGATATAGAAAGAGAACAGTTGATCTTTGAATTATCTAATCATTTTAAAAATATTATGAATGTTATTCTAGATTATATTATAGATTTTTGAAGATAATTATTTAATGAGTTTGAAATTCAGGATATTTGAGAGGCCAGAAGGTGACGTAATGAGTAGTAATGGTCCGACCATTACTGTCTGGAGAAACTCCATAGTTTTTATGACAAATCAAAAGGTATCAAAAATATTAAATAAATGAAAAGAAAGTCTTAAACTTTAAATACTTTAACGACATTCTAAGGTACACGGATTGTTTGAATACAATATCAAATGAATATGGAAACTCCGACTTAAAGTTGTTGAACTCCCAAAATCACCTAATTTGAAGTTGAACTTCCAAACTCATCTAATTTAGGTTCTCATCAATACGCAAAGTTCCGATCTTTCCAAATCCAAAAATAACAAGTAAAAATGAAGTGGAGAAAAATCTGAAGTGTTTTTAGAAAGAGGCTTTTGCCAACGCTCAACAGAACTTTTTAAATGATCAAATATGTCTGATATTCAAAGTCAATTAAAACTCTGAGGTTTCGCATCTTAACGACCAAAATGTTATCTTTCGCTTCGATTCTTAGCTTTTTAATACCGCAATGAAGTTTGAACAATGTCAATGCAAAGAAAAAAGAAGGTTCCGGAAATTCTACCGATTTTGAAGCTGAATGTAAAAGTCCGTATAAAAATGGAATTAACTCCATCGCGATGTCTGTAAATGTCATCAGAAAGAACTTAACTCCCTTTTTTTGGAGCGTTCTGTTTCAAATTTCTCTGATACTTATTAAATTTATCATTATCTCTTCATATTCAGAACAGAACTGGTAGTACCTCCGAAAAACTTCCTCTAATGATGAGCAATTTGCTCCTGGATGGAAAATCACCATAACCAAATTCTACTTCAATAGATCTGAGGGATTTATTCAAATTTATCGACAGCTAATGGGTATTATAGGCGTTGGAATCTAAAAATACGATTTTACGAACCGCTGTGGATTGAAAGGATGTAACAAACGATTTTCCCGCAAATTAAAAGCAAACATTTAGTAGTTGTATTGATCGGAACGACAAATTTGCTAACGATGCAAAATTTTCGACAACTGTTACTTTCGAAAATCAAACAAGGTTGTGGGATGACCCAGATGAGAGGAAGACTTGGGCAAAAGTGAGCTTAATAAAATTATGGTCATCCTTACTGAACGTTCAGCCCTCTGCCAATATCTTAAATGAATAGGTGTCAGCGATGACATCGAATGTAGTGCATGAAGGGAAGATAGGGAAACGCTGGAACATTATCTATGCACTAATATCAATGAAAGCATATTTAGTCATTTTTCAATTGATCTGTAAGAACACATTTTCCAGACGGTCTTGGGGGCGAGCTGTAGCCCTCGAAAGACACTCGATTACAAAATTTATGTAACACCATAAAAAAAACAGATCAATAGACATAATGCTTTTCTATCAAATTGTTTGAAGTTAAAGCAGGTTGAATCGAAATTCAACATGATTTGAGCGATTTATCGAAAGACACTCGGTTAAAAAATTTGTGTAACACCATGAAAAAAGAACAGAGCAATAGACATAATGCTTTTCTATCAAATTGTTTAAAGTTAAAGTAGGAAGAATCGAAATTGAACATGATTTGTGGGATTTATTTATCAGTAAAAAGGTGAGAATTTTCTTAACATTTGGAATCTCCAATATTTGAAATTAAGACAAGAATTTTGAAAACATACCCAATACTATCGCCCAAATTAAATGTAATATTGGACCTTGGAAAGTAAAGAATTTTGGATAACTGTGGACATAAGATATGATTCAAAATGGAGACAAATGTAAGTTTTTGGAAATATTTATTATACAAGTTACATATCAGGTTTATAATCGAGATGAATTGATTGTATCTCCTTAAGAAATTAAGTAAATTTCATAGAGAATCATTAAGTATCTTCCTGTCAAGGATCAAAGTTCTTACTAAAATAAAGGAAAGAGAATTTTCTCAACAGTTTTAAATCTCATGAACAAAAATATATCGCGGATTAAAGTGTCTTACTTTTCATTTAAACGCATTTTTATTGTTTATCGCACTATAAAATCATAAAAAATTATTAAAAAGCATTTAACCCTTAATAAATTTTTTATCATATTTTTTACATAATAATTCTCCCAAAAAAATCTATTTATTTTTTCATAATTACATTTAAATTTACATCTGTAACTAGAGTCCTTTTTTTCAACGCTTAAATAGTTTGAGCCTTTAAATAGGCTGACATTGATGTCTACAAGCATTGGCACACACCTTGTTACTAAGGGATGGATGGGATGCTGTTTTAACAAATATTCTAGGACACCTTTTGAAAAAAAAAAACAATAACAAAAAAATATATATAAAAGAGATCTAATCTGCATACAAACATGTTGGTGTAACAGAAATTAACAAATAAAACTTCATTCATTACAAAAAAAAAATTAAAAAAAAAAAAATGTTGAAATTTGAAACAAAACATTTACATGTTTGCATAACTTTGACACTGACATTTGAAACTAAAAAAAGTGATGAGACAGTACAAAATCGATCATGTTCTGTAATGATCCAGAGAGTCCCAAATAATAAAGGGGAATTGAAGAAAAGACAATCCTCAACGCGAAAATTTAAAATTTTGAAAGGAATGTTACCCGAAATTATGCTCAGTTTCATAACTCTAGTTAAAGTTTTCTGGACATTTTCGATTTGGAATATATGCACCGAGAATGGGTCTGGTTGTAATTTCTAACATCATTGGCGATTGCTGATTTGAAGGACAACTGTGATTTTATTCGCAATAACATTTGGTTTCATGGGTTTACTATAACGGCAGTGTAGAGGTTTCTGTGATTCTGATTATTGAAGCAAAGGTAGCACTCCCCATTACTTTTTTTCCTATTTTGACTCCACACATCAATCCGTTACTACTTCTTTTATACCTCCCTCCTTTTCGCTTTCTCTTTATCTATACTTTCTACTTTTCTTGTCTGTCTCCATTCATGTAACAGAAAGGGACTTTCAGAACACAAGAGAGCCACACCCTCCACATTATTATTCGTGGCTTAACTAATCTTGTTATACAGAACTAGTTTTACTTTAGGTGCTAGTCCAGGATCTAGTTCAAGATCTAGTCCAGGATCTAGTTGAGGATCTAGTTCAGGTTCTTGTTCACTTTCTAATTCAGTTCTAGATCAGCTCTAGCTCAATTCTTGTTCAGTACTAGTTAAGTTCTAGTTCAGTTTTAGTTCAGTTGTAATTTAGTTCTAGTTCAGTTCTAGAACAGTTCCAGTTCCAATTCAGTTCTAGTTCAGCTCTATTTCATTCATAATTCAGTTCTAGTGCAGTTCTAGTTCAATTCCAGTTCAGTTCTAGTGCAGTTCTAGTGCAGATCAAGTTCAATTCCAGTTCAGTTCTAGTGCAGTTCTAGTTCAATTCCAGTTCAGTTCTAGTTCAGTTCTAGTTCAATTCCAGTTCAGTTCTAGTGCAGATCAAGTTCAATTCCAGTTCAGTTCTAGTGCAGTTCTAGTTCAATTCCAGTTCAGTTCTAGTTCAGTTCTAGTTCAATTCCAGTTCAGTTCTAGTTCAGTTCTAGTTCATTTCCAGTTCAGTTCTAATTCAGTTCAAGTTCCATTACAATTCTAGTTCAGTTCTATTTCAGTTTTAGTTCAATTCTAGTTCAGTTTCTATTTCAGGTTCTAATTCAGTTTAACTTCGAATCTAGTTAAGCTTCCAGTTTAGTTTTAGTCCAGCTTCTAGTAAAGGTCATATTTTAGGTTCTAGTTCAGGTTCTAGTAAACGTTCAATTTCAAATACAGATTCTATTTCATGTCTCGATCAGGTTCTAGTTTAAGTTCTTGTCCAAGTTCTACTTAAGGTTATAAGTTCTAATTCAGGTTTAGTTTTGTTCTAGTTCATGTTTTAATTTTTGGTTCTATTTTCATTTATTGTTTGATTTCCAATTCAGGTTCCTTTTCTGTTCTACTTCACTTTTAGTTACCATGTTATTGGGAACCTCTGCTGTAAATTTGTTTTTGTGTTCATCTGTAAAACATGACATATTGTAACACTTCAGTGAATGTCAAACAAATAAAAAACCAAAACCACACACACTTTTCCAATTTTCATTTAAATAATATAGAGATGCTGCTGCTGTTGCCAGTTAGTCAGTATCTGACAGTCATCCTACCAAAAAATAACAATGACAAGCAGAAACACCTTCCTAACAAAAAATAAACTAAACAAGATGTTTAGAGTGATAAAGTATTTTAAGCTAAATTACCGGTTTTTTTTAGGGAAAATTGTACAAAACTGTTTTTCCGAAAAGCTTAAAAGAAAAACAAATGATTTTTCTCGAATTTAATATTAAATGAAATAGAATGAAAGTGTAATCGTTTGGAAATAAATGGGAATTTATTTTCGAAATTATAACGGGCTTTTAAAGCGTTGTCAGTACTATTTGCAATGAGGGAGAAATGGAGGGTTGGGAATTGTAAAACGTGGAACTTGTATATAGGAAATATTGAATTTAGGGTGGTTTTGCATAAAAGTCACAAATGACCAGCTTATGCAAATAATGAAAACTAAAATATTTGACCATTTTTCATTTTTTTTTACTGGGATGTGAAACAGCAAAACAAAAAAAGGAAATATTGTAAACAAATGTAAATTTGATTAACTACTATTTTTCTAGTCCTTTTGTTGGAAACTATTATGTGACAAGTCTATTAAAGGAATGAACCTCATTAAAAAAAGGATGTCGAAGTATTTATGATTTTTTGTAGCCTCCGGTCTTTAGATTTTGCATAAATTCAAATGCATTTTTGTCATTTCTAAAAAAATGCAGGCTTTTTTCAAAAAACTGCATAATGTTAACCTGCGTTCAAAGGATTTTTTTCCTCCATTTAGGGTTGCTAACACCCTTTTTTCCTATGAAGCACAACACTACCACCACCACCACCATCATTATCGTTTTATAAACACTCATATGAATTTTAGCAAATGTCCTGCATATTTGTTGCCTATAATTTGTTATTATGTTTAACATATTTGAATAGTATATGTGTGTGTGTCTGTGTGTTGTGCATTATAAATACTATGAAATTAAAGTAACTTTTTGACTTTTGTTGTATGTAAAGTTCCTGCTTATAACTTTTGTATAGTTGATGGCGTGTGCATACAATTAGCAAAATATATTACTGCCTAACGGGGCTGCTTTTAATGAAGTCACGTGCTGAAATCATTAAACACACGTTATACAAAACTGCAACTTAGACACATATACACTCACACATACTTGCATATATGTTAAATACATATGAAAATGTCAACTGTCAAAGGATATTTTACAGTAATTCATCAAAAGTTCAAATGAATGCCTAATGGAAGCAGCGTCGCAAAGGAGAATGAAAATCAAAACCCTTTTGACATTTGAAATATTTCATTTCTAATTGAAAACATTTAAAACTTTTGTGTCCGATCGAATGATCACAACTAGGACTTTTTTGATTTCTTAATAATGTCGTCTTTAGTAAGGTATACAAGTGATCACAACTGGCACCACCATTAAGGACCTAAAATTTTCATTTGGAACAATCAAGTGTTCACATATGTAATCTCCTTGATTGATTTTCGGAATTTAAATCAGTAGACTTTAATGATTTTAATAAGGATCGATTATTATTTCAACACTCCAGTGATCACAATTAATTTTTATTTGAATACCGAAGTGATCATACAATAACTTGATTTTAATGGATCTCAAGAATGCCGCAATATAGAAATTTCGGTTTTCATATCGATCACTAGAATATATATGTTATCTCCTTGATTAATATTTTGTATTAAAGGAAGTGATCACATTCGGAATTTTAAGACATTTTATTAAGGTATTTATTTGATCTCAAAGCTTTATTTTTTCGTTTAATAAAATCCAAGCGATCACTAATAAGTCATCCATTAAGTATCGAATTCTTTCTTAAAATAGAACGATTTTAGGTTGATCCCAAATAAGACTACAATTAAGAAATTTTGATTTTCGTTAAGATCATTGATTTCTGGAAAGTTCACATTATAAATGTGATCAAGAATAACTCCTCTATTCAAATTTATGATTTCCACACAGAACAACGATTTTTTGTTGATAATTCAAAGTTAGATCAAGGGAGATCTCCATTAAGCACTAAAAGCTCTCGTACAGAAGATCGATTTTTTTTTGAAATGATCACTTTGGAAAAGTGACCACAAAAAGGACATACACAAAAGACCGAATATTCATTATTTGATAAAATATATAAGCAACAACAAGTGAATAAAATGAGATCTCCATTAAGGATTTCGTGCAGAAGATCACATTAAAAAAGATGATCAAAACAGCGCCATCACAAAATATCGAATATAGTTTTTTATGACACATTTTAGTGATCACAAATAATGTATAACTTTTGTACACAAGATCGATTTTTGTTGACACTTCAAAGTGATCATAAGAGAGACCCCCGTTAGGAATATTTTCTTAGAGAAGATCAGTTTAATGTAACATTTAATCTCAGATGAGTGTTTCAGAGATTATTAAAAGTTGTCACAAAAAAGAAAGCAGTCGAATGTCTAACATGTAACGTAGACTATTACGTCGCCTACAGCTTATTCTATAGTAGTCAATTGTATAGCTATAATGTAGCTTAATATTTAGCCAGTGTCATAGTGGAATGTCTAGCATATAAAATAGTCTTAAGTCTAGCTAATATCGTAGTCTTTAGTCTGGCCTATATAGTATCGTAGTCTAGAGTCTAGCAAACTGTACAACGTAGAGTTTAACCAATTGCGCCGGCTTTAGTTGAGTTCTCTTTTAAAAATATTTTATAGAAAATATTTTTATTTTATTTAAAATAAAAGTGATAAAAAAGGGTAAAGTTTAACCTATAGCGTAGTCTATAGCATAGCCTATATGGTAGTTTATTGCCTAGTTAGTAACGTTGTCTATTGCCTAGTTAAAAACGTAGTCTATTGCCTAGTTTATAACGTAGTCTATTGCTTAGTTAATAATGTAGTCTATAGTCTGAGCTATAACGTAGTCTATAGTCTAGCTTACAGTGTAGTTTACAGTCTTGTCTACATAGTATACCATTGCTAAGCCTTTAATGTAGTACATATTCTAGCTCACGGCGTTGTCTTATGCTTAGCTTACTGGGTAGCCCAACCTCTAACTTTTAGCATAGTATATTTCTGTGTAATAGCAAATTCTATAGTCTAATCTTTTAGCGTAGACTAAAGTTTAGCTTATACCGTAGAGTATCCCCTAGCGCAAACTATAGCCTAGAAAATTACGTAGTCTATAGTCTAGTTTATAACGTAGTTTCTATTCAGTTCTCCGTTTAATTATTATCTCTTACATTGAGTTCATTGAATTATTAAATTCCCATCCATTGAGAGAAACTGGAGACTACCAATTTTAACTCTTTTTTTAATAAGCTTATTTTCCCACTGATTACAATATCCGCATGAGATTCATATTTTCTAAGCAAATTTTTTCTAAAATAATCCTTTTTTAAACAAACATTTGCAAAATATCCTACCAAATCCTATAATAACAAAACCATAATTACATGACATAATTGAAATTTATAGTTGTCACGTAATCGAACCTTCATTAAACTAAATTTTGTTTATTTTCAAAATTTGCAAAAAAAAAAAAAAAGAATTTAATTAAATCCGCCTCACCTTTCCAAGCCACCACAAATCCCTCTCTGTGAAATTTAAATTGTAACAAACTTTCGAAATTTGATCGGTAATAAAAACAATGATTTGCAAAAATATTTATTAATACAAAAGCGATTTCTTTTGATTAATCAAAGTCAACAAATAAATAAAGGCACCCATTCATTTACGATATCCTGAGGCAGGAAAATTCGTTGTAAAAAATAATTTAACCCTTTTTTAATATTCATAATCGAGAAAAGGTGGTGGCTGCTTTTCACTGTGATTTGTTTATCAATCACTTTATTCAAAAAAAAAGAAGGTTTATGCAAAAAAGGTTGCAACATTGCGTTTTCGCAGCAGGATGTTTTTCTTTTTTTTTTGGAAGTGCAACGTGTAGGAAATAGTGGATTCAAAGGGATTTTCACTATTCTGAGGAGTTTGTTACTGTTTTTGTTTGTTTTTCCGTTGTTATTGTAACAATTTTCATATTTTCATTTTTTCATAATTTAGGGGAGTGAGAGTTAGAAAATGCGTTTTAGAATTTAATACGTTTTTGTTTACATTATAAAATTATTATTATTGGTAACATTATACTCAAGTACCCTATAATGGGTAAAGGGTAAAAATCTAGGATAAAAGTTTAAAACACTAAAAATAGACAAAATACTTGTCTTTGAAATAGACCAAAATCTAGTCTTGCGCATAACGTAGACTATAATATGACATATGACGTAGTCTTCTGTTAAGTCTTTTAAGTAGTGAATAATACAGCCTTAACAGTCTATAACATGCTCCACAATCGAGTTTACAATGTATCCTGTAATTTGCTCTATAATTTACTCAAAAGGCCATCCTATAAAGTCATCTATAATCTAGCATTTAACTTAGTATATAGTTTATCATATAAAGTTATCTATATTCTAGGCTGAAGCGTAGTCTTTAGTAAAGCCTATGAAGTACTCTATTATTTAGTCTATAACCAAACCAAAGTATTCTATAGGCCAGTCTATAATGTAATTGATAGTATAGCTTATAACAAAGTTTTTAGTTTAGCCTATAACGTAGTCTATAATATAGTCAATAACGTACTCTGTAGAATAGCTTACAACAAAGTCTTTAGTATAGTCTATAACTTTCTCCATAGACTAGTCTATAAACTAGTCTATAGTACAGCTTATAACTAAGTTTTTAGTATAACCTATAACGTAGTCTACAGTATAGTCTATAACATATTATATATTTTAGTCTATACTGTACTCTATGGACTAGATGTATTCTATAATCTACTCTATATCATATTCTATAGTCCAGCCCATAACGTACTCTATAGATTAGCCAAAACGTATTCTATAATCTAGCCTATTACGTACACTGTAGTTTAGCATATAGCATAATATTTAATCTAGTCTATAACGTAATTAATAATTTAACTGATGACGTAATTACAGCTTAATCTAGGATGTACTCTATAACGTATTATATAATGTTCTCAGTAGTTTAGCATATAGCATAATATTTTATCTAGTCTATAACGTAATTAATAATTTAACTAATGACGTAATATATAGCTTAGTCTATGATGTACTCTATAACGTGTTATATAATATAACTTTCAACGTAGTTGTAAGTCTAGGCAATTATGTTGTCTATAGTCTATCCTTAAATATTTTTTTAGTCTAGCCTATATTGACGTAGACTGTAACGTAGCATAATGCCAGTAATAATGTTCAATATCATAAATATTTTATATCCTTAATCTATTTACATTTCCAACTTATATTTTGTTATAATTTTTTATCAAATCCCTGTCAACAAAAACAGTTTTACTTTCCATTTTGGACCTCATGCGGTGGGTTTGTCTTAATTCTTTGCCCATTTTATTTTGAATGTTTATATGTGACAAAAAGATTTGCATTTATTATTAACATTTATTTGCATAATATTTGGCAATTATCTTGTAACACACCCAAAAAATTTTCCTCATTTTAGTTTGTTACATAAATTTCCATTTCCAATCCAAGAGAGCGTTATTTATTTAAGGGGTTATAGAATTTATTAAATCTTCCCCTGCTTTATTACACGTTCACCACAAGAGTACGAGAGTGTGGCTGATAATGTGCAGAGTGGCTTCTTTCGCTGGTGGGTTGCTATTTTTTTTTGTGATGATGAGAAAAAAGAGAGCGTTTTAATGTCTGTTGATAGTTGCTGATATGCTAAGCAGCTTTACTATGATGAGAGCAGGCTAAATAGGCTGACGATATCATTTCATATATTTTGTTGGTAATTAGTTGTAAGGATTATAGCGGAAAATTTGAATATATAAATATGAACATTTTTAATAATAATTTTTTATGTTAATCCGCAGAAATGGAAATTATTACGAAATAAAAAAATCATTATAAATTCATGAGATATTTTAAGAAAATGTAATATAGATTATAGTTTAAAAAATGGCGTTGTATTGAGCTAAAATCAAAGCACAATTTGAAATGTAAACTATATCGTACTGTAACATTTTAACTGAATCTTGGTCTGAAACTCAGTATACCGTCCAGGCCATAAGTTTTCAGCACAGTTTAGTTAATAACGTAGTGTTTTAGTTATTAACGTAGTCTAAAAAACAGTCTATACTCTAGCCTGCAACGGCGCCTTTTAAGTACATATGGTCATATAACTCATAGTTTGTAACGTGTTGTATAATCTTGTCTATAACAATGTGCATAGTTTAATTTAAAAAGCAGCAAAGTATAATCTAAGCCGTAACGTAATCTAGCCTATACATTACGTTACAGGCAATCTAGTCTAGCCTGTAACGTAATGTATTGTTTATCCTACAACGTTTGGTTGTATAAAACAATAATGAATAAAGGTATAATCTAACCCGTAACGTATAGTCTAGCCTGTAACGTAATGTATGGTCAATCCTACAACGTAGCCTATAGTTTGGTTTTATGAAATAATAGTGAATAAAAGTGTTTTAATAAAACTCTTCTTCCATAATTTGAAACGTAAACTGCAGTGCAGTCTAAACTTTAAATCGTATTTTAACTTATAATAAAGTCTAGAGCAAAGTCTTCATAAATTGGCTTAAAACGTAGTATAACGTAGTATATAGTTTACTCTTTTAATGTAGATAGTGTCTAAAGTATAACGTATTCATAGTATAATCTAAAAAGTTTCATATAGACTAGTCTATGATGTAGTACATGGTGTAGTCTATAGACTAGCCAATTACATAATGTTAATGACGTAGTCTAAAAACTAATATGTAAAGTAGCAAACATCCAACAAATAACCATAATGTCGCAATAGTACAGCCTATAGCGTGATCTTTTTTCTAGCTAATAATATTGTTAAGAACATAGTTTATTTTTTAGCCTATAACGTAGTCTATAGTTAAGCCTTTAA
The DNA here is from genome assembly GCA_004302925.2 of Cochliomyia hominivorax. NCBI lineage: Eukaryota > Metazoa > Arthropoda > Insecta > Diptera > Calliphoridae > Cochliomyia > Cochliomyia hominivorax. The sequence goes on along the minus strand of PYHX02000495.1, from coordinate 86,617,125 downwards.
CGTATTATACGAATAATCTAAAGTCTCTGACATGGTTTATAATTTAGTTTTTCAATCATTATAACATATTGATGAAACATAGTCTATGCATTAATATATAACGTAGTTTAGTTCTGGCCCTATAACGTAGTTGACAGTTAACATTTTCCCTAATTTTTTCCCCAAATTAACCACAATTCAAATTTCATTAACCCAAAATCACTAAAATTAGAACAAAGAATCTTAAAAAATGTCACTTCTGACATTCAGCTGTAGTCTTTTTTTCGCAAACAAGGTGTTTTGTTCTGGAGAAAGAAAACCCTTTTTTCATTTTTTAACATTTTGCAAAATCGAGAAACAAAATGCACCTTGAAAGAAATTGAAGATATTTCAGTTTTCTTTTCAGGAAACTGTTTGAAGGGCGTGATTTCTTGACGAAATGTTTAAAATTAATTTATTTCTGTTTTGTAGCTCCTTTTTTTAAGAAACAAATCCTAAATGCACCTTTTAAATTGTGGTGGTTTTCTTCTTTTTTTTTTTTTGAAACTATATATTTGCGGTTATAGCCTAAAGGCTTAAATGAAGAAAATCTTTGAATGTGTTTGTATTTCACCAGTTGCTGAATTATCCTTCTTTTTCGTAAAGGAGTTTTTTACATTTTTGCAATATTATTTAAACAAAACTATGTTGAGTCATTCATTTATTCATTCATTCATTCATCAAAATCTGAAAGAAATAAAAATCTGTTTGTATGTTTATACAATTTTTGTCCTTTGGCGAAATTTTTACCTTTCAAATTTTCTTTTCTTCCTGCATTTTGTGCTAAATTGCCCACATACCTAAATAAATTTTATGTGTTTATTTTAATCCTTTATTAAAGGATTTCAACTTCCTTCTTTATTATTTGTTTAATTCTCCTTAATTTTGGCAATTCTGTATGTATTTGTGTGTGTATGTGTTTACTTAAATTATGTCCTTTGGCAAAAAAAATAAATCTACATGTCCTTGTTTATCTTTTAGTTTTCTTGTTTGAATATTTATTTAGGATTCCTTTTTCTTGTCTTATTTTCTTTAAGTCCCATTTAAAATTTAGCTTGAGAATTTTTTCCTTTGTGATCAAAAAAAAAAAAAAATGCGCGAAATTATTTGTCTTAATGTCAATGAAATCAGCTTTTTTGGAAAATGTCCTTGTCAACTTTAAAAGCCTCTTAGGTATTTAAATTCTAATAAAATGCTTCAATGCATCGAAATCCTGTTCAACATTTTTTATAATAATAATAATAATAATAATAATAATAATAATAATAATAATAATGTAAATTATGGAATGATTGTAACTATACGACTTTTAAAGGATTTTAGGACTCCATTAGATTCTGCCTTATATAAATGTCACACTGATTCTCAAAAATAAGCCATTTCGTAAAATCCTTCTCAGTTCATTTGATGTTGTTGTGTAATCTATTCTATGACGTAATGTAATGTAATGTAATGTAATGTAATGTAATGTAATGTAATGTTGTAGTCTACAACGTAGTGTATAGTTCAGTATGTAACGTAGTGTCAATTACATTTCTCTAGTCTTTAATTTGGGAATATTTTAGCCTCTAACATAGGGAATATTCTTATCTGTAACGTAGAATATGCTAGTCAAAAACAAAGTACATATTCTATAACGTAGTATATAGATTATTACATAGTCTAGTATATATCGAAGCGTTAAGTCTAAACTATAACATAGTGTATAGTGTTTCTTATAACGTTATGCATAGCCTAGCCTATAAAGTAGTGCATAGTCTAGTCCACAAAGTAATGTATATTCTTGCTTATATCGTATACAATCAACTATAAGCTACGTCATATGCTGGACTATTCGATACATTAAAAAATAGAGTATACACTACTTTATAGAATGCTCTATAGTCAAGTCTAAAAGGTAGTATATGTTCTAGTTTATAATGTAGTGTATAGTCAAGAATATGGTGTTGGGTATAGTCTAGCATATGACGTAATGTATAATCCAAAGTATAATCTAATAATCTAGTAAATAGTCTAGCACATAACCTAGTGTATAGAATAGTCTATAGCGTAACGTATAGTTCGTTATAGGCTGCACTGTAGTATAATCTAGTAAATAACGTAGTAAATAGTTTAGTTTTTAAAACAGTCCCTAGTACAAAACGTAGTGTATAGTCCAGTATATTACATAACGTATAGAATATAACGTGTATAGACTATGACGTGTATAGACTATAACGTGTATAGACTATAACGTGTATAGACTATAACGTGTATTACCGGAAATGTTTAACTTTAAACGATCACTCAATAAGCTATAAATCACAGAGTCCCAGTATTCCAACAAATCAATATGAAAACACCTCAGCTCTAAAAAAGTGAAATTTCAGTGAGATATTAAATGTTACAGTATATTTTTGGACAAATTTTTTATAGAGTACTTTTTTATGATCATTCAATTTGATTCGTATTGCCTACTTTTTCTAAAGGGTTGTTTACATTTCTCCTCTAACCCATCAAGAAAATTTCCAACAACTGTTTTCCTTCTTAAGGTGGTTGATTGCAATTCACCCATGGTGTAGGTGATGACATCAGATATTTAAATTTTATCGTTTTGTTGAATTAAACAAATAATTTGCATTTTTATTGTTTTTCTTGTTAAAAGAATTAAATTATCTGAAGGTGGAACATATGGTCACAAAATTATTTGTAATATACTCGTGCTGTCATCATGTGTTTTTTTGACAGTTTCTATTATAATTTTATATAAAAAAATTGTTTCTTTTGTTTTTATTAAAAAGGAAGTTTAACAAGACAATTTGGTTACGGTTGCTTGGATTTATAATTGAAATTAACATAAATTTTGTGATCGAGAATTTGTGTTACAATAAAAAAACAGTTTTTCTTTTAAACGTTTTTTTTTCTTCAAAATTTTAAATGATTAAAATTGGAAAAGGTGGTTTAAGAGTTTTATTTTTAATTGTTTAACACTTACGATAAATATCGGAATTTTTTGATAGAATTACGGTATAATGATTAAAATGGGAGGGAGTATTAAGAAAAGAACAGGAGTTACTATTTTGAATTAGTGGCTTAACAAAAAAGATTTTGTATAACATATTAAAGTTAGCCTATTTTAAGCCTATGTGGCCCTCTTTCCAGGAGGTTTAAGGTTTCATCTGTTCAAGGTTAGAACCATGTACTCCTGTGCTATACTCCTTTAAAATTTTAAATAAACTCTATTAACCAATCAAGAGTTACAAAGATAAACACTCGGCATGCGCTTCAAATTAATTCATGAGGAAGATGCTGTGCTTTCAGCCCACATAGCAGTGTCTTGGTACAATACCGACTGTTTTAATAAATACTGAGATACCTTTCCTATATCCATTTGTGATTCTTCTAAAAATCCAATCTTCCGTTCAGTTACTTTAACAACAATATGGTTCACCATTTAAATCTCTACGTTTCGAAAAGAAAATTTAAGATACCAAAGAGCATTTTTGAGACAACAAAGCTTTATTTTGTACAGGATCTCTAGTGCTCTGTGTTTATCTTATAATTCTGACTTCCATTGTTATATTTTATTAAGTTTTTATTATAAAACTAATTAGTCCATTGGAAGTTAAAAAACTTCTCTGATATTACTTTTTTACATGTTAGAGGTACCCTTAATTGGGTCTTAATAACTCCTTTAGGGGTGTAGATATTGTGCTCTATTTTTAGCTTAACAATAACATACTTTTTGTCTATATTTTTTCAAAATTTAATAAAATTCAAACTGGCCAATCCCAAGTTAGAGAATTAATTTCGAAATCTGTTCAAATTCCACAATCAAAGAGCTGCCTAACTTCAAGGTATTATAAAGCAATATTTAGGGGTCTGGATGTGATGCTTTCTTTCTCAATAATAAAAATGCATTTTTAAGATACATTTGCTTCAGATTCTATGTAAATTTTATCCAAGTTACAGATTTAATTGTAAACTTTGTATGTTGAAATATTTCGCTTGAGGTTTTAATTCTATCAAGTAAGAACGCTCAAATTTGAGACTATATAAATTCGTTCAGAGCTTCATTGGGAGCCTCCAGACTATGATATACTTCTATGAAATATTTATTCAAAATTATATGTAATAACAGCTAGACAATCTAAAGTTAGAGATTTAAATCTTAAATAAGAATCTTTAAATATTTCGCTTGCTATTTAAAATTATATCAAAGTGGCCACAAAATTTGAAGATACATAACTCTTTTCCAGGACAGATTTTGATGACCTCTGTTCAGACTGACAATGATTTATTTTCCTATTATTTTTACAAAAACCTCTCTGACTAGTCGATCTTGAGTTAGAGATGAAAATGTTAAAACTATGACTTGATTTGAAAATTCCATTGCTTCAGAGCTGCCCAACTTTGAGGATTCATTACTCCGTTAGGGAATCGTTTATGGTAAACTCTTTTTCAGATTTATAATTATATACTCTTTTGTTATATTTATTCAAAATTTTATGTAAATCCAACTACCTGATCCCAACTTACATATTCAATTACAAATTTTGTTTTTTTATATTTCGCTTGCTTTTCAAATTTCATCATCCCAGATCTGCTCAATTTTAATGATCCCTAATTCTACTAATTGCGAGATTTTCATTTCAGAATTATAATAACATACTGCTCTGCTCTATATATTCCTAAGTTTGTGTAAGTCATTATAACCGATCGCAAGTAACAGTTTAATTGCAAAAATCTATAAATTCATTTATTTCGCTCGCTGTGAAATTTCAATCATGACAGAGTTCCCCAATTTTAATGCTCTTTAACTTCTTTCTAGGATAGATTGTGGTGCTCTATTTTCAGACTTATAGTAACACTCCTCTGCTATAATTATCAAAAATGACATTCGAATTTATATAATCGATTCTTAATAAATCCATAACTTGGAATATTTTATTTAAAATTATGTCCGAACCACCTAAATTTTAAGAACGATAACCCCTTTCGAGGACTAATTTTGATAACCTCTTTTCAAATTTAAAATTATATACTTCTTTGTCACATTTGTCCAAAATATTTTTGAGTTTCAACTTGCTGAACCCGAATAATATATTTTATTGAAAATATCTATCACTTGAAATATTTCGCTTTATTTTAAAATTCTCAACTCAAAACTGTCCAACTTTAATGTTACATAGCTTCCTTTGGAAGACTTATTGTTTTACTCTCTTATCAGGCTTAAAATTATATAATTCTCTGATATATTAATTGAAAATTTTGTTGGAGTAGACATAACTGATCTAAAGTTAGAGATTTAATTGTAAAATCCATGACAAGAAAAATTTCGTTCGTTTCTAAAATTCTATCACCTCAGAGCTGACCAACTTTGTGTCTCCGTAACTCCGTTTAGGGACTGGTAATGGAGCTTACTTTTCTGATTTTTAATAATATACTTCTTTATATATATAGAAGATTTTATGTTAATCCAACCAGTTGTTGCAAAGTTTAAGTTTAAGTCCAAAAAACTTTTGCTGCCAAAATTTGCAACTCCAAAACTCATTACGGGATCCAGATTTTTGTGGCATCATTCTTAATTTATAATGATGCACTCTTAGTGTTTAGGTTCAAAACACTTTATATGACTTTCCAACGTCTATTCTAAGTTTCATTTTGTAATTCCCAAAATACATAATAACATTATTTTTGATTGCATACTTTTTAGTCCTAAAGTATAAAGTAAATTCTACAGTTTAGCTGAATTTTAAATTTTCTATTGTTTTTTTATTTTCTCACATAATTTTCTTTATATTAAATTATTTTTTATTATTCATTATTTCTTTTCAAATAATCATGTTTACTAGTTTATGACCCTTGAAAAATTTCTATATATACTGAGTATAATCCGGCATAACTGACCAAAGATCAATAATATTGTGGGTTTTTTATGATAATATTTATGACTTAGTTTTTTGTGTTTTATTGTTTTGTAAAAAAAACCAAATTTATTAGCTAAAAAATATCTTTCAATATTTATGGCAAAAATTCGTTAAGGCCTGATTTATTTGACAGTTGTGAGACAAAAAGACAAAGGTATGCAAATATTTAGAAACAGGACATTTCTAGCAGCTAAAGAGATTTGAAAGAATTTAAATAAATTTTCTTTTGTTTCAGAGTTGGGAAAGCCAAAAAAAATATCCTTGAAATGCATGAATAATTTTTGCAAAGAACATTTTTTTGAAAAATCCTTATAAATTTTTATCCCCAAAAAGACACATGCAAATTTTCGTCCTTTTCTTCGAACAAGAGAAAACCAAATATATTAAATCTAACAAATAATTGTGTGAAACTAATTAAATATTTTTCTTATTAAAAAAGAAGAAAATTTCAAATAATTCGTTGCAGTTTTGCGATTTTATGCCAAAATCTCAATGTCCAGTTGAAACCTAAATACGTTGTCACATTTAAGGGTGGTTTTGTATTTCTAACAAACAAAGCCTTTGTCAGGCCTTTAGAGAATATCTTCCCTCAAAAACATAAACCCCAAAAAAGTGCCATAAATTCCTAAAGAATTTCCTTATAAATTTATGGGATTTTTTCCTTAATATCGTAGATAGTTTATGTTCGAATTGTGCCCTCAACCAGAACAGTTTTAACACTTTTTCTTCATATCCTCCATAGATAAAGTCATAAAAATGATCATAAACTATATGAAACAATTGATATTTATTACTTTTTTTTTAACATCCTTGATTGCAGTCATAAACTTGATTGGTAATTGTCAATTATTGAGTGTTATAAAAATTATTTGCCATTTTAGTGATTTGTCTCTTTTGAATGATAAGACACCTCTTTAAGTGATTGATTACTTAAATTGGCTTTAAAATTTTATTATTTTCAATTATTTATCCAAATAATTATTTGATAATTTTATGAGTAATAAAAATTGTTAAAATAAGTTAAAATCGTAAAATAGATCATTATTTGTTACTAAAAGCGGAAATAATGTTAATAAAGGAAATGGAGATAAAAATTATTAAATTATAGCATAAATATAAAACAAAGGACTTATGTTAATGTGTAACAGAATTTTAACACCTTCTTGGTGATCGTGTTGTAAGGAAAAATTTTGAACTCTTTGCGATCACTGTTCTAGTTGTATTCTACGCTGCAAGAGTGAAGCTTCTGTTTCAATGCTTTCGGGAAACTGAATTATTTCACTTCTATATATTCGATTAAAGCTCAAAAATGACTGAATAAAATGACTGCTAGAGTCTTGATCGGTTGAGATCATTGTATTTCAATTATTTACTAATATTATCAGACAAAAATTTCCAGAATATATCGATCTTGCCCTTTTAAATAAAAGAATTAAATATAAATTTTAATTTCATTCAAAATTTCATTTTATTCAAAAAAATGTGAAGAATCCCAAGAATCCCAAATGTGTAATTTTTTAATGTTTGATCTATACAGCCCACAAGTTAAGCCTGACTATGTAATACCCTACACCACAATGTTGGTTATAAATGGTAGTTACGAAAAATTAATAAAAGACCCTCGTATAATTTTTTATTTTTTTTTGATTTATTTGTAAGTGTGCAATACATTATTGTGAAACAAACATTTATGGGAAATTTATGCGTTTTAAAATGAATAATTGTGGGGGAGGATGAAATGAGAGCTAGATGGATCGAACCTCGTATAATTTTGCTAATATTAGTCTCAATATGACCAATTATTATTACAATATTCGCGTATATGTGAGATTTATGCCCTATAAAGTTTTGGAAAAAGGCTTGTATGGGACCTACAATAGGCAATGAACCGACCCTCGCATAAGTTTGCACATCGTTTTGAAATATCATAAGACTTATTTTTGTAAAATTTCATCAAAATTGCTTCATATTTAGATTTTTTATGAGCTTTAACCCTCATTTCGGGAGGACATTTGTATGGAAGGTGTCTGAAATATTATACCGAATATGGTCCATTTCTATGGGTTTCGTCCTTGTGCTAAATTATTAATATGTATGCAATTTCATAAAGAATCTTAAAAATTGTGACCTGTAGAATATTCAAAATGTTTACAGGGACAGCAAGCCAGACGATCGGACGGACATCATTAAATTGACTCAGAAAGTGATTCAAAGGAGAATGATGTACATAAATGAGGGTTTAACGTTATTTGTAGGTACTATACGTGGAAATAAGGAAAATTATGCTTAACTAGGAATAATGGAATATAAGTATTTTCTCGAGATCGTTCTTATTATAATAGATGTTAACAAACGAGATGATCGTGCGGGGAATTACAGATCTTATATCTTCAAAAATTGGAAAAATAATATTGTCTTTATTCCTCAAGAAATTTAAAATTATTTTTAGCCTCTTTTGATCGACATATCGATCAAAAGTTTCTCACCTTAAATAAATTCTTCAATTTAAGCTCTTTTAAATAAGAGAGTTATACTTATTAAATACATTCTTAAAATCTATTTTATGAGATCGTCTTTATATACGGTCATTCACCAATTGACAAAAAGAGTTTATATAGTGATCTTGTAATTTTCCCCCTTTTCCAGCTATTTGAAAATCCCGTTTGTGTGACAAAACAAAATCAATGATAAAAAATATGAATGAAGTGTAATTAATGTTCTTTTATCATTTTTTATACCAAAAACAATCATTTATAATAGAAAACTCATCATTTTTGTTAAAAAAGAAGGAAAACAAAATTTTCCACACCAGAAAACATGAAACCAGAGAAAAAAATCTGGCCACAAAATCAAATAAACTCGATTACAAAAAAATAAAAATAATGAAAAAATAATTAATTACAAAGCAGAAACGCTAATTCGAGATACTTGAATGGACAAGGACAGAAAATTATTATATTCATTACATTTGTACCTCTTGACATAAAATGAATGACAATAATCAATCATTAATCATCAGGACGATTTTGGGATTAAAAATCTGTTATAAAAATAAAAAACTAACGAATTTTTTGAATTAAATGAAAAAGGAACTATTTCAGGATGTATTTTAATAATTCCAACTCTAATGGTCAGCAGACGCCATATGCCTTCATGAAAATATACACGAGTTTATTTTGATGAATAAATTTAGAAAAAATATTACAAAACACTTGAAAAGTCACTTAATTTAGGCCTTTTATTTAAAAATGACACTTGTCTGTTTATTTTTTTGCTCAATATTTATTTTAGTTTATTTTAATGACGTTAAGTATCTTGTCAAAAAACTGTTGTAGTCATCCTTCCGTCTAAATATTTTAATGATCAGACATCAGCACAAGTAGTTCAATATATTGATTGGCATCTGTTTTAAGTTGTAATAAAAATTCTCAAGTGTAACAATATGTTTCAAATGATTATGATACGCCTTTCAGAATCACCCGAAAATCCACTTGTTTATGATAAACTAACAAAAAGGATTATAATTTATTAAAAGCAAATACAGCTGTAAATCACTTAAATTACATTTTATCATGTTAATAAAATTTAAATCTATCAATTTAACGACTTTTTTCAAATTTCGAAATTTCGAACTTAAGTTCGAAATTAATTTTTTAAATCCAAAAAGTTTAAATTTTTATCAAAGCTTATTATATTTTAAAATTTTCAAATGTTTTTCTATAATTTGAGTCAACTAACAAAATTTCGAAAATTCTAAATTAAGTTCGAAAAATTTATTTTGGCTTAAAAATGGGAAATTTTTTATCAATTTTATTATTTATGAGTTTGAATAAAATTTTTAAGTTTTAATCAATGTTTTATCAAAAGTTTTCTTAATATTTTTCAAGGTCGAAAATTCAAAGTTAAGCTCAAAATTTTATTTTTGCTAATAAATGAAAAAATTGTTATAAAAATTTGTTAGCTATGCATTTTAATAAAATTGTTAAATAATTTTGAAATTTTTTTATATTTATTAATTTCGAATATTCGAACTTGAGTTGAATCCTGATTTTTACAAAAAAGCTGGAAAAATCTATGAAAATTTATTTCCTAATTAATTTCAAAAATTATTTTGCAAAAATCCATAGAAATCTTTTAATTTCGAAAATTCAAACTTAAGTTCAAAATTTTTAATTTTTTCTACAAAATTTCTATCATATTTTTTAATTTCGAAAATAAGAGCTTAAGTTCGAATAATGAGTTTTGCTAAAAATTTTACAAAAAACGTATATAAATGTATTATGTAATTAAGTTAACCATGTTTTTTATAAAATTCCATATATATTACTTTTAATTTCGAATTTTCGAACTTAAATTCGAAATTTTAATTTTGCTATTTATTTATATAATAAGTTTTCTTAAAAAATTTTGATTTTTTTTTAATTTTATTAATTTCGAAAATTCGAATTTAACTTCGATTTTTTACGAACTTTTAATGGAATTAAACTTTTAATGAAATTAAAATTCTTATAATTTTTTTAATGAATTTCGCGCTATTTAAGCTCAATTTTCTTTATACCATGAAATCTAGATTTTACTCCTTTTTCCTTTAAGTCAAACACTGACCTACCATATGTCCTTTGTTTTTTAAAAATTCCTTTTGTTTTATTGTTGCCCATAAATTTTATCTCAACCAGATGACTTTTTTGGTTTGGAAAAACTATGAATAAATTACACGCTCAATAAAACAAACAAACAAACAATTTCTATTGTCCTTTTTATCCTTTAAGATCAAGAAAAACCACAGAAGCAGAAAGTTTTTTTCTAAAACCCTGAAACAAGTTCTTGAGGAGGAAAAAAATACCACCAGTTACAATCATAAATAAAAAACAGTTAAGAAACTAATAAAAATTTGTTTACTTTATGTAAATTTCCACACACACACACATACAAACACTCACCCAAAATCAAGGGGTGTCTTTCAAGTGACCATTAGCCAAGAGTACCTTCATGTAAGTAATCAACACATAAGGGTTTTTTATTCATTACTAAAGCGCAAAAAAGTACTGTAATGAACTCCCTCTATAACCATTAATTTTCCAAACGAGAGAAAAAGACTGAAATTACAGACGTGTGCCTGGTTTGTGCTGAATATTTGAAGTTATAAAAAAACATACAAATATTGTAATTAATGCAAATTAGAAAACCAACGTCTGCTGGTGTCTCTCTATATTCCATAGCAATGACCAGCACAATGATGATGGTTTTATCATAATTAAAAGGTGTCATATTCTATAATGTAAACCCCCTTAAAAGCGTGACCACAACAATTCACGGAATTTTATTATAAAAATGTAAATTAGAGCAATTATTCTCTTGTGTAACATCAAAAATATGGGTGTTAGAATTCCGTTAATTACAAGGACTTTACCACAGATTTAAATACACTAAACCCTATTAATGCTAAAAATTTGCTAGGATCCCTCTTGATTGGCAAAATAATATTTGCTCTAATTTTAATAATGAAGGCGGTTTTGCGAAATTTATGAGGGCGGGCTTTGTGGGCGAAAAATATTACGTATGAAATTTTCGAATAAAAATGAACTTAAATAAGTGGTCGCTAATTACAAAGTTATGTGAATCTCTAAAAGGATTCAAGTGCTTTTTCGCTGAAACAGAACTCAATTAGAACTGAAATGGAATATGAACACAGAACTAATACCAAACTAGGACCTGAACTAGAACCTGAACGAAAAGCTAATCTATAATCTTAAACTAGAACCTGAACTACAACCTGAACTTAATCTCGAAGTAGAGCCAGAACCAGAACTAATCCAGAACTAAACTAGAACTGAACTAGATTCTGAATTAGAAACTGAACTAGAAGCTGGAACAGAAGCTAACTAAAGCTGAATAGAACTGAACTGCGAGCTAAACTAGAAGTGAACTTATAATAAACTAGAAACTGCACTAGAAGCTGAATTAGAAATTAAACTAGAACTGAATTTTAACTTAACTATAACTAAACTAGAAGCTGTACTGTTTAACACGAAGCTGAACTGAAAGCTGTACTAGAAGCTGAACTATAACTGAACTAGGATTAAAACCTAAAATAGAAACTGAATTAATTAATAAACTTCATTATTAAAATTTGTTTTCTCTTCATAAATATTCGTTTTAAAAAAGGACATATGGGAGACATTTAAAATAGATCAGATAAGGAACAAATATTAAGGGGATTTTAAAGGCTTTAGAAAAGTGCAAATTGTGTGATATTTGTTTCTTAAAAATCTTGGGTAATTAAAGGCAGTTGCAAATATATAGTAGTAAGGAAAGATCTTTAATTTGGAAAATATTTGCAAACACATTTTTTATGTGACACTAATTGCTAAATTTAAACCGATATTTACGATAGTCTAAGATCCTTTAAAACATTTCTTCTGGAGACATAAAAATGTCGTTAAAACACTTCTTTATAGACTTCATTTCATTTTTTCTTGCAAAAAACACATAAAATATTTAACAACTTTTTAATGGCATTTGTAAAAAACAATAATAGTTTTACTAATGAACCAAAACAAGGATCTGTGAAGGATCCTTAAAAAATTTGAATCTAAAATCTACATAATTATCACCATTATTGGCAAAAATTATGCAACATTTCAAATGCAAAACAGATATCAAACAGGAAAATGCGCTTTATGTGACATTTACTACACAAAACTAATATGCATAAAAAATGCAGGAGAGAGGAGTCAGAAAAAACGGAGAGAGAAACACGTGATGCAAAAAAAGGAAGTTATAAAAAAGTCATAAAATTGTAAAACAAACACAACAAAAAACCTACCGCCATATAAGAGAGAGAAAAAGTACATTTTAATGTTTTTTGCAGAAGGGTGGTTGCCATAAAATAATGGTCAATTTTGAGGGCAGAACAGAGAGAGAGAGAGAGGGTCTAGGATATAAAAAATTGTTGTAAAAAATTGACAAAGTCATAAAAATGACAATAATTCGAAAAGTAATAAAATCAAGGCAAGTAAGATCCTGTTTTGTACTTTGGAAGAAAAATATGAAAATTGTGGTTTGATAAGAATGATCAAAATACCGGATTTTATGACATTTGAAGATTTTAATGATTTTTAAATATGTTTTTATAGTTTTTGCTAAAAATCCTTTTTCTACAAACAGCTGTTGGATACAAATTTGCTTAACACATTTTCTTACATAATTATTTTCCTTATCTCTGCTATTTTTGGTAATCAGCCAGAACAAATTATAATTAGAACTCAACTAAAGGAAGAAAAAATTATTCAAAAATAATGCAAAATCTGCCAAAAAAAGTGAAAGATTCTTATTAATATTTCCTGTCAATATTTTGATTAGCATGCAATTTTGAAAAATCATATTCCTTTGTTTTTTTTTCATTCATCTGCTGTCTGATGTCGATCGCAAACTGATGTATATTTTGCATTACACAATGTAAAATAACATACCAATTTGGGTATAACTGACCAATTGTCAATTATTTTTGGACAGCTGCTTTATGTTTTGTCATAATTCTTTATGTTAACAATTGTTATAAAAATATTATTTCACAGCCAAAAAATCCTAACAAGATTGTCATAATTTAGCAAAAATAATGATGATGAAATGTTTAGAATTTAATCTGCATATTTGTAAAAATAACAATAATGATATTCTTTTACCAATAAGCTAAATATTATGGTATTGATATTTTTTTTATAGATACTAGAAAAACAGCCGGAAGTTAAGTTTTAAAATAATAAATTTTGTTTATAAAACAAAAAATCTCTCACATTTTTTGAAAACTTATTGAAAATTTTCAAAAATTATTATAACACAATTTGTGGTTTGCAAACATCTATTCAATATATAAAAACATTTTCAAAATTCCCTTTTATTTAAAGTCCTGCCAAATATCCTTTTTTGGTAAAATAATTTTTTTCTTGAAAAAAGTAAAGAATGACCAAAATTAAAAAAAAAAAAATTGTTTAAGTTATCACTTTCGGAAAAAAATTTTCTGTTGAAATATTGAAAAATTGTTCATTATCCTTTCAAAATTTAAAAAACTTTATTACCACAACTTGTCGTTTTTAATGCTAAATATAATCTCCCTAACATTTTCGAAATTAGGGTTTTATTTGAAGAGCTAATCGTATATCCTTTTTAATAAATATTTGACATTTTAAGAAAATTTAACTTTAGACATCATTGAATTAATAGTTTTTCATAAATTTAATTATGTCTTGATGAAGATATAACTTTTTGGAAATAATTTTTATTATTTATAATTTTTCATTCAATTTTTTTCTTGAAATTTGCCATTACAAGTTGTATTTTTTAAAGGCTTTTATTACCTACTTCAATATTTATATAATAAAGATTTATTTGAAAAGCTACTCACATATCCTTTTTTAAAAATATAGAAAATTTTAAGAAAATTAAGGTTTAAACATTGTTAAATTAATAATTTTTATATAATTTTTAGATCTTGAAAAAATGCTTCTTATTTCATTATCCTTTTAAAATTTTAGAACATTTTTAACTACAAGTTATATTTTTTTTAAACCTACTTTACACTTTTTAATATAATCATTAATTTGAAGAGCTACCCATATATCCTTTTTTATAAATATTGCGAATTAAAAAAAATAGTTCGATTATTATGAAATTAGAAGTTCTTTTATTAATGATTAAAAAAATAAATTAGTTTTTGGGATAATATTCTCATAATTTTCATTATCCTTCAAATTTTGTGAAATAGTTTTTGACTACAAGTTGTAACCTACTTCAAATTTTCCACTGTAAGCTACTTCAAATTTTCAAAAATAAAGTTTTATTTGAAGAGCTAACCATATGTCCTTTTGTGGAAAATTGTATTCTTTTAAAAAAAATTATGTTTAAATATCAAAAATTTAGTATCTCATTTAGTATTTAATTTTTTGGAAAACTTTGATACTACAAGTTGTATTTTTTGTTGCTCAATATAAATACATTCATATTTCGAAAAATGGTGCTTTGTTTAAAAATCTTTATTCTTTAAAAAAATTGAGTGTAAAAGCATTTAAATTATTACCTTTTCGAAATTTGTTAAAAAGTAATTAATTTTTTTTTTGGCAAATATTTTTTAAATTTTCATTATCCTTGAAATTTTTAATAAAATTATTCTCTCACATGTTGTGTTTTTAATGCCAAATGTAATGTAATGAACGAAGCGTTTTATTTGAAGAGTTTGCCAGATATCCTTTTTTGTAAATTTAAAACGTTTTGGAAAAATTTAGAAAAATAAATATTTTGAGGGAAATATCAATTTCATTATTCTTTCAAATTATTTTGAAAATTTCGCTATTACAATATATTCGCCATGTATTAATTGAAATGAATTTTTCCAAAATATGAGAGGTTTTAGAAAAATAAATTAATCTTCGGAGAAAAATAACAAAGATGAGCATTATCCTTTAGAATTTTTGGACATTTTTTTACCACAAGTTGTCATTTTTGAACTTTTATATACTACTTTAAAAAATTTTCAAATAAGAGTTGAATCACGATATCCTACCACATATCCTTTTTCCAAAGGTTTGAAGTTTTTGAAAAAATAAGTTAAAAAATTAATAAATGCAATTTTTTAAATAATTAATTGTTTTTAGAAAATTAGATTAATTTTTGGAAAAATAGTTACAAACTTGTTATTATCCTTTGATTTTTTTTAAGTTGCCTAGTAGTGAAAATTATCAGATATTTAAATAAGATTTTTATTAGGAATGCTCTAATTTGAAAGAAGAATTTTTGCTAAGATAAGTTTTTTTAGGACTAATTATATTTCATATTATCCTTTAACGTATTTTGGAAAAAATTTACCCTACAATTTGTGTTTTTTAATGCTTAACATCAATATCATATTATTTTTAAAATAAGAATTTCATTTAAGGAGTTTCTCATATATCCTTTTTTGTAAATTTTAAAAAATTTTCGTAAAAAGTAATTTTATCTTAGAAAAACGAAGTTTCAGTTATTTGAAATAATTACACCTTTGGTTTCTGCTTAAGTAATATAAATTTAATTAATTAATATAATTGTTTACTATCGCTTAAAATTTTTTTCACTACAAGTTGCATCTTTTTGCACTTTGTGTAACCTGTTTAACATTTTTCAAATCTTTATTGTAAATATAGTTCTTGTCATATATCCTTTTTTCCATTTTTGCCAAAAAAAAAAAAAAAATATTAAAAATAAATCTTGTTTTCCTTATTTTTAGTTTGAACTTTCATTCAAAAGATTTTTTAATAATTTTTTTAGGGAAAATATAATTTTTTTAATATTCCACATTTTTTTTGAAGAATTTGGTACCACAAGATGTATTTTTTAGTGATTAATTAATTAATAACGGTTAACGCTTTTTAAATCATAGTTTCTTTTTAAATCCTTCCTCTATATCCCTTTTTGAAAATTTGGAATTATTTTTCAAAAAATGAATTTGAATGGTAAAAATTTAGTTTTATATGAAAAAAGATATCTTTTTCAATTTTATTTTTAACATATTTCTATTAGTCTTGTGTATTTTATAACGAAAATGTGTTTACAGGTTGTATATTTTTGTTGTTTATATGTGCAGCTTAAAATTTTTGTTATCTATTTAGTAGATTTAACTCCCTCCATATATCCTTTTTTTGGACAAATACAAAATGCTAAAATAAAGCAGTTTGTTTCAGTGTTATTATTTTCATTCTTTGACACTTGTATTTAAAAACTCATTAGTTAGTTTTTTAATGAGACAACCTATAATTAACACTTCCAGCATATCCTTTTTCTAAATCACCTGCTTAACAAAGCAACAACTCTATTACTTTTTTTATTATATGTACTTTTTTGAATGATAAGATCTTTTTTTTCAAAATGTTATGTGATATGATGTCGGTCAAACATTTAATTAGCTAAAAATATTCTAAATGCAATACGGAGAGGGAGAAAGTGTGAGAGTAATAGAAAAATTTACATAAATTCCCACGTTTACAATTTCCTTTATTTCGGGTGACAACAAAAAGGATCTTGCTTTAAAATACATTATAATGAAGTTATTAGAGAATTTTTGATTATTAAAATGGCCTGATAAAAATCTCATTCGATTTACATTTGGTCAGGCTGACATAGAGAGATAGAGAGGAGAATGAAAGGAAAATTAAATGCAGCCAAGTGGAAAAATATAATTAAATAGACAATTTTTCCTTTAAACACCACCTTGACATTTTCATCATTGTCAACTGACCACAAGACAAATATAAGCGGCCATTTGAATTCTCCAAAGATTTAGGGATCCTTTTGCTGCTTTCTTTCTAAAGATTTTTAATGAAAAAATTCTTTGAATTTGAAATTAATGATTTCAAATTTATGAAATCTTCCTTTTTTGTAAATCATTAATTTTGATATTTATGAGGTGCAAGAAAAACTGACCGCTCTTGCAGAAACACACATACTCTCATTCTTACATTTAAACAGATCTCACTCTTACGTTTACATGAGATCACTCTCCTTTTAATAAAAAATTTAGGGGGTGAAAAAATTTCTTGCTCTTGTGTCATTTTTTTGTGTAAGAAAATTAATGAGATTTTATGCAATTTTTATGCTGATTTTTTTACTTAACAAGATCAGTTTTTTTCTTTCTAATGTCCTGCCAGAAAAAAACCTCATTATATGTGCTTTAAATAGAAGGCCTTTTGTCTCATAATTCATATGAAATTGCTATATCTTCTTTGTACACTTCTATTAAAAAAAGGTCCTGCTATCTTTTTTTTACAATAGTTTTGCTATGACATTCATTGATGAGATTTCATTTGTTACAAAAAACAGGGAAAAACAAGCAAATTATGGGGCCATAAAATGTGTAACAAGATCATTTTTGGTTAAGACTTTTTAAAACAAAAGAAAAAAATAACAAACATTTTGTTAAGGTGTTCAATTTGACACGTTTTTATCACAGAAAATAAAAATTAGAAATTGACAATTTTTTGGGCAGCAAAAATCGTTACAAAAATTCTAAAACAGCTGCAGAATTTGAATATTTAAATCGCAAGCAAAAAAATTTTGATTGATATGCGAAAAAAAATTTAATGTAAAAAATTCGTTACACTTTTCATAACAAATCTTCTAGAAATATGAGGAAGAGAAGATCCAGTTCAGGTTTTAATTTAGTTGTTGTTCAGTTTTAGTTTAGTTCTATTTATTATTAGTTCAGTTCTAATTGAGTTCTAGTTCAGTTCTAGTTTAGTTCTAGTTCATTTCTAGTTCAGTTTTCAGTTTAGTTCCAGTTTAGTTCTTGTTCAGTTCTAGTTTAGTTCTACTTCATTTCTACTTCAGTTTTAGTTCAGCTCTAGTTTATTTCTTGTTCAGTTATAGTTCAGTTGTAGTACAGTTCAATTTCAGTTCTAGTTCATTTCTAGTTCAGTTCTACTTCAGAACTAGTTCAGTTCTTGGTTTTGGTTCAGCTTCATGCTCAGGTGCTAGTGAAGGGTTATAGTTCATGCTTTTGATAAGGTAGTAGTTCTGGTTCAATTCTATTTCAGTTCTAGTTCAGTTCTAGTTAAGTTCTAGTACAATTCAGGATCAGTTCTAGTTTAGTTCTAGTTCAGTTCTAATACAGTACTAGTTCAGTTCTAGTTCACTTTCCAGCTCAAGTTCTAATTCACTTCTTGTTCAGGTTCAAGTTCGGGTTTTAGATCAGTTGCTAGTTCAGTTCGAGTTCAGTTTCAGTCAGTTCAGTTCTACTTCAAGTCCAGTTCAGTTCTCGTTCAATTCTAGTTCAGTTTCTAGTTCAGTTCTAGTTCAGTTCTTGTTCAGTTCTAATACAGTAATAATTCAGTTTTAGTTCAATTCTAGTTCATATTTTAGTTGTGCTTCTAGTTCATGTGTTAGTTCACTTTCCAGCTCAAGTTCCAATTCAGTTCTTGTTCAGGTTCAAGTTTAGTTTCTAGTTCGGGTTCTAGTTCAGTTGCTAGTTCAGCTAATTTTTTAGGTTCAAGTTCAGGTTCTGGTTCAATATTTAGCTGAAGTTCTAACTCAGGTTTTAGTTCAGGTTCTAGTTTAGTTTCCAGTTCAGTTCCAAGCTCAGTTTTTAGTTTAGTTTCGGGTTCTAGTATAGTTTCCAGTTCAGACTTGAGTTTTGGTTTTAGTTCAGGTTCTAGATCAGATTCTATTTCAGCTCTGTCACAGTTAAATGCATTCTAATAATGTAAGGAAATAAACTTTAGTTTGTGATCAGTTTATTATATGATCCTTTTGCAACTTTCGAAATGTTTTTCTTATTTAATTTTATTTCTTATTATTCCTCTTTTTCATTTGATTAATCTTTTGAATACAATGATAATCATTCAATAAGTTTATTATAGATCTAAATGGGTTACAATTACACTATTTTGTCTAAAATATGCAAATAATTTGATTACAATCTGTCAAAATGTGTCAATATCAATAAGAAGCTCATTACTCATTTATGACAAATAATATAAAATGACGTAATTCTAAAGATTTTAAACTCTAATAAAATTATTTAGGAAAAACAAAATCTCAGTTTACAAAACAAAAAAAAAAAAACAAATCGATCAAGGATTTAATTACAAAATGTCGAATTTTTCCTGGTAACAGAGTAAAGAAGAAAAATTAAACTAAATATGTAAATTAGTTTTTTGTATTCCCAAAGAAACTAAGACAAGTAGAAAATAATTATTTTGAAAAGTTCAAGACTTCAAGGCAAAAGAAATCCTTTAAAAGAAAAAGGATTCAAAATGCATAAAAAAGCACCCTTAAGCGAAAAAGAAATCTACATATTTAGATGGTTGAGTCTCACACATCACCCCAGACATTTGTACAAAAAAAACTGTTTGATTGACCCTTTTTTCCTGACGTTCCAGTGCAATCATTTGTATCCTTGTATCCTTTTACATGTGTGCATCAAATTAGTTAACTAAAAATGCGTTTTGTGTACATTTCACTGTCAAAAAGACAAGTTTTTTTCTGTTGTTGTCTTTTTTTGTATTCATTTTTTTCATGTTCATCATTTATACAATTCATTATCCTTTTGCCTCATCCTCCTTTAACTGTCTCATTTGTATTAAAACAGATTTTAATTAAAAAAACTCAGATTTTGGGTAGGAAATTTGCATTTTTTTGGGTATAATTTTTTTTAACTTGATGTGTATTTGAATATATGTATGTATGTGTGAATCTGTATCTGTGTGTGGGTAACGAGACAGACATATTTTTAATGATTTGTTGTTAAAACACACAGACAGATTTTTTATGCACTTTTTTGTACACAAAAAAGTCCTTGTTATTTATTTGTGGGTAAAATCTTTGTGCATTTTCACTGCATTTCAGGTTTTAGTCTTTAGAATTTCCAAAAAAAAACTTATTTACTTTTTCAACCCAAAATATTCTCACAAAATTGTTTTTATATAAATTTAAATAATTTAGGTTTCATTTACATTGTCAAAGCCTGTTTAAACAAGTTTTGTCTGAATCGTATGTTTTATATAAATAAAATTTCTAAATTTTCTTAATAATTATCAAAAAGTCCTTAATTTATCCTTAAAGATTCAAATAATAAAAAAGTTATTGCTCTCTGGTGTATTAAAAATATGTTAAGATTTTCTTAAATTTTTATGTAAAACTAAAGGGTGTTTAAATCACAGCAGGAAATGAAAATTTACTTAAGAAAACTAAAAAAATAAAATTTATTTTACTTTTTTCTCGCTTTAATGTGATTTTTTTGATAATTGTCTTACACTACAATATGTAGTTTAATGTACTTTATATATCCTATAAATTTCATTAATTTGTCTCTTACGGTTTCATAGTTAGCCATATATCCTTTTTTGGGAAAAAACATTTAAGGTATGCTTCGCAGCAAAAATCGCATGATATTTGTTAACTGTCGTTTTGAAATTACATTCAATTTGAAGAAAAGAATAGACCTTTGCCAAACTATCCATGAAATGAACGATTTTTGTGAAAATTAATTTTATATTCTTTTAATACATCTCTCAAATTTCATAACCTCACTCACAACTTGCAGTTTGATGTTTTTAAGAAAATTCCAAAATTTTACTTTAATATACCTTCAAGTTCAAAATATTTTCTAATATCCTTTTTTTTGTAAATTATAAAGAAACCTCTTTTTAGGTATTTATTTAGTCTAAAACTTATAAAAATTGAAAAATTTGGTGAATTTTTAAAATTTAAAAATATAAAATTTATTTTTTATATATAGAAAAGATCCTCAGAGTTAAGTTTTTATATAAAATTTCTGAAAGTTATACACTAACAACTCTCAGTGTGAAGTACTTAAGCTTACCTAAAAATTTTACTCCAATATTCCTTTAATTTTAAAACTTTTTGTAATATCCTTTTTTGGAACTTTCGAAAAAAACATTTTTTCTTCCACCGATTGCCTTATTTTTTTATAGATAATTTATTTATAAATTATATTATTTTTTTTATAAAAATATACTCAAATTTGGATTTTTATATAAATTTCAAAAATTTTATTCCTTCACAACTCGCAATGTGAAGTGTTTAAGCCAACCTAAAAATTCTACTGCAATGCCTCTTCAACTTCGAAAGTTTTTCTAATATCCTTTTTTGGAACTTTCCGAAAAAAACATGTTTACATATTTTTATTTAGCTTCAGAATTCTAAAAATATAACTTATGATTTATAATTTTGTTAAATTTAGATATAGAAAATTATTTCTTATAAAAATATTCTTAAATTGAGATTTTGACATAAATTTCTAAAATTTTATTCCATTACAACTTGCGGTGTGATGTATTTAAGCTAAACTAAAAATTTTATTTCAGTATCGCTTCAACTTCGTAAGTTTTCTTAATATCCTTTTTGTATGTAACACAAAATTATGCTTCTAAAATTTTTTTAGCTTTGATTTTTTGAAAATAAAACTAATTTTAGAATTTTATAAATTAAAAAATATAAAATTTATTATTTAATCCAAATTTAAATGTCATTTTAATTTGAATTTTTTATAAATTTTTAAATTTAAAGTCGTATATATAATATCCTTTTTTACAATTGATGTAAAAATATGCTTTAAAATAGAAATTTAGCTTTAGTTGTTAAAAATATTGTAAAAATATAAACTTCTCTTTATATATAATGAAATTTTATCAGGATCCCAAAAATTGGAGTTTTTGTGTAAAATATACAAATTTTATTCATTCACAACTTGTAGATAAAGGTTTCTTACATAACCTAAAATTTTAATTCTGAAATTTTTTAAACATTAGAAGCTTTTCTATTGTCCTTTTATAGGACAAACATAACAAATTTCTTTAAAAAAAATTATATTATTTGAAATTTGATATTTTTAGAATCTTAGTGAATTGAATTTTGCAAAAATTATTTTATTTACAACTGAGTTCCTGCTTTACATTTTATTTGACCACAATTCGCAGTTTTAAGTTTTCAAGCTAATTTCAAAATCTTACTTCAAAATCTGTTAAAATTCAGAAATTTTTCTAATATCCTTTTTCGGAAGCTAAATATTTGCACAAAGATTTTGACATTTTTAGAAGGAACAAAATTTAAACATTTCAAGAACAACATGCAGTGATTCCAAAAAATCGTTTTGTGACAAATATATCATTTCAAAACTGATCCTACAGTATTGAAAAGTGATCCTTTATAGTTTAGAGTTTTTCTTTTGCTTATTTAATTTCATTTTTCTTTTATTTGTTCAAGAGTTTACTTTAGTCCTTTTCTTAAAACATTTATTAATGACCTGCAATTAATCAATCTTTCTAGTTTTATATTAAAGGAATTTTTGTCTTTCTATCTCTCTCACCAGAAGGCGAAACACAGTTGTGCAAATATTTAAACAAACTATTCGTTATGCTCACTCCACTTTTATTGAGAAACATTTCGCACATTTTAATCAAAAGTACAGCTAAACTGGTAGTTCTATGAAATGAGAGCAAAATTTTAGTCCTTTTCAAATGATTGACAAACAAATGTCAAATGCAAAAGATCCTTGACATATGATCAAAAGTCATCATCACTTTTAGAAAAATTGTAATAATAATGATGGTGATACAAGACAAAATTTGTCAACATCATGTTAAAACAATAGAAATGGAATAGAATAACATTTTACTACCCCCAAAAAATATTCTTAGGATTTAGCCAAAGGACTCTTCATTCTAGAGAAGAGAAAAAATAGATCTACTTTTTTGCAAAGTCATTAGGTTTTTTGGTTTAACCATAAAAATCACATTTTCTAAAAAATAAAAATTCCTTTTCGAAACAGAAATTTTGATTAATTATCTTAAAATATTTTTCTTTTAATAAAAATCTCCTCCTATTAACAGTAACAGTCATCATCATCGTTATTATAACCATCATCATTAGTTACAACCACTTCACTATATTAAAAAAATTATTCTAAATTTTCTAGCTTTTTCCATTATCCTGCTGCCACCAGTACATTTTAAGAGCCCTCTTCATTTTTTACGCGTACATGTCAAATGAATGTCAATTTTTTGACATTTTCTATGTTAGTTACACTTTTAGTTGTTTTTCCTTGTTCGCTTATGTCAGAAACGAATACACCCATAGTTTTTGCTGATTGCATTAGTTTGGTTCAATGATTTGCAAAAAAATGAATTCAAATAATGAAAATTAAACCGTTTAAAGTCATTATGAATTAATTGTTTATAATATTAAGCTAAATTAATAACAACTTTTTAAAATAAAAAATTTAACCACTTTTTATTTAAAACACGAAAAAAGGATATTAGGAAAACTTCCTAACATACAAAGTTATTCAAACAAAATTTCACAGTTGGCTTTAAAATCTCAAACTGCGAGTTGTGGTTGAAAACAATTGAGAAAATCTAAAGGATTTTTCTGATTTTCAGATAACTACTTCTGATTTTTTATTGTAAATATTTAATAAAAGTATGAAACCCATTTTGTTTGTAATTACCGAAAAAGGATATTAGGAAAACTCCTAAAATTTTGGATATATTGAAATAAAATTTGGCGGTTAGTTTTAGCACTTTAAACTGCAAATTGTGATGGAAAAAGATTAGAAGATTTAAGGAATAGTTCCCATTTTCAGGATATTAAAAAAATATATTTTAAAAATTTATAATATTATTAAAGCTTTAAAGTTGAAACATATTTATGGAAAAAGATAAAAAATAATTATTTTAGGAAAACTCACAAATTTAACCAAAATTTACTAATTACTAATAACATCGAATTGCACGTTTCGGTTAAATATCTGGAAAATTTTAAAACAAAATTACATTTTCAGCATAAATACTTTTGAGAGTATCAGATTTTTGTTTTTAAATACAAAAATTTGATAAATCACTTAAATATTTAAACGTTAGAAGTTAAAACATATTGCAAATCAAAAATTTTAATATCTACCAAAAAAGGATATTAGAAAAACTTCTAAAATTTTAAAGATATCAACACCAATTTGGCTGTAAGCTTTGAAACCACAAATTGCAAATTGTGGCTAGAAAAAAATACAAAATACGAAGAACATTGAAATTTTCTGCAAAGACAATTTAGAAAAAAAAATAATTTTTTTAAACATAAAAATTTTATTAGCACTTTAAAAGTTAACCAGCTTAAAGTTAAAAAAATGTTTTCAAAACTAAATTTTTTAGTAACTACCTAAAAAGGATATCAGAAAAACTTCTATAATTTTGAGGATATCAAAATAAAACTTGGCTGTTAGCTTTGAATTAACAAACTACAAGTTGTGACTAGAAAAAATTATAAAATTTATAAGAAATTCAAATTTTGTAGATAAATAACTTTGAAAAAAAAAACAAAATTTTATTTTTTTAACATAAAAATTATAAAAGCTCGTTTAATATTTAAACGTTTGAAGTTAAAACATATATAAAAACATAATTTTTTAATATTTAGCTATAAAAGGATATTAGAAAAACTTCTACAACTTTTGACATATTAAAACCAAATTTGGCTATTGGCTTTGAAATCACAAACTCAAGGTTGTGGCTTGAAAAAATTATAAAATTTATATATATTAAAAAATATTCTTTCGAAAATGCATTTTCTTTTAAAATGTATAAAACTTTTAGGATCGTAAAATATTTTGCAACTAAATAACGATTTAAAATATCAAAAAAGGATATTAGGAAAACTATAAAAATTTTTAAGATATGAAAACAAAATTTGGTTTTAACTTCGAAAATAATAAACTGCGAATGCAGTTAAATAAAATATTAACAATATTTAAGTTGAATTTAGAGGATAAATAATTTGGAGAAAATTTAACTTTATTTTTAAGGATAAAAATCTGATGAATCCCTTAAAATATTTAAGTATTTCTGGCTAAAAATTTTTTAAACTAGCTTTTTTAAGTAATTGTAAAAAAGGATATGAGGGGAACTTCTAAAATTTTAAAGATATTTAAACAAAATTTGGAAATTAGGTTCAAAATCCTGAATTGAAAATTGTGGTTAAATTAAATATTGAGAATTTAAAGGAAAATTTTAATTTCAGGATAACATTTGAAAAAAGAAAATCTTATTTTTTTAAATAAAAAGTTGATAAATTCCTTAAATGTTTAAACGTTTCAAGCTAAAAAAAAACAGTTAAAACTAGTTATTTTAATAATTATAAAAAAGGATATTAGGAAAACTTCTAAATTTTTAGAGATATTTAAACAAAACTTGACTGTTGGCTTAAAAACCTCACACTGCAAGTTGTGATTAAATAAAATGTTTAAAAAATTTAAAGGAAAAAAATAAATTCAAAGTTACAAAATTATTAAATCCTGCACACAAAGGACTTGCTCTAACAGGGAGATAAATAACGATGCAAAACCTTTGTTGCTAAGGGTTTAAGAAAATTTAATATTTTTTATAAAATATGGAAGTTCTGATTAGCGTAAAATATTGAACATGACATCTCAAACATGTTTATGAATAAATTTCAATAATTAAGGACTTAAAATTTTGCAAATTCATTATTCAGAAGTCATTATTAATAATTTTCCTTAAAGAAAAAAATATTAAAAGAAAGTTTTCAAAAATTATTAAATCATCTCATTGCCCACATTAGACACGCAATATTTAAGAAATATTTAAATTACATTTTCTCAATAATAAAATTAACCCCTTTCTACTGTATCCTTAAGCATTAAATCCAAAAAAGGCTAAGGAATTTATTGATTAACAAAAAATATTGATAATAAAGATGGAAAGCATGACAGTGATCTTGCATAAAATAAGCATTTAATTACAAAATCTTAAAGAAAAAACTATATTACAAGGGTGTTGCTATATTTTTGCATTCGTTTTAAAACCCCTTTCTAAGATTAAGGACTTTAAGGAGAAGAAAAACCCAAAATCTGCTTAAAAACAAACTTGTGTATTTTTTGCAAGCCTTAGCAAGGGAGGGTTGCAAAGGATTAATAAAGTGTAACACTTATAAATTGTTTGCAATTTATTAAAAAACTCTTATGGATAAAAAATATCCTTTAGCGGTAAAAAATTAAAGGATTTTGCAAATTAAGCGCAAAATAGCAAATTAACAAATGGAAGGAAGCAAAAAAAATTAATTAAATATGCAAACACTGCAAACAAATGACAATCAATATTTGTTTTTCTAGAAATTTGCAAATAGTTTGTTAATGAGCAAAAAAGGGTTCAAGAATCCTTTAAACTTAATTAATATTCATGCAATTTATTTTTGCATGTCCTTTTTTCTGCTACATAGAAATGAAAAAACGATCTAATTCCCAGGCTTGTAGATCATTAAGTTATGTTGTTTAAAAACAAATTGCATTTTGTCTTTGAGAATTAAATTTCTTAAAAATTGTTTTTAAATTATCCTTTTCCAAAGTCAGCAAAAAAATAAAATTTGCATAATTTTATTTAACTGTTGTGACACTTTATTTGTAATTTTTCTAAAAAAACACGAAAACTTTGTAATTATTAGCAAATTATGTAAATTTTAAATTTTTGCTAAAATGAAAATATTTTGTCATGTGTAACTAATCCTCAGGGAATTTATTTGGATCATATAATTAATGGTTTATTAAAAGAAAATTCTTAAATAATTAAAAAATAAAAGAAAAAACGGTTACAGAAATCTCAGTCTTAACTAAAATTTGAATTTTTAATTAAAAATTATTTTCCCACAAAAAGGATATATGCACAACTTTTTATCCTTTCTGTCTATAAAGATGAATATTCTTATATTAATACATTTAACGAAACTACAAATTGTGCTATAAAGAAATTGTAAAAATTTGCAATAATATTCGAATATTTAACCGAATAAAAGCTAAACTATTTTGTTTTTAATTCTAGCTATAAAATCTTGTTATTTTTTGTAAATTTGGTATTAAAAAATGTATTTAATTTCGTTTTAATTGCACAAATTATAATTTTACAAAAAGGATATATGCACAACTTTTTATCCTTACAGCTTATATAAATTAAATTTCCTATATAAATACATTTGAGTAAACTACATATTGTTTTATAAGGAGTTTATACAAATTTGTAATAATACTGGAATATTTAATCGAATAAAAAATATATTTTTTTACATAAATTCTAGGTACATAAGTTTGTTTAATTTTAATAACTTTAATTTATATCAAAAAATGTATTCCTTTTCGTTTTAATTGCATAAATTATAATTTTCTAAAAAAAGGATATATGCAAAACTTTTTATCCTTACAGTCTATAAAAATAAAATTTCCTTTATTAATACATTCAAGTAAACTACAAATTGTGTTATAAAGAAATTATAAAAATTTGTAATAATACTCGAATATTTAATCGAATAAAAAATTATTTTGTTCTAATGCCAGCTATAAATCAAGTAATTATTAATTATTTTAATTTATATCAAAAAATGTATTTAATTTCATAAATTTTAATTTTCTAAAAAAAAATATATATGGCACAAATTTTTATCCTTACGTCCTATAAAAATAAAATTTCCTATATTAAAACATTTCAGTAAACTATAAATTGTTTTATCAAGAGATTATAAAAATTTACAATAATACTCGTATAAAATAATCGTATAAAAATAAACTTTTATTAGTTTTAATTGCATTAATTGTATTTCATTTCATTTTAATTGAATAAACTATAATTTTATAAAAAAAGGATATATAAAGAACTTTTGATCCTTACATCCTGTAAAGATGAAATTTTTTATGTTAATACTTCTAAGTAAACTACAAATTGTGTTATAAAAAAAATCCTAAAAATTTGTCAAAATAATCGAATATTTAATCGAATAAAGATAAACTTCTTTTGTCATAAATTCAAGCTATAAGGATTTTTTTATTTTATATAAGTTTAATTAGATTAAAAATTGTTTTACATTTCGTTTTAATTATTTAAAATTATAATTTTATAAAAAAAGGATATTAAACGAACTTTTGATCCTTACATCCTATAAAGATGAAAATCTTTATATTAATACTTCTAAATAACTACAAATTGGTGCAATAAAGAAAATTTTTAAAACATGTCAATGCAGTGATTAATATTGACCATATTGTGATCAAGAAAATTTATCTAATTTATATGAGTCTATAAGCATGTCCGATCTGTTGGAAAAACATTTTTAGGCCTAGAATAAATGTCTGAATTCAATGAATACCAACTATAGCAAAACCGTTATAAAGCTTTAATTTTGATATGAGTCCTTTTTGCCTAATCGGGATTTACGCGGGTGGAATGTAAAATTAATTTCTAGAACTCATAATAATGTTCCAAAATAGAAGATTCGGTTAGATTCGATTAATTTCAATTAATGAAACTTGATTACTTAACAGCCAATTATTTAAACAAAAAACCTTAATATGATTTCTTTAAAAAGGATATATGAGCCGCTTATGAAGCAATAAAGATAATAAGCTGAAATAGAGAGTATGGAGAGACATTACTAATAGACGTATTGTAGAGTGATTATTTTACTAAAAATCTTAAACTGAACTAATTTATGACAGAACATGTCTTTAATACAATTTTTTCAATGATTTTTATTGCGATTTTTTAAGGACTCTTCTCAGAAACAAGCTGTTGCCTTATTTTAACACCTTTCCATTAAATTAAAGCAACAAATGGTTCCTTTTTTTAATTTAGTGACTCGTGTTATAAATTCTGTGTAATATTTTTATTATTAAAAAAATTTACACAATTTAAATCACTCATAAATTTTTATAAAATTTCTATTAATTCCAATTCACTAAAAAAGTAGGAAATGAAACAAAAACAAATTTATATCAAATCGATTTGAAATGCTTAACAAATAATTGACCACTTGGCCGACAGTGAACAGCAAACAAAAAATAAAATATTAAATTATGTGACACATGTCACATAATTTGTGTTACTGAAAGGTGCAGCCAAGCAAAAAACTACGTCCACCAAATCACAAGTCACTATTAAGAAATCAAACAATAAGGACTTAAACCTACAAATTAGAGCGCAGCTAAATGAAAACATACAACAAATAAGACAAATTTGTGTTGGAGTTAAAAACTGCAGCATCTGTTTAAATATTTGCCAAAAAAAACTGTCCCTCGTTTTGATCCTTATTTTTGTTTTTGTTGGTCTTAAAGATTATTAAGCCAAAAAAAGAAAACGGAAAAATCAGGATAATATATGATTTTTGTTGTCTTGTATTTTACGCATATTTAGCTACTGTAGTGACACCTTGCTATGGACCAAAAAAACTGCTAAAAACAACAAAAAAATCAGAACAACGAAAACAAACAGAAAAGCAAATTTTCTTTGTTGCTTAAAAAAGGACTAAATCTTTTCTTGCTCTCTAACAGCTGTTCTCAAAAAATCCTTATAGAATCTTCTTTGGCTTTCCAGAAAATGTAAAGAAAGTATATTGATTTTACTTGAAATGAAAAGGCAAGATATAGAGGTCCTTTTTCTTTTTGGCTAAATGTGATCAAACACGTGGTTCGTTGTTTTTGTTGTCTCTTCTCCTGCTTCTCCCTTAAACTGAAAACCACCAACAGTGTTGCTTTAGTTTTTTGGGTTGCTTCCTTTGGCTATTATCCTGTTTTTGTCTTTGGAAATTTTTAAGTTTAAGCAGGAAGATGTTGTCAACAATTGTAACAATAAGGTTATTATAATTTTCAAGAGAGAGTAATAATGAGCTCTCAGAGAAGATTGTAAAACCAAGAATAATAAATGACACTCTTTGCTTAAAAAATACACTCTCACTAGGTGACACTTTCCCTTTAATAACATTGAAAGAAAACAGGCTAATTTTTTATAATAAAAAGATAAGTAAAGAAAATTTTAAATAGCGTCCTCTAGAGGGAAATTACGACAAATAAAAGGGAAAAAGGATAAAGAATTGGAAAAATCTTAGTTTCTGTACAAAAACAGTACTTTAACACTCTTTAAATTATTTAGAAATTAATTTTTTATTAAAATAACATAATTTTTTAAGTTTTCTAAAAAAAGGATATATGAACAACTTTTGCATGGGAACAGCTATCTAGTTGAAATTTTGTAAATAAATAGAGCTTATCAGAACACAAATTGTGGCATTAAAATTTTTTTCAATATTGATATTAAATCAAGGTCAAATGACATTATGTTAAAAAAACAGTTTTTGAATAGTCTGATTGTTTTTAAAAACTAATTTAGTAATAAAAATCGCAAATTTTTTAGTTTTCCCAAAAAAGGATATATGAAGAACTTTTTTAAAAAAGCAGCTAAGATGGTTAAATTTTGGAAATTAATAGAGGCTAAAAAGTCACAAATTGCAACATAAAAATTTTCCTCAATATACGTTTTAAGTCAAGGATAAGTGACAGTAAAAATTTGTTGTTGTGATTGGAATTCATTTTAAAAATTTATACAAAGAGAAAGCAAAAATTCTTTTAACTAATTTATTAAAAAAACAAATTTTTGATTTTCCTTAAAAGGATATATGATGGAGTTTTAAACAGAAACAGTGAGAGAGCTGAAATTTTATGGTTAAATAGATGTTGCAAAGCCACAAATTGTGGACTAGAAATTTTGTTTAATATTCGTTTTAAATCAAGGACATCAGATATCGAAGTGCATAAAAAGTAGCATATAAAATTTTTTTTGATGACAAAACCTATGCTTTAAATAAAATAAACTTCTCCTGAAAATAATTTTACATTTGAGGAAAATAAAAATTTTCAAATTTATAAAAAAGGATATATGAACAACGTTTAAATGGAAACAGTTAGAAAGCCTATTTTTTTAAGTTAAATAGAGGTTACTTAGCCATAGATTGTGGCGTAATCATTTTTTACAATACTCGTTTTAAATCAAGGACATAGGGCATTGCAATTTATAGAAGAATATAAATATATTTGATGTCACTTAAACTTGTTTTCACTTTGAAAATTATTCCAATTTTATACAGTACTTTAAATTATTTGTCCTCTAACTGCTTTAAAAACTAATATTTCTCAATTAGTCTAGTTTAAAACCTTTTTAAAGAGACCTCTAGTGTCATCGAATTATGATTAAAGAATAAAATAAATCTCAGTGTGTTAAAAAATAAATCTCTGTAATTCTCTTCTTATGATCTTGCATCAAATAAAATCACAGCATGATCTTACTCTCTACCTAAATCACTCTCCCTCTCTCCCTTTGAGAGTGTGCAAAATTTATAAACCGTAAAGTGTTTTTGTTTTTCTTCAGCTCTAACTGTTCTGTTTAATAGGGTGGTGGTGTTTTTATTCCACAAACAAAAACAACCAAGGAAAACGAAGACAATGATACGATCATTTACGAAGAAGATGAATATACAAAAACAACAAGCAATATGCAACCGGTTGTTGCTGCTGAAACAAAAAAAGGTGTAAGAGGCGCAAAAATTCTTGAGATACAAAGTTCAGTCTTAAACAAAACATTCGTGTTCTTACAGTTGTACGTTAAGGATCTACGGAAGGTGTCCGGTTTTAAAAATTAAATAGTGTTAAAAAATTATTTAAAGAAAACAAAATTTTGCACATGATTTGAGAAAAAAATTTAGAACAATTTTTTTTTGTTAAATTTTTGTTTTTATTAAGTTTTAATTTTTTGTTAAAAAATAAATTTATTAAGTTTCGCTTTTTTTGGAAGACAATTTTTGGTTATTAAAATGTTTTGGTGACAGTAAAAATTATTGTTAAAACAAGTTAGTTGAAAATATTATTAACATCTTTTTAAAATATAAATATTTCAAGGTAAGAGGAAATCATTTTTTTTTAATTTTATAGTTATTTATTTTTAAGTTTATTTTAATTTTTAATTTATTTAAAATTTTTGCCAGAAATAATTTTCAACTTTTACTAAAATTTTTTTAAGCTGAGAAACATTTTATCAAGTAAGTTTTTAAGATTTTAACTCATGCAATATTGTATACAGAAGTTCACTAGATATGGGATAGAGAGAGTGGGTCCCTTACTACCCAAGACCTAGAATTACTTTCTCTCTTATTTTTTCCTTTAGATTAATTTCAAAAGTACGTGACTCATTCATAGTTTCAAAACTGACTATTAAAAATATCTTTGCACAATATGATAACCTACAATTGCCTCGTTTGAGTTGGCACTCTATTCCTCCTGGACCTTAAAGACCTACGTTTAATATACGTTACATTATAGTACTTTCAAAACTACGTGACTCATATAGAGTTTTAAATTAATCATTTGTCTTGTATGAGAGGATATTAAACCCCAAAAAGTTAAACGCTTTACGTTGGCTTTACAAGTTCTCACCAGCCTAATAAATATAACCGACAAACCTCACTCCAATAATAACCAATTTGTTATCTCAGATATATTACTAAGAAGTCACGTAACCTTTTTTTATCATTCATATCAATAATTCTTGAAAAGATATTCATTAATAGTCAAATTTCCTTTTACACCCTTTCCTATTAGGATTATTTACTAGTGAATATTATTTCACATTTTAGCATCACTTTCACAAGAGCGTGATTTGTTAAAAGCTTAAAATCTCTCACAGCAATAGATCTTTAGTATTAACTTAATTTTACTTTTAAAAACAATTTTTCTCCAAATCTTTCTGTTATGAGATTTTTGCCAAAAAAAAGCCTTATTAAAACTACGTGACTCTAGCGTGATAACATAAATAAAGCTCTCACTTCTAAAGGTCTTAAATGAATGAAAGCTTGATTTTAGGGGAATAAATCTTATTTTTAAATTGTATTTGAAATTTTTTGTTAAATATATTAGCTCGAAGTGATGTGCTTAACACTCCTATCGCAAATTTTTATAGCAATTTCATAAATACGTGACTTGTATATCACTACAATATACACTAACTGGCACAGGTTTTAAGTTTAGTGATAATTAATTTAGTGCTTTCGAACAACATATCGACCTTAATATTTTTGTCTAGAATGGTGTATACATTCATGTGACAGCCACGTGACTATATGATTAAGGCTAATGAAAAAAAATATTTATTATGGATCTTATTTCTAAGTTAAAGCTATCACTGTAACAAATCACTTTAAGTTCATTGATAATTAATATTCTTTTTAAGACGAAATTTATCGGCCAAAGTAAATTGGTTACTGACGTGACACTTACGCGACTGCTTGTTCAAGCTTTCTGTACTAAATTTTATTCAGTTTAAGCTTTACGGAGAAAGGCATAATTAAAGTTCTTATTGAAAAAAATTGGTAGCAGTTTTCACACGTGACTCCTATAAGATGCCCAAACTCTCACGGCGGCAGTTGTTTAATTATGCTGATACAATCAAGTATCTAAGATTTATACCATAAAATAAATAAGTATAACTAGAGTAAAAATCGAATCCAAATAATATAGGGTGTTTAATTATGCTGTAATAATAATAATTAATTAAAAATTATATTTTCCATCTCAATTTATTGATCTGCAATAATTTCACGATTACGTGACTTTAAAGTGACTGCTTCTTCAAGGCTGTAAATATAAGTTCACACGATTTCCTTAAAAATATTAACTTCATTTAAAGAGAGTAATTTTCCCTTTCAGCTCCTATTGACTATTTTTATTGGCTCCATTTTCTCGCTGTACGTGACTCATATAAAGTGTTAAAACACTCACTGCCACAGTTTTTTTAAACTGGTTTTCACAAAAAATTTCTAAGTATTTTGCAAGAATTTTCCAGTAATTTACATTATTAATCTCTTAAACCATTTTATTGATTAAGTGACAAAGAAATAACATTTTTATTAAATAATATTAATTATATCCGTGAGGCAACTTTTGCTCCAAGATTTTCCTCCATTTTCATTTTTAAATTTTTTTTCTAATTTCCAAATTTCTTACTTTTCCACTATAATCTTAAACGTTTGTTATTGTTTTTCTATCACGCCCTTTAAATTAATTTTATGTCACTTTTTTTACGCGTGTTCTTTTTCTGAAACTTTTCCCTCAACTCCTCCCCTTTTTTCCCTTTCGACTATCATTTCCTTTCATTTTCCAAATCCTTAAGAAAATATTTAGTTTTCCATTTTTCCAGCTAATTTTCTCATATAAAAGAAAATTTTCTATTTTACCTTTTTTTCCATTGATCCTTTTTTCATTCATTTTTTCGAATTCGGAAGCATCTTAATGTTTCTATTTTTTTCTAACAACCTTGAAATTTGTTACGTTTGAAAAATTTATCAACCGCCAAATGCTCTATATTAAATTTTATTTAATTAAAAATGCTAAATAAAATAATAAAATAGAGATCCTTTAGTGATCTAGAAAAACCACCCCAAATTCTTTGTTTGGGCTAGAAAGCAAAAAAAAAAAGGTCTTAAGAAACATTTTCAAAACCTTAGACAAAAACACCTTTGGGCTACAAAAAGATTTCACCCATGACAGGATTTCTCTTTTTTTTTTTTTTGGAATCGAGGGTAAGATTTTTTTCTTTAGGGTGACGTTTATGGATTAGTTTTTGTGTATTCTTCCTTTTTGTTACATTTTTTGTTACTTTCTCTTTGTTCTTTGAAGCCTGAGGCTTAAATGATTTCACCCAGAAAATCAGGATCTTAGGAAACACCTTTGATGTTTCTTTTTTTTTTTTTTGGCTTTAGCTTTTCTTTTAAGAAAACCTTTCAATCAAAATCATAATTTTTTAAATATGATTATGAATTTTTTTCATAAACAGCTAATGTGGTTGTTCATATATTAAGTCCAAGATCCTATAAAGATCACTATGAGAACACAAAAAAAGGACATAAAAGAATTACATACTTTTCACTGTAATCTTTACAATAAGAAAATGGATCTTTTGTTAAATTGAAAAAAGCTTTTATATCACTTTATAACAAATAGTTTTTTAATGATCGCTTACAAATCAGAGAGCGAACCTTTTTTTGCTCTATTTTTCCTTACTCTTCTCATTTAATTCATATTTCTTTTTCTGCACCGTTTTCGCTAACAATTTTTGCTTGGCAAAAAAATGTTAATTGATCTTAAAAATATCTGAGAGAAAAGCTTTCTTTTCTCTTTGCACGATCCAAAGATTTCAGTATTTTGCTTCTCTTTGTGCACGATCCAAAAATTACTTTTCTCTTCTTTCGAAATCACTAAAAAGTTTTAACTGATCATTTCAATAACTTAGAGAAAAGTTTGTTCACTACTGATCGCAATCGCAGCTTACAAATAATAAATATCGGATAGAAAAGCTTATTATCCCTTTTCTTTGATTTAAAGCTTTCTTTATTTCTGTTTGATTGTTTCTCTTCTTATTTTACACTTTCTCAATCTTTCTTTTATTGATCTTCAAAATCGAACCTCTCATGGGAGTCTTAGCAATTTAGGATAATAAAAGTCTGATTAATACCAAATATGGAATTGATTAGATCAAAATAAGTACGACTGGGGTACAACTCGAATTAAAATAAAATTAAGACCTCTTATAGACCTTGAATATAACAAAATCTTGGATCAAAAATGATCTTCAATTTAGGTTTTATTTAGTGTAATGTAATAAGGAGGTATAATAATCTATTATTCAGTCCATTGAAGATCATCAAAGAAAATACGATTTTTGGAAAATTTGGAACTAAAAATTATCATATTGAATACGACTGGAAAATAACTGAAATCCAAATACGTTCTAATAAGCTGAATGTAAAGGAAATTGAAAGACCTTGATTTTACTAAAAATTGGATCAGAAAATGATCTTTAATTGAAGTTATGTTGAGTGTCATTTAAAACCCTAACAAAGAGGTATATTCAGAGGCACATAATGATGGATTAAATATAATTGACAATCATTAAACAGTCATATTATGGATCATTAAAGAATTAAATCGAATTGATCAAAAAAATTATAAAACGTTGATTCATGATCTGCATATGAGTTAAATTGAGGAAAATTTAAAATAATAAGAATCAAATTAAACTGCAATTAAATAAAAAATTAAGTTAAATTGAGAATCATTAAAAACTCATGATGTCGATCATTATAGAATAGAATCGAATTGATTTAAAATTCAATAAAATATAAAGACTTAAAATGATCTATAACTGAGTAAAATAGAAGATCATTTAAAAATCGCATTAGGGCTTTAACAATAAATCAAATTGATCTGAAACTTATTAAAAAAGTGAGTTAAATTAAGGAAGATTAAAAAATCTGCCAGGTCTTCTATATGACTAAATGATCAATGCAAATTTTGACATATATACAGATCCCAACACATTTGTTGTAATAATGGATTATGAGAACATTTTAAAATTATTTAGAGTCCATGTCTAGACCTATGCTCCTAAGAACATGGTCGCCTTAAAATCTTAAATTAAATTATCATTTAAACGTTAATGTCATCAGCAAATGAATTTTTGCATAAGAGACTATTGAGATCTCAGCATGTTGGCCTCTCTCTCCCTCTCTCTTTATATGTCTAACCTCTCTGAGTTGTTAAACTTTCTTATTAGTTTTTTGTAAATACCTTGACCATTGTGTCTACCTTAATAGCTTCACCTTCAACAGCTGTTTTTGTTATTATTTCAATTCTCTTGAGCATCATTACTTCAATATTCTGAGATTTTTTCGACTGTAAATAACACGATTTTTGAACTAATGATGGATTTCTTGTCTGATAGTTATTAAAATATAATAACAAAAAATACACTATGCAAATAAGGTTTTTCTTCTAGACTAGTCTCTTAATAAAAACAAACACCTTGTCTGGGCTCGTATCATTAAGAAATCATGAGGGCTTGAGAGAAAACATTTAAAAATTTCGATCAAATTTCATTTTGAAAATTGAAGAAAAACCTGCAAATGAAACAGCAAAAACATATGAAGATTTGTAATAGAAAACCCTTGTGTAGACAGAGAGTCTAAGATTTTTTTCTATTGTCTTGAAGAAAACAATAAAACTAGAAGTTATAGAATTTTTAGAAGGTGTCTGGAGTTATTTTGAAAAGAATAAAAATTATGTCAGTTTCAAATGTTTTCTTTTAAAGAAGTTGTTAAACAATTAATGACAAAAAAAAATTATTGAAAATTAAATTTATGAATAGAAAGTAGAAGAATTATTGAAATATGAAAAAATCTTTTGAAAAAGCCGCTTTTCCTTTGAAGGACTTTTTGCAACAAAAGAATAATGTTTTTTCTTAACATAAAAGAAATTGTAACAAAATTTCTTTTATTCTAAAGAAATTTGCAAAATTGTTAAAGAAAAAACAAAAAAATATAGATGGAATACAAAAAATAAAATCTTTAGATCTATAAGATCTAGTAGAAATTATATAGTAATAATATTTGCTGAATTTTAGCAAAAAATCGCAAAAACTTCAAGCTGTATTTTAAAAGCAAGATTTTTAGGTTTTGCCAGTTAGGCAGACGGAAGGACGGACATTATTAGGTTAGTCCTAAAAGATTTTGAATAGTTTCATATATTTAAGGATAGACAAAGGACTATTCTTTTTGGTATATTACAAATATAGTTTAACTTAATTTGCTATATGTTTAAAGAGTTCCAAAATTTAACTTCTAAGAGAAATTTCAAAATAGAAAGGGGAACATGTATAATCAAACAGACGGAAGGACGGACATTATCAGGTTTAGTCTAGAAGAGATTTTGAATAGTTTTATATATTTAAGGATGACAAAGGACTATTCTTTTTGCTATATTACAAATATAGTTTAACTTAATTTGCTATATGTTTAAAAGAGTTCCAATTTTATTTAACTTCTAAGAGAAATTTCAAAATAGAAAGCGGAACATGTATAGTCATTCAGACGGAAGGACGGACATTATTAGCTTAAGTCCAGAAGAGATTTTGAATAGTTTCATATATTTAAGGATAGACAAAGGACTATTCTTTTTGATATATTACAAATATAGTTTAACTTAATTTGCTAAATGTTTAAAAGAGTTCCAATTTTATTTAACTTCTAAGAGAAATTTCAAAATAGAAAGGGGAACATGTATAATCATCCAGACGGAAGGACGGACATTCTTACGCCGTCTTAAGAAAGGATTCTGAATTGGTTGATATAATTTTAGCAAACAAAAAGGTTCTATTTTCCATACGTTAAAAAAACTAATAATTTCTTTTATTTTATGATTAAAATTTTTAAAATCTCATGTTTCTTCTAAAAGAACAAGAAAGAATTTGGTTACAAGGACAACAACAAAACAGCCATTCAGACAGATAGATGGATATCACCAAGATAGCATGTTTAGAAAAAAATAAGTTGATTTGTATTGTAGGTAATGATGAAATCCCTACTGCTTATACTTTATAATGAGTCTATAAAATTTTTATGATCGATGTTTAAACTTTAAAATCCCATTTTACCCACAAATGAACCATAAAAATAGTCATCCAGACAGAAGGACGGACGCTGCCAAACAAAATAGAGAAGAAACTGTCAGTCCTCCGATCCCTTGTAATATGGAAATATGACCATATATTTAGAACAATATAAAAATGAAACCAATTTTGATGCTGTTTCAACAAATAACTCTAATTCAAGATATAACTTGAAAAGAACATACAAAATTATAAATGGTATTTTAACAGACATACAAACAGATGGGCGGACATCATAGAAACGTAGGAAAATCGATTTTAGATAGACTGATTTACTTTCAGATAGTAATAGGATCAAATATTTCGACTTTTTTTAATTTGTGTATTAAATTCCATTTTTTCTCTAAATCAAGCTACGGAATCACAAGAGATGTATACAACAAAAATGTCATCCAGACAGAGGGACGGACATCATAAAATTGCATTGGACTGAGATTCTAAATAGGCATACACAGTTTAGGGCAGGAATAAGTTCATGTTTTTCTAACATTAATAAAACTGTTTATATTATAGCTCAAAATCCTTAAATTCCATTTTTCATCTAAATAAGCTCTAAAATCACTAAAGGGGCTTTAACAACCATCTAGACGGATGGACGGACATCATAAAAATGTATTGGAAGGAGGTTTTAAGTAGACTGATATATTTTTAAGTGCCAAAAAGACCATACTTTTTTTGCAAGTTATGCAAAATATTTAAACTTTTTTACAAAATGCTCAGAATCCTAAAAATTTTCTTCTAACTTTAGAGAAAATCATAAAAGATACATGAGCAACCAGCCAGACATATGGACAGACATAGTAAAATGAAATCGGGAAGAGATTCTGATTAAATTTTTATCTTTTTAAAAAGCTAAATAGGAACGTTAATCTAGACGTTATAAAAAAATTTAATTTCTTCTGTTTAAGAACCAAAATCTTTGAAATCCCAAGTCACCCCTTAAAAACTTATAAATGCTATTTTTAGACTTATATTTTCATGACATAATTGTAGCAAAAAACCTGTAACTTTCCCTCCATTTTTATGGTTATTTTAGGGTATAAAATGAATTAATTGTAACACAAATTGTCTGTATCCTTAATAAAAGATAACAGAAAAAAAGGAAGGAAAATTTGTTATTTTTTCCTGGCAAAAATAATTTATATTGCAAAATAATGCCAATAAATCCAGTTTATGTTAAAATAAAGGAGAAAAAGCAAGGAAAAAAAGGACATTTTGTTGTATTGTTATGAATTTCTTAAGACAAGCTCCCTGGTATTTCAAATTCAATTTTTGTTGTTTTTTTTGTTTTTCTTTTTCCTGAAACTTTGTTGTTTCTTTTCTTTAAGTTTTAATTGTTAAGAAACCAGTTTCCGATATTTTTTTTCAAGATTTTGTTTTCTTTATTTGATTTCAATCTTTTATTTTGTATTTTTGTTTTTGCACAAAATTTGTTTTGTTTTTGTTGTTTTTGCAAAAATTCTCAAAAAAAAGAATGTTTGTATACCTTCACTTTTTAAGAAAACATCTTCCCTGTCTTGATATCTGGTAGACATTATTAGTTTGGTTTGTTTCATTGGTTTTGTAGTCGCGGCTATTTAAGGTATTTTGTATTGAAATGAATTGAATTTATTGTTTTTGTTGTTTTTCAAAAAAAAAAAAAAAACCTTCGACTGACCAGTCAGTCTGGCTCTCAGCGAGTGGTTAACTCTATTGGTGTCTGCTATAAAAATTTTTGGACATTCATACAAATTGCCTTTGGAATCATATGGCATTAAATTAATTTGAAAATTTAGATGATTTATGAATTATTAAAATCATAATCATGATAATGAACATAAACTGGAAGAAAAAAATAAATCAATTAATGTTAAAAAAAAAATTGAAATTACAACAGCACTATGGACCTTTGTCAGATTTAAGTCTTCTATTAATTTTTTAGAAAACACACTGGATGGTTTCTAAGGATTTTATGCCCTAAATAACATCACAAAAATCTGAGATTGGACCCTCAATTATACGTTTAAGATCAGCCGAGATTTAAACCTAAGAATTATAACCGATCATGTATATATTAAACTGAAAAATATAAAATTCAATAAAAGTCATATTTGATTCTACTGTAAAATGTCAATAAGGACGTCCATAAGTCAGAAACCTAGGAAAGAAGACACCTTGAAAGGCCTAAGAAAAGGATATTAAATCATTAAACTAGAACCTGAAATAAAATCTTTAAAGAACTTTCAAACACAGACGATAAAGTATCAGTAGGAAAATATTATTAAGATCCTTTTTAATTCAGATACTTATATCTCCAGAGAACATTTCAAAGTTCAATGATATAAGACTTTTCGACTGATTAAAAAAGATGTTTTTTAAAGACTAAAAGAAAACTTCAAGGACTCAGGGTAAAATATCAATAAATTGTCTATCATTACAGTCCTCAAAATCCCTGTGATCGTATAAAAGTACTGAAATAGCCGAAATAAATTATCAAGATGTGATCTATAAAATACTTCCGATTAAAGCCATACGACTTAAAGAGATAAAGAACATATTTTACATTAAATAAATTTTGAAATATTTCTCACAAATATCTAAAAATATAATCTTGGAAGACATATTTAAAGATCTCCAATTGAAGTCATTAAATTCATAATAATATGTCTTCAACTTAATCCCAATTAAGGTCCTTAAACATCATTCGATAGTAGACATATAGAAGTGTAAAGGAAAACGAGAATATATCAAAATATACATAAATATACGAGACCTCAAAGTATTTTTAAAGAGCCTTGTGAGAGGAGACTGTATAATACACTAATTGAACCTAATAAAGGACCTTAAATATTCTGAAAAGAATTTGCTTCTTATTAGAGTCTAAAAGCGGTTGTATAACATCAAATAAGTTTTTTTTTAAAGGTGACAAATTTCTCGACATAATATATTCGAAAGACATTTAGAAATTCTCCATAAAATTTAACACCTTAAATTACTTCCAATGAAATTCCTAAGACATCCTGTAATAGAAAACTTTTAGCCCGATAATATTATAATAGTTCGGAATCCAAAAATTCCTAAGATTACATTCCTTCAAGTGCTGTTAAAAGGACCTCTAAAAGAAAAGTAAAATTAAGCAACATTTAATATCAATAGAGATATACCAAGTCCTCGATTGAAATCCTCAAAAAGAGACTTTTCAAAATGTATGTCCGATTTTAAGACACTGAACGCCAAAATATATGCTTCAAATAATTTTGGATTTCAAAAATTTCATTTACGGTCCCACATTTAACCCTAATAAAAATTTAGGAATTAATGGCTTCTAAATGATCAGTTTGAACTCCTTAAAATTCTAAAGATTAAAGTACTTGAAGAACTTTTAAAGGACCTACAATGGAAGAATATACGGCATTGAAAAGTACGAATGTTTAAGTGTCAATATTGACTTCTAAAGTCTCGACTTTAAATCCACAAAGAACGTTTCAAAAATGCCATAATTTATGTATATTGAATTAAAGACCATCTTTTATTACCCTCCATTTTGATCCAATTCTCCAGACTTTAAACATAAATCAAATATTTTTTTTATTACAATTTTGTTTTAAATACTTAAAAATAATTATCATGAAACTACTTTACATTTGTGAATATGCATCTTTTTAAAGGGCATTTAAGTTTTATCGTAAAAATAGCAATAATATTAAGCGATAAAAAACCATATAAAATGATTAAAATTTAATGCACATGTTTAGGGACAATGTCAAGGACCCTCATTCTCTCTCTCTTAATAAGCACCGTTTAAGTACTTTAAATGGACGGCTTTTTGTAATGCAAAATTAAAATATCCTTTTGATATAAAGAAAATAAAGAAAAAAACTGCATAAACAGGACTTTAACAAAGGAAAATGTATAAAGAAATAACAACAAATTAAACAGGAGACAAAAGGAGCTTTAATAAACAATGTAAGACAAGATGAATAAAAGAGTTTTTATGTGATTATAAGAAAAGGGGGTTAATTTTTGAAAAAGAAAAAAAAGAAAACAGGACTTAGGGAATTGAAATATAAAATTTAATAAAAAGGATCTTAAATAATTAAAAAATGTGATTTGATAAAAAAAACAAATTAGTTTCAAAATTGAAATCAAAAGGTTTTTAAGGACAATTTCTTTGGAGTTATTGTTTTTTGCCTTTAAATCATTCTTAGCAGTATGAACGATTCCTATGAATATACATTTAAGTTGAAAACTTAACTTAACCATTATTAGCATAGACAAAAACCCTTATAAAATTGGCAGCTCCCAACACAGTTTCATTAAAATTTATTTGCTTAGGAGTTATTCCTTTCTATTTTTTACATTATTCTTAAATTTACATTATTAAAAAATTATTGTGAATACTTTACCGTTACTAGCGAAGCC
Organism: Cochliomyia hominivorax; assembly: GCA_004302925.2. Classification (NCBI taxonomy): domain Eukaryota; kingdom Metazoa; phylum Arthropoda; class Insecta; order Diptera; family Calliphoridae; genus Cochliomyia; species Cochliomyia hominivorax. The sequence continues at coordinate 86,573,939 of PYHX02000495.1, read as the reverse complement.
ACAAACCTTCAAGTGGTTGGCAACTCTAAGAATATTCACCTAATGTAGACATTTACACATAACTTTGTTTTAAATTCTCTGCTTTTAGTAGAGAAAAACTCAAAGGCTAATGGAAACTATATTTTATATTCCAGGACATATTGATCCCTTTTACAAATAATTATAATAAGATTATCATTAAACTAAATACTTATCTCCAATAAAAAGCTTTAACCAATTTATTTCAGTCCTTCCATTTTTTAAAGGAAAATAATTTCGCCGTTAATAGTAAAGTTCTGAACCCCTTAAGGTTTGGTAACTTCCTTGATATCTCTCAAAGGATGGTTCTTTATGATTTAACATGATGGTAACTCGTTATAAATTCATCTTAAACGAAGAGCAGAGCTCACTTTGCCTTGAAATCCTTTTAATTTAATAAGAAAAAATTAACTATTCTGCTAATAGTAGAGTTTCAAACCTTTTGGCAAAAGGTTGGTAATTAATATTAACATTCTGCTCACTTCAACTGTAAATGTAAGGGTTTCCAAGCATCTTTAGAGCCAACTTTCCGAAAGAAAGACTTTCAACAAATCCTCTCAAATATTTCTTATGCTTACTGAAATTCCCTTCTCTTCTCTCAATTTTTATAGAAGAGAAAGCTCTTTTTTGTAGAATTTACTAAATTTCCTCTTTCTTCTCTTTTCAGTTACTCCCCTCAACCCCCCTCTCAGCACTCAATGCTTAAGTGGACTAAACAACAGCAAAATCTCCAACATTTCCAAAATCTTTCTCAAGCTCAACAAAATTCTGAAAATTCCTCCCTCGCCAAACTTTCCTCAACCAACTCTAAAGCTCGTAAAAAACGTTATACTCTCGGTAATACAAATTTATCATCACACACTCACAAAATGCCCACTATGACCCACACTTTGGAAAGACGTTTACATCGCCGTTCTTTAGACAATCATTTGGATGCTGCCCTAGATGAGAGACGTAGATCCCGACATTCTCTTACAGGAAATCACAATAAAGAGAATTTCGGGGTACATTTTATGCGTAACTCTTTTGGTAATACTAGTCTAACGGCTTTGCATGATCTCAGTAATGGCAAGAGTCCCAGACGCAGTACAGAACAAACACCTCCTTTGACTTTGAACATCAAGCGATTTAATACAGCCACGGTAACTAATAATATGGAAATGACACCCAATGTGAATGTAAGTGAAATGAGATCGAGGTTTTCCGATGACTTTGCCAATGAAGATGATGTAACGCCTTTATCAAGATTAAAATTTAGAAATAAATTGAAAGATGATTCTTTATCTTCTTCACGTATGGGAGATGTGACTTTGGATAGAATGTTGGATGCCATAATAGAGAGTGCTCGTAAAGAGGTTAAACCGAAATGTAAACATGTAAAATTAAAAACAGAAGAAAATTTAGAGGATTCTACACAGGCCCATGATGAAAGCATACATGAAATGGAAGTCAGAACGCCTCAACATTTGAAAAGGCAAAGAGTAGTGAGAAGGAAGAATCCTAAAAACACCGAGAAGAAAAATAAAAAAGAGAAACAAGCTGAAATGGCTAAAGCAATGGATAAAAGTTTTGAGGAAAAGAAAGAAAATAAAAAGGAAAAAAGAGAACAGGAAATGATAGGTTTGACGCTACCCAATGGTATTCCTAGTCCTGAAACTCCACTCTTTAAGAACTCGCAAACCCATAAGGCTTTATTGAATATGGAAACTCCTCCACAGCACTTGACTTTCCAAGTGGAAAGTGATTTGCAAAGATGTAGCACACCCACCCTAGAAGATGCCCAATCCATTAAAAGATGTCTAAGTTTCAGTGAAGAAGATGAAGAAGACTATCAGCATTGTCATAAGCGTAGCTCGGTGGCCTCTAGTATAGCCAGTTCCACACAAGAGCAAGTAACAGCTACGGCATCAGGTTCGGTAAAAGGCTCTTTAGATGTGGCCATTTATAAAGAACAGGAATCTTTAAATGTACATGGTGAGTTCCAAATTTAGTTATGGGTAATGAAAAATTTTACTAATCTCTTTCTCACAATCCTTGCAGTTATACGTTGTCGTGATCTGCAACGCAGCAATGGTTCCTCAAATCTCAATGCTTATGTAAAAGTGGCTTTAATACGTAAATCTCAAACTGAACATCAGGGTTTTCAACGCACCGCTGTTCATCGGCATTCTAGTCGCCCCTATTTCGATCATTGCTTTAAATTTGATTTATCTGATCTTAATCAGGCTTTGGAAGACATTGATGAAGATGATCGCTTACAAATGGCCGTTTGGCATCGTGATAGACAGCATAAGTGAGTATGATCGTAGTTTTTAAAAAAAATGTACATACTCTAAGGGTCTCCCATCTAAATTCACCCACCCAATTATACAACCTCTACTCATCCTCCACTCGACACCAAATCAGCTTAAAAAACATTCCGACTTTAACAAAATTTTATATTTAAACGTTAAAAAAATTTGCCAAAAATAAAATTAATTTTTGAAAAAAATACAAAATTAAAAAATTTGTTTTTTGAATAAAATTGAAATTTGTTTTTAATTTAGATTTCAACATTTTTAGATCTTAAGGAAAAAAGTATTCGAAATTAGAGATTCCAGATTTTTCCCAAAGGGATTTGGTTGGGGCATTTTGTATTTCATATTAGGAATTTGGGAAGATTTTTGATTTTTTTGCTGAGGACCGCAATGAAGTCCGTTGGAAAGGGATTTTCAAAAGCTTGAAATGGAAGGTGGATTTATTGAACAGATTACGTGATCGATTGAAGTTTCTGAGAGAAAATCTCAAATCTCAATTTTCTCTTTAATTCAATCTTTTAGAATTCCAAAGAGGTTTCACAGAGGGCTTTCTACTACCGAAAGTCTTTACAAAATCACCGAACTAAAACATCGAAATACCAGTTGTTTTGATGTCATCTCTAAAGAAATTTTTGAAACTCCTGTTTCACTTTCCTTCAATGATGCTCTTATCCTTTGCTTATTTTGTTACACTAAAGTGGGGAATACTACTTTAATAGATGTTTCCTTTAAGATTGTAATTGAAAATCACTATGTCACTATTCTTCTGGAATTCTGTTATAATACTCAGGCAGCTGCATAACTGAACAGCTGCCACTGCAGAAGAAAACTAAAAATCCTTACTCAAGTTGCAGTCAAAACATTTTGACATTCTGATAGTTTAAATGGTTGGAAATCGCTATGTTCTCGTTGTTCCTCTGGAATTCTCACAAAACTCTCATTAGCTGCAGGACAGTACAGCAGTCACATGATTTTTAAAGAAACCATCCTGATGCATATATAATTTAGACGACTCTTTTCATTCAAAATTAGATTCAAGGTTACAAAGAAAGCTCTTCCACCATTATCATTTAGAATTTTCAATGCTTTGGAATAAACAACCACATTTTCAGTTTCTGAATGTTTTTACTTCTTGAAAGTTTTCACCAACAAAGATTTTCTGAATTCTCTTGCAAGAACAGCGCATCATTGCTCTAGCCAGCTTAGGGCCGTCTGCTGAAACATCTCGAACCATGAGATATTGTTCTTCTTATGATTTATCATACGAATAAAGGGTTCAAAAAATTATGTCTGAAGAAACGACTGCTTAATTTAATCCAATTTTTATATCATCAATATTCTGGAGAGTTGCAAGTTTAACATCATCTCCAAAACTATGATGATACCGAAATTTTGGTTAATTGGAAGCTCTGAGACTTTGTAATAAGCAACGACTATTTAACTTTAATTGAGTTTTTAAAGCACAGTATCATTAGTGCATTAGAGAGCTGCAAGTTTCAATAGCATCTCCGAAACGAGGGTAATCTTAGAATTTGCTGCTTCGGAAGCCCGCATCCTTCGTAATAAGCAACGACAAGTTAATTTTCATCCAGTTTTTAAAAGCTTTAAAGTTCTCCCCCCAATCAGTACTCTGAAGAGTTGCAATTTTAAACAATATCTCCGCAATAAAGGCTTCAGTGTTCTGCAAAGTTGCGAGCAGGTTAAAATGACATTTCCCAAACTATGGAGTTCTCACAATTTTGATCATTCAGAAGCAATAAGCAACATCACATCATCTCTATCATTAGTTTTCTGGAGGGTTGCAACTTTCGACTGTTCGGAAGGACGAGGGTTTTGTAATGTTTAGTTTTCGTGAAGATAATTGATCTCTTCTTCATCAGAGTTCTATAGAGTTACAAATTTAAGCAGCATCACTGAAGCTATGGTGATCCCGAAGTTGTTGCCAGTTTAATTCTTCGTTTTTTCTAGCCGAAAATAATTTGAAGATCCATTAATTTTTTCAGATTAATTTAAAAAAATCAAATTCCACTTAAGAATATTTTTAGAAAACATAACCTGAAAATCATAAAATTTCCAACTTATTTTTCTTTGTATATAATTTGGCTTCTTTTTCACTTTCTCTTTTCTGCTCTTCCACCCCCCCCCCAAAGTTTTACTCAAATTATTTAATAGTTTTTTTTCGTCTTGTTATTTATTAAAATTAATTATTTTATATTCTTTCCCTTAATAACTCATTAAGCTTTTATAGACTTTAAGACACTTTAGTGAAACTTTCTCTCTTATTCTGTCTCATTTTGTCAATTCAGCTCTCCCTTCGCAAAACAAATATTAACTGTTAAAATTTTCATTTTGTTTTCAATTTAACCTAACTTTTAATAGAATATTGTTATTGTCATGTTACTGTCGTTGTCTTTGTTGTTGTTTATTATGAATCTTCCTTTCAATATTTAATTATTTTCGTTCTTTTACTCCTGCCATTATTCCCCTCTTCTCTGCACATATTTGTCGTTCCTTTTTTTGTTTTTAGCTTTATTAACTGTTCTTCCTTCCGTTCAACATTGACTACCGGTTTTGAATTTCTTGCCATATTTTTTCTTTTTATTTTTGTAATTCTTCTCGTCCTTTTGAAATAATTTGAGTGAGAAAACATGTGAGGTCATTTATATTTGAGTATACCTAGATTTTGACGTCTTTAATGCACGTCTGTTGTTTTTATGTACAACTAAGTGTTGAAGAGAGGGTGTGGGAGAGAGAAGCTCAGTAACGTCATTCTAATTTTCTAAGGGAATTTTAATGAAATTGTTAACAAATTTCTTTTTAGAGATTTCTTTTTATTCTAGGAATTTTAATAGGAAAGAATAGGAAATACAAAAAAATAATAATAAAAATAAAGAGAGTTAGAGAATGTTTTAAAACAAAGAGAGCATTTCTTAAAACTCTCTCAAATCCTGCGCTTTTCATGTTTAATAAAAATATCATCCGCATGTGTTTAGTTTTCTAGAGACAATAAAAATTTTCCTTTTAAAATGAAAGAAAAAAAAACGATAGTTGACCTGAAAGCTTTTTAGCTGACATGCCACCAAAAACTCGAAAAAGCTCTTGAAATATGTGTCAAATTGTAAATGAGTTTGTGTTTAAACAATTTTGCATAAACATATTAGATTTTATTTATACAAAAAGGTAATAAAACACAAAAAGCTTAAAGGCATTGTGTTCATTAACTTTTTAGATTAAAATAATGTTCAAAAAAAGCTTAAAAAATTAATTAAAATTTAAGAGAAATTTTATTTCTAATTTGATATTTTATTTGAAGCTTTAAATAAGTCTAAAATGCTGAACGCTTTCTAAAGCAATAAAATCTTAATTTCTTACTTAATTTAAAGCTTTAAAGAAACTTTTTCTATGAAAACATTATAAAAGTTTTGATGCTCTTACAAAGTATGAAGGGCTGTTGATTTAATCTTGATCTCTTTTGGAAATGTTTTTCAAATGATTTTAAATTTTTTTTATCTTATTATTTTAATTTAAACTTTTAGAAAAGCTTTTACTTGAAATGATAAGAAAGTAGAAAAAAAGAAAATGATATGAAAGTTTTTTATATTATGAGGTCCTTTACAAATAAAAAAAACAAAATTAAAGTCTAAAAGCTTTTTGAAGATGAAATAGTGAAATAAAGAAAAATAAAAGCTTTATTAATAAAGAGTTTTGAATCAAGCAAATTAAAGCTTTCTGCTGGAAAGCTTATGGAAGTTTCTAATTAAGAATTTTTGAATAAATTTTAGGTAAAAATCATTATGTTAAAATTATTTATATAGTTTTGTATGATAAAGGTAAAAAAATAATATTGACTAAAAGCTTTTTGGAAAAACAATTAAACATTTTATTTTGGATTAAACTTTTAAGAGCAAAATTGTCTGGTGTAGAACACCAGCAAATTTTTAACAATTTTTACTAAAAGCTTTTTCATCAAAAGCACTTTTTCATTTTTTAAGGAATTACTTTTTTTTAAAAAAGCTTAATAGCTTAATGATATATTATCACAATTTAACACTGTTCAATTAAGACTAAGCTTTTGATTGTAGATGGTAGCGCAGTTTCAAAATCACTTTAACAAAGCTTTTGATGAAAAGCTCTGTTTTTTAATATATTTTTATAAATATTTTTTAATATAATTTCGACGATAAACCTTTATATAAAATAACAAAGTTTAAGCTGAGGAATATAGGAAGAAGCTTTTAAGATTTTCGCAATTAACTTTTTATTCAAAAGCTTTTGATAAAAAGTTCTTTATGCTTAAAAGATTTTGATGAAAAGTTCTTTTTGTTTAAAGCTCTTGATACAAAGTTCTTTTTCTTAAAAAGCTTTTGATAAAATTCTTTTTGTTAAAAAGCTTTTGATAAAAAGTTCTTTATGCTTAAAAGATTTTGATAACAAGTTTTTTTTTTTAAAAGCTTGATATAAAGTTCTTTTTCTTAATAAGCTTTTGATAAACATTCTTTTTGTTAAAAAGCTTTTGATAAAAAATTCTTTATACTTAAATGATTTTGATAACAAGTTATTTTTGTTTAAAAGCTCTTGATAAAAAGTTCCTTTTCTTAATAAGCTTTTGATAAAAATTCTTTTTGTTAAAAAGCTTTTGACAAAAAGTTTTTTTGTAATATTCTTTTGAAGCTTTATAGCATTTTGAATAAAGTATTAAGGGAGGAGAAAGATTTAAGATTATTGTTTGTCTTAGAGCTTTCCATCACTAAATATTTTTTTAAACCGATTTTTAATTGTAAGTTCTTCAACGCTTCTAGAGGACATTTTTTTTAAATAGCATAGTATTTTTTCCAGAAATGCTTTGAGCTTTTTTATTCGTGCTCTAACAAATTATGATTACCATGTGTTTGTTTTGCTAACTCTTTGTGTTTCTTTTCAAACTGTTTTAAATACTTTCTATTTCCTTTGAATACAAAACAATTGACCACTTACCCACGCTAAGCGTTAAAGAGCCCAAAAAGAACTTCTGCTTTACCCAAACCTTAAAGCAAAATGTAAACAAAACTAACCAAGCACATGGCTTGTTGACATAATGTTTGTTATTTTAGGTTAAAGAGGGTGTAATGACAGAGAATGAGGGAAAAAAGCTTTACAGCAAATACCGGTAAACAAAATTGTTGAGGAGTTAAATAGAAAAATAGCAGCACATGTCTTTGAATGTTAAAGGAAGAGCAACTCATTTTGAGAGCGAGCTTTTGTTTTAAAAGCTTTAAAGCTTACATACCACATTTTCTGCGCATATAACCCTTAAAACTATATATTTTTACTGGGTATGTGAAATTTTCCTTACTTACAGCCAGCTCAGTTACTTTTTTGAAGTGATTTTGTTAACATTCTGGCCTAAAAGTTACAACGGATATTTTTAGTTATTTTGGTTAAGGAAAAAATTTTTTGTGAAAAAAAACAAGGAAAAAATTTTACTGTAAAAAAATTTAAAAAATCTTAAAGCTTAAAAAAAATTAAGAAATTTAAAAAAAATCGAAAAAGTAGAAGAAAAAAGGTATCGAAAAAACGTTAAATAATTTAAAAAAAGTGAAAGTTTTTTAATGATTAAAAAAACGACAAACAAAAAATATGATGAAAATAAGAATTTTTTATATAATTATAATTTAAATTATATAATTTTATTTTTTTTTAATTTTATTTAAATAATTTTAAAAATTAAAAAAAATCCATTTCAAAAAATTGTTTCTTGAGGAGAAAAAATCAATAATTTATTTAAAAAACCCCCTGATTTAAAATTTATCATTAATTACAAAAAAAAGGATATAAAAAAGTTTTCTCAATCAAAGAAAGTAAAAATTAAAAAATATTGGCAAAAACAACAATAAAATAGCAGCAGCAGCTAAAAAAAAACAACTTTAGAGGAACAAATTTCATCCTGCAAAAAATAATTTGTTCAAAAAAAGAAAAAATTCTCTAACAGAAATTGTCTAGCGAAAAACGTGGTGTGTTAGAGTATAAGTGTATATGTATGAGTATGTGCTCTCGTGTATGTGTGAGTGAAGGTAGCAGGGTGACCCTAAAAATAATGTGGCATATTTATAGAAAAGTCTACAAAGTTTGCTACCGCAATAAGGGGATTAAAACAATGATTCAATAAAAACAACAACTCCAAAAAAACTTTTAATAATCGAAGGACTTATTAAAGAGACTTTTAAAGAATTTAATACGATTTGAAATAAAAATTCAATTTTTCATTAGCCCTAATAACGCTTGAAACAAAAATTAAAAAAGGACTTTTTATTTAATTCTTTATAAAAAATACTAATTTGGAAAAGTACTAATTTTAGAACTTTTAGAAAAGTACTTTTTTGATAATGAAAAGTTTCTTACAGAATTTTATTTAAATTTTCCTTATTCATAATAACAAAAATATAATTTTCAGAGTAATAAAAAAGTACCAAGAAAAATACCTTTTATTATTCCTCTTCAAGTTAATATTTCTTCATATTGAATTAAAGTACTTTAAACTCTTTTAAGTATGTTTTGGTTAAAACAAATAAAATAATTTCAGAAAGTACTTTTTCTGAAACTTTTGTCTAAAAATATATATTTTTGTTATGTATTTTAATATTTATGAAAAATTATATTTGAAATTTATTTTTAAAAATATTAAAAAGTACTAAAAGTAGTAAAATTTGGTACTTTTATTTAATATCTTTTTAAAGAGCAAAAATTTAAGGAAAATCTCAAAGTATGAATGCAAAAAAGTTTTTGCTTGTCACTTGCTTTCACTTTAAAATATTCGTTCAAAAATTGGTACTTGATATTAATGCAAAGAAAAGTACTTTTTTCTTTTTTTAAAAGTACTTTTTTTAATATTTGTCTTTTGATTAAAATTTTGCAAAGAGTACTTTTTGCTATACCAGTTTTCGTACTTTTTCAAGATTATATAACTGGAACTGAAAAGGATAGTATACAGTTTAAGAGAAATAAACATGTTCAATTTTACTTTCAAAAGCAAATTTTATTAATTTTTGTTAATTTCGAAAAAAAGGATATAAGAGTGGGTGCTAACCGAATGTAGCAAAAAACTTGAAACTTTAAATATTTGAAAGAGGACTGTATACTGCAAGTTGTAGTATAATATATGTCGAATTTTTTTCTTAAACAAAATTTATTTTATTTATTTAATTCTTTATTTATTAATTTATTTATTTATTAATTTTATAATTTTCACTCTTATGAAAAAAATTTTTATTTATAAATATTAAAAAAAAAACACAAAAACAAAACTTTTTAAAATTTTATGATCAATCTGAAAAAAGGATATAAGGCCAACTAACATATAACAAGAGTTACGAATCTAAATTTTGGAATATTAATAAAGAACATAAAACTACAAATTGTGATAGAAAAATATGTTAATAAATTCCAAAAAAAAAAACTAGAAAAAATTAAAAAAATAATTAAAAAAATTAAAATTCAAAGTTTGAATATCCCTTTCTTTAGGGAACTCCCTATTAAAACTGTGTGTCTATAACTTGTAGTGTTTCAATTTCGTTTGCTTTGTGTATGTATGTTTGCTTTTAATATACATGTACGTATCACTGAGTGTTTCTGGTGTGTGAGAGTCTTTTTTTCTATGTTTGTATAGGTATTTGTGTGTAAGCGATTTTTATGCTCAGTCGTGTATAGAGTACAATGTACGAAACGATACGTAAGCATTACAAGGATAACAGGAAACAAATCTACTGTTACTTACACACTGTCAAACACACACATACATACAGCTCTAGCTTTATATATATACAAAGAATGTTTTGTAGTATAGTAACTTTATAGCGCAATATTACAAGAGCTCATACTCTAACACATACACATGTATACACAAACAATAACAATCATTTCCTTTTTGCTACACTCACACTTTCACACAGAACCCACAAAGACAAACAAACAAATACATTTATTTCTATTTTTTTTGTTAGAAATGAATTGTTATAAAATAGCAAAAGCAAAAAATGGTACTTTTTGTTGTTGTTTTTAAAAAAGAAGCAAAACTTTTTGTATTTTTTAACTTGATTGTTTTATCCTGTTTACAGGCTGCTGTTGCTGTGTAAATTTTATTTTTATTCAGTTTATTTCCCTTTTGTTTTCTGTTCATTTTATTTTTCTAAACCTGCAAAATGAAAGAGCAGCATTTTATATTAATAATCAAGGATAATACTTGACCATAAACAGTGTTAAATTCCTATTAAACTAAAGCCAACCATCATTGTTAAGATTTAAAATAAAAGTGCATGTGTTAATGTTAAAAATAACATAAATAAACTTAATTAAAAGTTTGTTCTTTTTTTGTTTAATTTGAAATCCCTTTTGCTTTAGTAATAATTTTGCTACAAGAATATAAAGAAAAAAAAGGTTTAAAAATTAAGAGAAAAATATATAAATAATTAAAAAATAAAAAATAAAGCGAAACTTCAAAAAATATTTAAAAATAACCCAAAAAGTATGCTTTACTTTATTAAATATTAAAAAAAGCTCAACTACCAACAAACTGCAACTAAATGAAAACCTCAAGAAAATAAAACAAGTAAGTTGAAGTTATAGAAAAACTTAATATAAGAAAATTTATAATATTTTTCAAAAAAAAAAGGATATATGGGGAGCTTAGAACACTGAAGAGATAGGAAGAAAAAGATGAATACAAAAAATTTATCCTTAAAAACAATAAATTGTAATGGAACAAAATCATTGAAATAAGGAAACAATTTAAGAGAAATTTAAAAATTTTTTTAAAGTGAAAAAAATATTATAAATTTTAAATTACACCTTTTTAAGCAAATTAATCATCTTACAGCTCAATTAATAATATTTTTTTGTAATTCCATAAAAAGGATATATGACAAACTTCTAAAATTGGAAAGTAAAAAACCTAAAACTTGGTAGAATTATGAAGAACCTAAATCTGCAAAATGTAATGTAAATAATTTGTTAAAAAGTTTTGTATATAAAAAAACAAAAAATATTTTTCAATAATTTTTATACATTCTGACCTGTTTCATATGATTAAAATAAACAGTTTAAGTTTAAATTACTAATGTTTAGCCACTTTTCTAAAAATCTACAAAAAGGATATATGAGAAAATTCTACATTATAAAAGTTACACATCTGAAATTTTATGACAATATAAACAACACTTAACTACAAGTTGTGGTACTAAAACTACTTAAAAATTTTAGATTTTTTTAGAAAAAAGTAATAACATTTAAAAATAATCATTTAGAAATTTTTAAAGTTCTCAACAGCTCTGTTATATAGTAAGTTTTTAAACAAACAACAACTTCTTGCTTCTTTATTGAAAATTTATGTGATTCCCCCAAAAAGGCTAAAAAAACTAGATATGTAAATTTTTATAGGATTATAAAGGACATTAAACTACAAATTGTGGTGTGAAGAAAGTAAGAAAGTAAATTCCAAAAATTAAAAAAAAATCAAATCAAAATCATAAATTTAAACTTTTTATTGAAATTTTCAAAAATTTCCCAAAAAAGGATATATGTCGAACTCCTGAACTCTTAATGATAGAAATCTGAAACTTTATAGTATTTTGAAGGACTTTAAACTACAACTTGTGTTACGAAAGATTTTGGAAATTTATAAAAATTTCAAAAATTTAATTGATTAGAAAAAATTAATTCAACTTTTAAAATGTTCAATTTTGAAAAAAATAATTATAAATTAATTTATAATTCCATTTTAGCTTAAAGTATGTTATTCGAATATAGGAATATAAATCTCTACAAATAAAAAAGTTTTTTATTAAAACAAATTAAAAATTTGTTGTTTTATTAGTTCACAGAATAAATAAATAAAGTTCAAAATAATTCAAGTTAACAATTTTGAAAATGTCATCCAAATCTGTGAAAGTTTTCTCAATTGAACGTTTAGGAATATCAGATATTCTTGAAATAAAATTTAAAATTTTAAATTGACAATTAAAATTATGGTGTCGGAAAATATGCAACATTTTTAAATATTTAACTAATGTTCAAAATATTGGCGACTAAAAGTTTTCTTAGAGAGGGTAAAAAAATTTTAATGTTACTGAAATATTTTATGGTTTAGGCGCCTAAAAGTATGCTCAACATTACATTTTAAAGAGTTATAGTAATAAGTAGACGCCTTAAAATATGCTACGTTTATTTTTGATAAATTAGTAACATAATTCTAGAATTTATAGATTTAATTTTATTGAGTTTGACTGGCAGGCGCCTAAAAGTATGCTACAGTTCTATTAATAATAGTTTTCAAATTTCAATTACAAGTGTTAGTGTTGAGGAAAACGCTTCGTATACTTCTTTGACATTTTTCAAAATATAATTAAAAGTTCAAGCGCCTAAAAGTATACAATATAATTAATTCGAAGCATTGACTTTACTTACGGAGCACCTTAAAATGTGCTACAGTTATAGTTTTTAAAGCTGTAACTCTATCCTGAACATAAGATTATTAAGTTTTGGTGAACATTTTTCTATACTGTTATGGTGTTTTCCAATAAAGAATTTGAAGTCAAGTGCCTTAAAGTCTGCTACAGAATTAATTATAATCACTGATTTTAATTGATGGGCGCCTAAAAATATGTTAAAGTTTTTAAGTTATTATGAAATATTTAAGACAACTTCTTAAAAGAAACTGACAATTCTAGTTCATATATATTTCGTAATAATATAACTTCAGATTCAAGCGCCTGAAAATATGCTATGGAATTTATGTTAAGCACTAAAAATATGCATTAATTTTTTAAAGCTATAATATAGTTCAATATTTTGGCAAAACAGATAAATCGAGTTTCGTTTGTTTTGCAATATATATACTAAATTTTCCATCTAAAATTATGCTTTTACTTAAATATGACATTAAAAGAAATTTTTTGATACGTAGACCAAACAATGGGCCAACTAATATATTACAAATAATACTGATTTTCGGGTTTATTGCATGTATTAATAAAAGCATTTTAAAAGTATTTAATAACTGCTTATATCAACTAGGTATAGTTTTAGGCGTTGTTTTATATTTGTAATAGGAATAATTATCTTCTTCATTTTAAGAAGACAAATTAAATTTAAGTTATTTTGATTTTCATTTTCAATAATTTTTTAATTAAAATGCATACATATACATATATTTTCTCTGGTGAACTATTTCTACTCCTTGAAATATGCAGCTCTTATATAACTTTATATTTAAAAATGTTCTTCTGTTTTTTTACATATTTACAATGAGTTATTTTTCTTCTTTTTCCAAAAACTACTTGACATTTTACACATGAATAGCAATAAATAACATTTGAAGAGTAACTGAGAAATCTAACAGATAAATTGAAAATCAACAACTATATATATTTAAAAAAACCCTAAAAGTAGGCAACTGAAAACAAAATTAGAATTTGTTTAATCTATGCAGTTAAAGTTAGTTTTAATTTATTTTTGTTGAAACTAGCAGGCAAATTTTAGTCATTAGTGTGGCAAATTAAGGACATAGAAGAGCAAACATGAGAGAAATATGTTTGCTTTAAATTAATTGAATTAATTAAAAATTAATTTGATTTTGTATATGAAAACTTTTTTTAACATAAATTAGAAAATATGTTAATTTCTTTATTTAATTTTTAGTTTAAAAAATCCTTAATTGATATATTTTAATCTTCTTTTCTAACATTTTGCCCTTTTAAGTATGTGTTTTCTTTTCTTTCTATTTTATGCCCTGTAAAGTATGCATCGATTTTTTTAAATATTAATTTCTTGTTATTTAGAAAAAAGGTCATTTTATGGGAAACTGAAATAAGAAATACACAAGTATGAATGCTTTATTCGGCAATGCCGAATCCTCAATACCCTACACCACAAATGAGTGTGAAGTAAATACGTTAGGTTTCGTACATACACACGCACATATGCACTCAGGAAAGTATGCAATATATAAACGTTTTTCTTAAACATAACGTATAATGAACATACAATGAGTCATAAAATTTGGTTATAACTTAATATATATGTGCATTATGGGTCTGAAATGGCGTTACACATGGAATGACAAAGTTAAACACCCTCTCAATCATTTGTGGTGGTGGAGGGTATTAAAATAAAACGGAAAACTATTCAAAATAGTCTCAATGTATAACTAATAAATAACATTTAAAGAAAACGTGACTGTTAAGCTTTTCGTTTTACAAATTGTATTGAAAAAACCTTCGTGAAAGGGGGAGTAAAATTAAAAATTAATTGTTTTGAACAAAAAACTATAAACATTTTGAAAATAAAATGTCCAAGAAACAAAAAGAAAATGGAGAAAATAAAACAAAACTATTAATTGAAATAAAAACAAACTATTTAGAAAACATAATGTTCAATTTTCTAACAATGTTATTCAATGTAAAATTTTTATTTTCACAAAATATTATTATTTTCATAAATTTCGGTTTTATAGGAATTTTTTAAAATTTTTAACAAATTTTTATTTCATTCCTAAATATTTTTAAATAATTTTGGAAAATTTTATCTCATAATTTATATTAATCATACGCTCTGAAGATCAAAATCATAAATTATTTAAAATTTCCTTGATTATGATAATAAACACTTTCAATTTTGAAAAAATCAGTGAATATCAGTTCAAATGTCCTTTTAAATCGGCTTTGAAAATTCAAAGGATATGTGATTATTTAAAAATTCTATATAATGAATACATAAAACATGTATCATTGATAAGGCTGCTAAAAAGCTGACAGACAGCAATTGAAAAATTCATTTCGTATTTTTTTAC
Source organism: Cochliomyia hominivorax (assembly GCA_004302925.2). Lineage (NCBI taxonomy): Eukaryota > Metazoa > Arthropoda > Insecta > Diptera > Calliphoridae > Cochliomyia > Cochliomyia hominivorax. The sequence continues at coordinate 86,558,807 of PYHX02000495.1, read as the reverse complement.
AAGAAGTTAACAAATGTCCTTCCAAAATTTCTTCTATTTAATATTTTTGTTAATTTCAAATAAATTCTAAATTAAATTAATTTTTAGTACCAATTTCATTCAAAACATTTATAAAAAAATTACAAGAATATCAAAGGATATTTTTTCTAAAAGAACCTTTTCATGTTGTTATCCTAAGTGACACAAAAAAGTAGTTTCCATATATGACATATATTTAAACGAAAATCTGATAAGATCTAGGAAAAACTGAAAATACTGTTTTACTTAGTGTAACCTTTAATCGAACAAAATAAAATATGTTCACCTTAAAAGAATAAAATTTCAAAATTCAAAAACTTTTTAATAATTTTTATAGAAGTTTTTCAATTTCACAAAAAAGGATATATAACAGACTTGTAAAATGTGACTTGTAGAATTGCAAAATTTTCTTGTTAAATCTTAAGACACTCAACTGCAAATTCAATTACAACTTTATTTTAATTATTTATTTAAGAACTCGAAAAATTATAAAAAGTTAAGGAAATAATTAAAAATTTCAATTTTTTTTCTAAAAAATATAGTTTCAAATAGTTTTTAACTTTTAAGAACTTTCCTTTAGTGTTAGATATCAAAATATTGTTATTTCGGAGAATTTTTTTAATATTCCAAAAAAAGGATATATGACTGACTTGTAAAATAAGAATCCTAGAACCGCACAAGTTTTGCAAATTATTTAAATACATAAAACTGCAAATTGTAGCTACATAATTTCATTAGAAATAAGAAAGTCTTTAAAAAATTTTCATTATAATCAAAAAAAAATGTTAAATATTTTACTTTTTTTTTTTTAAAAAAATTATGAAATATATTCTACTAAAATGATTTAATCATCTTCTAATTAATATATTCATTTTTTTAACATTTAAATTTCAAAATATATCATTTCAAAGCTAATTTTCTTTATGTTCAGAAAAAGGATATATGGCTGTGTTTTCAAATATGACTACTAGAACCTTAAAAGTTGTGCCTGTCAATAAAGAACATTAAGCGGCATATTGCTACAATATTTTATTTTTTTAAGTTGCTTAAAGCAGTTTAAAAATTTTCCAAAATATTTTTTACAATTAAAAAAAAAATTGAATAAATACAAAAATTCTTCTGTAATCCTTTTTTAAGAAATAAATGTTTTTTTATCAAAATTTTTAAAATGTTTGAAAAAGGATATATGGCAAACTCGAAAATTTTCATCGTTTCCATAAAAAGTAATATAAAAAAATTAGAGTGAGAAAAAAGTCATACAACTACAAGTTGTGGCATCAATTTCTTTAAAATTACTGTATGAGAATTAAACAAAAATAATAAAATATTTTCCAGAAAATTAAAAAAAAATTAAACATAATTTTGTTAAAAAGCAAATATTTTATAACTTAAACTTATGTGAACTACAAAGAAAGGATATATGGCTTGTTACATAAAGTAGCTGGAGATATAAATAACAAGTTGTGGCATTTTTTCGAATAAAAATCAGTAAATTATTTTCGCTAAATTTAAAAAAAAAGATTGGGAAAAATTTCTTTTTATCAAAAGTAGTGTGACTTTTAACAAAGGATATATGGCTTGCTTGTAAAATGTTACAGTAAAGAGTTTAAAATTTGGTGTGTAGGTTCAATTTATAAAACTACAAGTTGTGGCGTTATTTTTTTAGTCCTATTTAAAAAATAAACCAAATTAAGCGAAATATTTGCTAGAAATTTGTTTAAAAAAATTGAAAACCTTTTTCTATCTTCAAAAATTATTTCAACTTTAAAACAATAATTTTAAACAAAATTGTGGAAGTTTTCAAAAAAAGGATATATGGCTGTCTTGGTTAATATAATAGTAGGAAAATAAAATTTTTTACTTGAATAAAGGACACAAAACTGCAAATTGTGATATAGTTTTCCTCATACTTTTCTTAATATAGTAATAATAAACACCAGGGCAAAATATTTTATGAAATATTGTTACAAATATTATATTCCTAATTGCTTTAATTTATTTTTTATTTGAAAATTAAGAATTTTTAATTAAAAAATATGAAGTCGTCAAAAAAGGATATATGGCTGGTTTGTAAACTATAACAGCTTGGAGTGCAAAAATTAGTGACTGAATAATATACATCAAACGGCAAATTGTAGCCTATTTTTTTCCTCTAATTTATATAAAAATTAATGATTATTATGAAATATCTTGGAAGAATTGCTTTTTATTTCTTCAAAATCAATAATTTCCTTCATTATCGAAAAAGGATATAGGGCTACCTCAGAATATATACAATTGCCGGGGTTATAAAATTTATTATTCCAACAAAGGACATTAAGCTACAAAAATCCATTTAAAAGTACAGAAATTATTTAAAGAATAAAAAAGATTATTGATAAATTAATATTACAGTAGTCATTAAAAATGCTTTAAATTATTTTGTCTAATTTCTAATTTATTTGTTTGTAAATGTTGTTTTTTATTCCGCCTAAAAGTAGGTCACACTTTTTATTGCTAAAATGTGTAGCAGTAATAATAAATTATGATAATTTTAATAGCAAAACTATTAAATAAGAAATTATTTTAATGTTTTGTAAAACTTTTTTATTATTATCGATATCAATATTTAACTCCCCCATGCTTTCCTTTCACTAACCCTCCCCCCCCCAAGAGTAGACTATATTACCAAAAGCCCTTAAGTAAATAATTTTTACTTAATTACCTGCTACTCTGAAAAATAGGCAATATTAATTAAAACTAAAATGAGAAGCTAAGGAAATTGTGTTCAATATATTTTTCCTTTTATAGAGCTAATGTTTATACCCCTAAAAGTATGTTTTTATTATTTGTTAATAAATCACATAAATTGTTTTGTTCATTTAAGAATAAAAAAATGTCATCATATGAATAATTTTGTATTGTTGGAACTTAAAAATAAGCTTTTAAAAATTATATTTTTTTTATTGTTTTAGCAAGTATTATGTTGATTGTATAATAATGTTCTTTGTTGTTAACCTAAAAGTAGGCATTAGTTTTATTGTTTGTTTTGAAACGAAGTGATTTTTTGCTTTCTTTTGCTATTGTTCTCCCTTTTTTCCAAGTAATAATTTTAAGCTTTTATCTCAATTTCTGGCTCCTATAAACATTTGTTAATATTTGAATTCATTTAGCAGCCTAAATGTAGGCAATATTCCAAAATCTATAAAAATTCAATAATTTTTTTCATTCTCTGTCAACAATTGAAATAAAATAGGAATGCTACATTCGGCTGTACCGAATCTTCAATGCCCTCCACCACAAATGCATGTGAAGTAAATACGTTATGTTTCGTACATACACACTCACATATAGACTCTATATATTCTTCACATTATGACCAAAAAACTTTCTAATTTGTTGATTTATAATTTGAAATTTTACAAAAAATTAGGTCAAACTTTATTGAGCTCTATCAATTGTTATGTGCTAAAAATAGGCAAACTGACGGACATAGCTAAATCGACTCAGATTTTGATTTGATGCAAAAATATTGCATCAATATGAGGTCTGAAATGATTCCTTCTTAGCGTCACATAAGGATTGACAAATTAATATACCCTCTTCACCACTTGTGGTAATTGAGGGTATAAAAATAAAGGAAAAACAATAGTAAAATAGAAATTAAATAAATAATAAAATATTGTATACAAATTGAAAGGAAATTTCGTTTTTATGGAAATAAATATTATTTATTTTGCGTTTGGACAAATAAAATATCAATTTTAGTAAATACAACAAATTTTATTTGAATATAAATAAAAATAAAAATATATATTTTTTTATGTTTAATGAGAGGAATTAAATGAAAAGCCTTTTGGGCTTTAAAATATAATTATATTGATACCCCAATTAAAGACTACTTTAAGGCTTAAAGGAAAATTTAAATGAATTTTTTATTGAATTAAGTTAATAACTCAACTAATTAATAACTCAACTAATTATATTTCAGTAAAAAAAATTAATTTAAAACAATTTAAATTAGCAATTTTGGTGCGATTTATAATTAAAATAAAAAATTAAAAAAACTACAGCATAACTTGGGGATTATTAATAATTTTTTTGTTCTATATTATTTGTTATGTTATCTTCAGTTAAAATAAATTATATAAATCTCTTCATAAACTTCTTTACATATAAAAAATCTCCATTCTGACTAAAGGACGTCAATAAAACCTATAAAGCATTAAGCTGTTGTCTAATTCGAGGATGTTAACAAAAATTTTGAACTCTAAGCTGTATTAAGGCCTGTTATAGAAGAGGCATAAAAAATAATTAGTTTAGGTATTAATTAAAGCCAATTTTAAGATAGACATAAATTAGAACTTAATATCAACATAAACAAAGCTTTGAAGAAAAACGAAAGCATACCTTAGGGATTTTAAAAAAATATATTGATTATACTGTTCTCATAAATCTGAAATTTCTTAATTGAATAATTGCTTCAAAAAATATGAAAAGAAAACGTTGCTAAATTGATGTGTAAAACATATAAAAATATATAAGTGAAAAACTCTAATCTAACTTAAGGCTGTTAAATAATTTTATTAATTCTTAACTTAAAAGAAGATGTAAGATGTTGATGATTTATAATTTAAGTAAACAATTAATAAACTAACTTAAAGCTGTTAATAACAACTAACAAGTGTAGCATACTTTAAGGCGTTTTAGAAATTTTTAACAAAATTTTAAAAATTTTCAAAGAATTCTATAAACTATAAACATTAATCATAAAAAATTGCAAATTAATGGATATTGAATATATAACATGAAAAACTTACTTTACTCAACCAAAACCTATTTTACAACATAAACAAAGTCTGCTTTAAGGCTTAACAGAAAAAATTAATTAAGTTTTTATTGATAAACAATTAATTAAAATTTTTCTACAAAGTTTTTACAATTTATGGCAAATTGTGTAATTAATTTTTTATACATGTTAAAGATAAATTAAAAAACTATAGCATACCCTAGGGATTATTAAACAATTTAATGAATTTTATGAGAATTAAAGATTAAACTTTATAAAAAGCTTAATAAAAATTAAAAGAATTTAATTTGTTAAATCATTTGTTAATAAATTTTTATTTTAACAAATTTAAAAGTATGCAAAAACTATAACATACCTTAGGGATCCAGTCCTTTCAAAACTGAGTGATATTTTTATTAAAATCAAAAACCATTATCTACCCTAAGGCTGTTAATGAAAGCCATAAACTATTGCCTATTTTAAGGCATTATTTATTTCTTAGAATTTCTTTAATATTGTAGATTTTTTTGCCTATGAAACTGTAAATTTCAATCCTATAAACTACCACAAAGCTAATTATTTGTTTCTTTTTTTCAAAGCATAGCTTAAGGGATTAACTAAGATTTAAACAAACTAATAGAGAAATAGTTTTACAACTACAAGACATTAAATTTAAAAACCAACAGTAAGACTACGAAGATATTAAATTGAGACAAAAACAAATGCTAAAAAATACAAAACCAAATACATAAAATTAAGAATAAGGAAAAGACACAAAATAAGAAAACTGAAAATTTTAAATAAATATACACACAGACAGAAGGACAGACAGACAAAATGGCAGAACATAAGGAAAAATATTTAAACAGCTAAAATGCAAGAAAGACAAGACTGGCCATCAGCTAAAGTAAATATGCCTGTCAGGTAAATACTTAAATTATAAGATGTTTTTCAAAAAATCTTAAGGTTAAAATACTTAGACAAAGAGAGACAGAAAAACAAACCAGAAATAACAGACATTAAGGCAAGTGGTCATTAAACACAAAAACAATGAATAAATAGACAAGACAAGACAAGGAAATCATCGACTGTCACATTAAATAGCTAAACAATTATTATTGTCTATTTTCGAGTGTAAAAAGATTTAGTAATGCATACTTTCAGGCGCCCAACGTATTATTCCAAACCACAAACCTTTCAACAGCAACACAAGAAATATGGCAAATGGAAAAATATGAAAAACAAAATGAGGAAAAAGAGAAAGAAAACTATGAAAAATATTTGGTGACAAAGAAAAAAATCCCTAAAAATTATTTATTATGAAAAGGAAACTGAAAAAAATGAAGAGAAACATAAGGACCTCAAGAGAAAGACCATAAAATATATTTAAATACAAAACAAATCGGTTTTATAGTGCCAAAATATTCTTAGTATTAAACGAAATCATAAAAATCGTAGCCTACCTTAAGGGAGGAAAGTGGAAAATAAATGAGAAAATAAATAAAGAAAATATTTAATAAAGAAGGGTGTTAAAGCTAAATTAAAGCTTTACTTTCATAAAATGCAAATATAAAAAACAATAATTAAAATTAAATAAAATAAAATTATTGAAGTGTAGCATACTTTAAGGCTGATTAACCAAAAAAATGGAATTTTTATTTAAAAAGTCTGTTAAGATCAGTTCTAGTTAAGTTTTCCAGTTCTAGTTCTAGAATATATATGTGAATTAGTAATGCTTGCTGCTAAGAAGAATATAGCCTACTTTAAGAGCTAAGTTGGAATAATATAAAGCAAGCTTCCTAGGTAATTATTTAAAAAAAAATAGCTGGAAACATGAAACAAATTTCAGTGATTGTATTCCTTAAATGAAAATTTAACTTTTAACCAGTAGACAACCCTTTTTATTTTTGTTAAATAAATCATTTCAGTTAAGAAAACTAGTTTATTTAGGGCCTACTTTTAGGCTCATTGAGTCGAAATTATATATTTAAATAAAAACAAATTTTAAATGTTTATAAAATTAAACAAAAAGACAAAAAATCTAAAAGATCTTTGGAAAAAATTACTACTTTTAGGCTGCTTCAGTTATGAACAATAGAAAAGAAATGAACACAAAAAACTAAAGCCTATTTTCAGGCAAAACAACAAAACAGTTTATTTAAAAAGCAAGGAAAAAAGGAGGTTGCTGCTGCTGTTTTTCACTAAAAAAGTTACTTATTTCCTTTCTAAATATATTTCTTTTTCTATCATCCCTTTTTCTAAGCTAAAATAAACATTTGAACATTTCATTTTATATGTATCAACGACATGAAAACCGCCTCAATGTATGCTTTAGTTTTTTTTCTTTGTAAATGTTTTCGGTTACAGGCTCTTTTGTTATCATTTAGCTCAAATCTTAATGAATATATACACATTTGGGGTAGACACAAAATATTTATATGAAGAGGAAAAAAACGCACAGATTTTTTTGTGATGATAAATAGATGACGTCGCTTTGTCTGCTGCTATTGCTGATGTTATTTTGCTATTTAATTTTTGTTGTTGTTGTTTTGGTTTAAATTTAGGTATCGCCTTTTTTGACAAACGATAAAGAAATCTAAGGAATAAAAATAAAAATGTAAAAAAGATAAAGAAGAGCATAGAAAGAACTCAAAGCAGAAGATATTTAAAAGAATGATAAGGAAAATAAAAAAATCTGGAAAACAAATTCTCGAAAAATGTAGGGTTTTTTGGAGAGTTCAGGTTTTTTAAGAAGATATCTAAAGGATTTTTTTTATTAAATTTTACTTATATTTTCTGAAGCCTTTCTTAAGGCCATTTCATTTACTTTGATTAGAATTAAAACATCCATATCTGACTGCATGAAAACTCATCATTTAATTGCAATTAATATTATTTTAAAAAATCGAAAAATAATTAAAATAACTTAAGAAAAGACCTTTTAACAGAACATGTGACAAGAGATATGAAGCCTTTAATTTGGGTTATATTTCGTAAAATAAATGAAGCATAATTTTGGGATGACTTATAAGGAACTTTTTCTATTATCTTGATAGCTTATTTACATTAAAAAAGAACCCTAGAGGTAGGCTTTTATTATTAAGACAATCAATTAAATATAACAATTAAGCATACTTCTAGGGTGATTCATGAAAACGTACAGCAGTTTTCGTAAAAACTGATTTTGTGTTAAAAATATCTCCAAGTTTCTTTTTTTATTAGAAAAATCATTTAATTCCTTATTAATTCTACTTGTCTAACTAAGTCCACAGTAATCCCTTTGCTTTATTTTAAACCTCAATATAATTTATTTCTATGAAAAAATCTTTCTATATAAAAGTACTTAATTTAACCATATTTTTTTTATTGCTGACTTTATACACGTTTCTTGATAAACTCACACATTTACATTTCTTTACCTCTAGTTATTTACACACATGTGTAGACATAAATATAAACAAATACATGTGATTATTACACAGGAAATGTTGAATTTCTGGTAGCACCATTTGGTTCAATTTCCGCTTTTCATGTTTTCCTTTATTTTTTTCTTTTGGTTCTTTTCTATAAAGCAAATCAACCATAAATATATGATAAATAATAAAAAATATCAAAGTAATGAATTTTTATAAAAAGAGGATAAAATAACGAGAATTAAGACATTTTTAAATAAAGTCCATAACACAATATGACTTGAACTGAACTAGTACTAAACAAGAATTGAATTAGAATTAAAGAGAAGCTAAAAATTAAACTGGAACTGAAAGTACTAAACTACAAATTAAGCACTTAAAAATAAAAACCATTGAAAATTAATAATTTATTGTGGTACTGAAAAAGTCGCCTAAAAATAGGCTTTAGTTATTTGAATAAGAAACCAGCTAAATGTAGATATTTGTTTAATTAAATAAAAATTTCTAGCTTCGATATTTTCCTATTACATTTGTTAATTTAATATGAAATCAAGGAGCATTTTTTTATAAAAAATCTAATTTTTTTTAAATTAATATCCATTGAAATATGCTATAAAATGCTTTCGATTATAATAATATTTTCCAATTTTTTCCACTAAAATAACTTAAAAATTTCCTGTAGTTATAACAAAATAATATTTTCCCCCATTTTGATTTTGATCATTTAATTAAGAATTATATGCGTTATATTCCAATTACTTCAGTTTATTACTTAATGCCATTGAAAAAAAAACTCCTAAAAGTATACATTAGTTTTTACAAGCAACCAGTTTTTTTTATATATTTGTTTTAATATAAACACTTTAATAATATAAAGTCAAAGAAACATAAATTATATATAAATTAATAAATAATAACTTTTTATATATTAAAAGAAATAACTTAAGTATAATAATTAAAGCCTGAAAGTAAGCTTGCAATTATAGCAAAAATTGTGTGGCAAAAGAGTGATTGTAATTAAGCCTCTAAGTATGCACTGCTTTTTAGGTAATTTAAGCAATTAAATAATAGAAACCTTGATAACACAAAATGTTGGCTTTTAGTTAAAGAAATATAAAGGAAGGAATTTTAAACGCCTTTAAATAGGCTTTAGATTTTTTAATTAACTTAAAAATTAAGTTTGAAAAAAGAAAACAATAAATAAATTAAGTGAAAATTATTATTTACTTTCACCAAAAATTCTCCTCAGTTTTAGTTTTCGAAAGAAATTTCACAAATCCTCACGTTTATTAAAAAATTTCATGCCACGGATATTTTGCCAAACCCTCCTGGCCCTCTTCGATTTAAAAGTTCCGATAAAGTCATTTCTTAGAAGTTTAAAAAATAATTTGTTATAGTTCTTCATATATTCGATAATTAATAATTGGTATAAATAGAGTCGGCTCTATTTCCCTATAGGAAAACGATTGGGGCTTAATTTGTGAATTCTAACTGCAAAAGTTTTATGAACAGTGTAATAGTCCTTTATGTACTATATGTCCTATATTTTATATCATAGTAATTCCATAGATAAAAAGTAAATTTTTGCATGGGGTTAGCCCTTCTTTTGGTCCTTACCTTCCCACATTTTGTCCATCATATCAGTTCCTTGGAAAACTAATTGGGATGAATTATTAATAAACTCACTTTAATAGTTCTTTAGATATTCGATAATAATTATTTACTTTGTATGAAGGCTACCTCTCCCCCTGATCCTATCTGTCCTATATTTTGTTCAGTAACACAGTTCTTTGAAGAAGTGATTGGGGTCATATTTGGAAATTTGTTATTATATATTATAATAAATATAAGCTTTGTGTGGGCGTACACTTCCCCCTGGTCCCATCTGTCCAACAGTTTGTCCAGTAAAAACAGATTCTTGAGAAAGTGAATGGGACCAAATTTGAGTACTGTCGCTGTAAAAGTTTTTCATGAATTTGAAAATCGATATTTGCTTTGTATAAGAGTTATCTCTCCCTTTATCCTATCCGTCCCACATTTTGTTCAGTAAAACACTTCCTTGAGAAAATTGCTTAATTAAATGGCAATAAACATTTGTTTTTTGTGGAGGTTACCACTCCTTCTGGTCCAATACGTTCTACATTTTGTCCAGTAAAACAAATTCTTGAGAAAGGTGGTGGCGCCAAATTTGACAACTCTAGCAGTTATATATAGTTCTTTAGATATTCCATAATCAATATTTGTTTAGTATGGGGGTACTTTTCCCCCGGTGCTATCGGAAATTGCCTATGTTACTTTTTGATACATTGTGATTATTCTCTGAAAGTTTCATCAACATTGACCTAACCGTTTTGGAGTCCAAACGTTACATACATCCTGACTATCAAACTTTTTTCAAACAATTCAAGTTATGCTTCCTAACATTAGGCTTTATTCATTATTTTTTATAATCTTTACTCCCCCAAAGTATGCTTTAAATATTAATATTTCATAATTTTACCCTTTTAGTCAATTATTTGTTTACTTTCCTGGAATTTTTTTCAATTTACTGAACTTTGGAAATATTAATCTTTATTTAATACTGCAACACTTTTAATTTCCTTTTCAACACCTTAAGTTATGCTACAAAAATAAAATTTTATAATTTAATTAAGTTTACAGTAAATTTGCTACTAATTTAGCCACAAAAGTTAATTCATTTAAATATAGTTTATGTTTTTCAAAACTTAAAGAGAAAAAAGGGGGAAATTGAACGGGTAATTTTTCTTAAACTTTTTAGGAATTCTGCTATAATTTAAAGACAAGAGAATAATTTTAATTTATTTATTCATCTTTGTTTAAGAATTATCATTCTGTCAATTAATGTTTATATAATATTTTTGTTATTTTCTAACAATATTAATATATTTTTTTATTAACATTATGATACTCTGGTTTCAATTAAATCTGACATCATTATATTCTGTAAATAATTTACAAAACTGTCATTTTTCCAAAGCAAAAAGCAAGTATGAATGTTAGAGTCGGTCAAGACAATCTATGTAATACCCTACACTATAATGTTGGTTATAAATGGTAGTTAAAAAAAGTAATGAACGACCTTCGTATTATTTAATTTTCTGATTTATGCGTAAGTGTGCAGTACATAATTGTGATGTGAAATTTGTACGTTTTAAAATGAATTTTTTGTGGGGGGTGGTTATTGTTTAAGTGGGAGCTACAAGAAGTCATGGACCGACGTTTATTTAATTTTGCACTTCGAAGTTTTTATCTTAATTTGATCAATCATTATTACAATACCAACGTTTATGTGAGGTATATGACCTTTAAAGCAACACTTGAAAGGGGCTATTATATAACCCTTAGGAAGCAATTGACTGACCCTCGCATAAATTGGCATATCGGTTAAGAATATCATAAGACTAAGCTCTGCAAAATTTGATTTAAATCGATTCCGGGAGGATATTTATGAGGTACTTGAAATATTGGATCAAATATAACCAATTTCAATAGGCTTCGTCCTTGGGCCAAAGAAATATGTATCAATATCATCAAGATAACTCAATAAAATTGCGATCTGTAGAGTGTTCGCAACATTTACTTGGAGAGACGTATAGACGGATGGAAGGACAACGTTAAACTGACTCCAAAAGTAATTCCGAGTCGAACTGTATACTTAAAGTTGGACGTAACGCCATTCTTTCCAAACACATGCATAACCCAGCCACCAACTATGGTGTAGGGTATCAAATTCTTGAAACATAAGTAGAAAAATTACGCACAGACTGTAAAAATTAATATAAAAAAAAGAAAATTATTTAATAAATAATTAAATATGATATAATTTTATGAGAGTATAATTAAAATATGAAATTTTAAGCTTACACAAATACATACATAAACAAAACACACACACACATACACTCACACAAAAAAACTAACAACCAATGACGTAGAGATTAACGAAATATGCATACAAGGACATTTTTGATGAAATCTGAAACACAGCAGCATAAAAACGGAAAAGGAAATGAGAGAGCTGCCATTAAGTGGGGGAGATATTTTGCTGTTAGTGTTAGTTAATGTGTGAGAGTGTGTACGTCTATAGCAGAGTATTTGTTTATTTATGTATGTTTGAGGGTAAATATGTATATTTTTTGTTTGAAAATTTGTTTTTGTTCAAGATAAATTTCATAATATTTATTTAAATACGCACATACAAACACACACACACACACTTAAACAAATACACATAAATTTTAAATGCAGATTGTTTAAAACAATTTATAACAGATAAAATTAATTAAGAAAAATTTAATGAGTTAAAAAAGAAAAAGAAAATATTTAATAAAATTTTTAAATAAATTTTTGATATAATAAAATGTTTTAAAACTGGCACCGGAACTTGAATAGAACTAGAGCCTGGAATAGAACCGAAACTAGAATTCACTCGAATTAAACCAGTATCAATTATAAAATCAGATTTAATATCGAAACTAGAATCAGTATCTAAATCAGATTAGCTTTAGAACCAGATCTAGACTGAGAACTACAATTTGAATTAAAGTCTGAACTAAAATTTAGAATAGAATCAAAAAAAGACTCTCAACAAGAATCAAAAGTACAATCAAAACTATTCTCTGAACTAGAATTTGAACCAGAAACTGAACTAAAATCGAATATGAAACTGGAAGTGTACTAGAACTGAACTAGAACTGAACTAGAACTCAACTAGAACTGAACTAGAACTCAACTACTGTTTATATAAGCGTTATTTTGGACAGCATTGTAAACCTTTGTAAAGAAGTGAAAATTCTTGATGAATGAATCGGGAGGAATACAATTTTCTCTTAAATAAAAATAAAAGATTTTCATTTACATAAAACTTTCTCAAATTTTTCTTCTGCCTCTCGTTTGTTTTTCTAACTGTTCTATTTAATTTTTCTATTATTTTCAAAATTTCTCTTTTGTGAGTCTTTATTTTTCCTGTTTTCTTATCTTTTGTTTTAAATAATTTCACTTTATGCATAAATAATTCATAAATACATTCTTTTTTATGCATTCATAGGATTTCCTTAAGCTTTTTGCTTCCTTCTTTCATTTTTTTTTGCTCTGTCTGTTTTCCACGGCCTACCTTTAGGCATATTAGATTTAAACACGTTTGTAGGCAAAAATATACTGAAGAATTGAAATATTATTAAAGTCTAAGTCATCAAGAAATTATAGCAAAAAGAACGTAAATGAACTGCTGATATAAAACAATAACAAAATATGAAAATAATAGAAAAAAAACTATTGACATATTTTAAGGCGCTTTATGGCATAAAAAACATAAATAATTCTTCTCACCGATACATATAAATATAAATAACATAAATAAATAACAATAAGTTTGTGTACAAAATTCATAACATACATAAATATGACAATGTGTGTCTGTGTGTGTATGTGTGGTAGAATAATACAAAATTTATTAAGCAAATAACGGGAAACTATAAGAGAAATATTAGGGTGCTTCAGACGATTAAAGAGATGACCAGTAAAGCAGAATAAAACTAGACTATAGACTTGATAGTCGCGATTTTAAACTAGATTCTTGTTCAGATTTAACAGATTGAACTATAGACTGGACTGGACTGGTCGAAACTATAGACAAGACTTCAGTCGTCACCATAGCATACACTTTAGTCGAGACAATAGACTGACTTGAGTCAAAACTGTAAACTAAACACTAGTGGCCCAAGAGAATGGAATTTAGCCGAGATTAAAGACTAAATTCCAGTCGAGGCCATAGACTAGAATACAACGGAAATATGGGCATGATTGTAGTTAGAACTATCCGGCATTATAAACTGGCCGCTGGTCGAGACTATAGGTTGGACTTCGATAGTGGCAATAGAATAGAACTAAGTTGATATAATAGACTGGAGTAGATGCTAGTGGGACTAAATTCCAATGGGAATTCTAGTCTAGATTCTGACTTTAGTTGGAACTATAGATTTTTCCTTTATTTTTCAACTTAAAATTTCGTTTTTCGCCCCTCTACCTTCCTTTCTCATTAGCATTTGTTTTGTGTAAATTATCCTACTTTTTCAAAATACATAAAAATTAATCTCAAATAACAGGAAGAAACCTCTTAAGAGCACAAACTGTGCATAAATTTGTTGTTTTCAAAATAATAAAAATAAAATGTCAGTATTCGAAAAGAACTACTGAAAAACTAATAAAATAAAGTAGAAAAAATAAGCCACGAAATGGTACGTGAGAAATAAAAATTCTCTTCAAGAGAGAATACAAAAAAAAAAAAACTATTGCATGCTTTCAGGAGATTGCAACGGAGGTGATAAACAACAACAAAAAGAACAGAAAACTAATAAAAAATGAACTGAATTGAAATAAATGCAAAATTGTGGGAAAATAAAATAACCAGGTCGTATTGAAAATTTAATGCAATTCCTAAAACAGCCATAACTTCTTTTTTCTTTGTGTTCGTGTCAGTTAATAGTAAAAAAAATAAAGAAAAAAAAACAATGAACTAAGAACCAGAAATATAAATAAAACAGAAATTGTAATGGAATTTTAAAAGAAGAGTGAAATTTATGGGAAAACTATAAAATTGATGGAAAAAATATTACAAAAATTAGTGCTGACAAGTTAAATTTTCCTAAGATAATTTTTACTCTTGACTCTTTTTAAGAGATATTTTTGTAGGAAAATTAATGGACATTTTCCATAGAAAAGTTGGCTCTATTTAAGAGACATTTTCTATAGAAAACTTAGGTCTATTTAAGAGTCGTTTTCTAAAGAAAACTTGGCTCCATTTAAGAGAAATTTTTTATAGAAAACGCAGCTCTATTTAAGAGACATTTTCTAAAGAAAACTTGGCTCCATTTAAGACACATTTTCTATAGAAAACTTGGCTCTATTTAAGTAACATTTGCTATAGAAAACTTGACTCTATTTAAGAGACATTTTCTATAGAAAACTTGGCTCTATTTAAGAGACATTTTCTATAGAAAACTTGGCTCTATTTAAGAGTCGTTTTCTAAAGAAAACTTAGCTCTCTTTAAGAGACATTTTCTATAGGAAACTTGGCTCTATTTAAGAAACATTTTCTATAGAAAACTTGGTTCTATTTAAGTAACATTTGCTATAGAAAACTTGACTCTATTTAAGAGAAATTTTCTATAGAAAACTTGACTCTATTTAAGAGACATTTTCTATAGAAAATTTGGCTCTATTTAAGAGACATTTTCTATAGAAAATTTGGCTCTTTTTAAGAGACATTTTCTATAGAAAATTTGGCTCTATTTAAGAGACATTTTCTATAGAAAATTTGGCTCTATTTAAGAGACATTTTCTATAGTAAATTTGGCTCTATTTAAGAGACATTTTCTATAGAAAATTTGGCTCTATTTAAGTAACATTTGCTATAGAAAACGTAGCTCTATTTAAGAGTCGTTTTCTAAAGAAAACTTGGCTCCATTTAAGACACATTTTCTATAGAAAACTTGGCTCTATTTAAGTAACATTTGCTATAGAAAACTTGACTCAATTTAAGAGACATTTTCTGCAGAAATATATCGCTTTTAAGAATAAATCTTCTCTAGAAAATTGGCTCTTTTTAAGAGAATTTTGTCTATAAAATTTGACAATTTTCAAGAAAAATTTTCTCTAAAAAATTTCCTCTTTTTAAGAGAAATTTTCTTTAAAAAAATTTACTCTTTGTAAGAAAAATTTTCTTTAAGAAAATTTACTCTTTTTAAGAAAAATTTTCTTTAAGAAAATTTACTCTTTTTAACAGAAATTTTGTTCAAGAAAATTTACTCTTTTTAAGAGAAATTTTCTTTAAGAAAATTTACTCTTTTTAAGAGAAATTTTCTTTAAGAAAATTTACTCTTTTTAAGAGAAATTTTCTTTAAGAAAATTTACTCTTTTTAAGAGAAATTTTCTTTAAGAAAATTTACTCTTTTTAAGAGAAATTTTCTTTAAGAAAATTTACTCTTTTTAAGAGAAATTTTCTTTAAGAAAATTTACTCTTTTTAAGAGAAATTTTCTTTAAGAAAATTTACTCTTTTTAAGAAAATTTAATCTTTTTAAGAGAAATTTTCTCTAGAAAAATTATATCTTTTTAAGAAAAATGTTCTCTAGAAAAATTGGTTCTTTTTAGACAAGAATTATTTCTTTATTTAGGGGAAATTTTCTCTAGAAAAAATAGATTTTGGAAATGCACTTTTGGAAGAGCAATTTTCTTTAATGTTTTTTTTTTTTTTTTTTTTTTTGCAAAAATTTTGTCTTTTTAATTTTTTAATATAAAAATTTCTTCTTTTTTTCATTACAAAGTTGAAAGAGCTTTAACAAAATGCTATACATACATTAACCTAAAAAAGAGGAGAAAAAATGAAGAATATTTTTTTTTTTCGAAAAAGTAAAAAGAATAATAAAACTCCTTTTTCTATCTATAAAAAAATTGAATTAAATCAAAACCAAAAAAAACCCACATTAACCCCTTTCTAAACCAGGCAAAATGTTTGCTGGGTCATATAGAAGTAGTGGGGGTTATCTCTTTGTACAAGTAGAGAATGTATGATTGTATCTTGTGATTTTGTTTCCAAATTGCCTTCAAAATGACATACAGCTATAAAAAAGAGGGAGAGAGAGACAAAAAAATAATAAAAGCTTATAAAGGAATAGCTTTTGTTGGGATTTTTATTATATATGCACTTTATGCACTCAAACACATAAAAACACACACACACACACTCATTCAAGTAGTTATTCATGTGTATTTGTAATGGTTTTAGTGTTTAGTTGTTATTGTTCTTTTTTATTCATTTTCATTTTTTTCTAATACTGATAGTTATTGTTTGTGTCATACTTGTAAAATTTTATTGATTTCTATTATGGCAATTATTTCTTTTTCCCTCAGTCATACTATTTTCCCGATTGGTTTCTATTATCTAGTCCATAAGCTCATTGGGTGGGATTAAAAGATAATTGAAATCAATATTTTTTTTTAAAATTAATAAAAAAATAATAATTCTTATTTTCAAAATAATTTTCTGAGAACAGGATCCCTGTAGCAAATGTCACCTTTAACCAAAAAAAGCTCTCTTTTCATTGCCCTTTAAATATCTTTTCAATTTCATTGCAATTTGTCATGTTGTTTTTTTTTAAATCCTTTTCAAATCCTCTCATATTACAGCCAATTCGTATTCCCCTTTTGGTTTTTAAGTGTTAGTTTCTCGATAACAATAGTTTTATATTTAAATAGAAAAGCTCTTTGGCTCTTTTTTAATATTTTCCCTTGACTCTTTATTTCTATTATTTTTAAGTTCATACCTTTTTTCTTTGCGTTTTTCTCCAGTTTATACAAAGTGTTAAGTTTCGCCATAAAATGAAGTACTTAACCTCGTTTTAGATAACAAATAATTTAACACTCAGAAATTTAGATAAAATTTTAAGAAACCTAAAACTAAAAGCTCTACAACCACTTTTTTAAATAAATGCTTAAAAAGCTTTTTGTTTCAAATAAAAAAAGCATTAAAATATTTCATTCAAAGAAAATCACAAAAGCACTTAAACAATATTGAAATAAAAGCTTTTAAAAAAGCTTTCAAATACTAACAAGTTGGATGTCATTACATATTAAAATTTCATCAAAGCTCAAAATTAAAAATCTTTGAAATAAAAGCTTTAATTCAACTATTTTAATACTCTTAAAGAAAAGCTTTAAAATACACAAAAGCTTACATTTGTAACTGAAATTTTATTAAAGCTCAAAATGAAAATTTCAAATCCATTAAAGCTCAAAATTAAAATATTAAGCTTTTAATAAAAAATTTAAAATAGAAATATTTTACAAATCATTAAAATTAAAGCTTTAAGCTTAAAGAAAAGCTTTTAAATACTAATAAGCTTACATTTATTAAAGCACAAGTTTTTATTATTAAAAAATAAGAAATATTAAAATTTGTTTTGAAACAAAAGCTTTGAGAAAAAAATAAAAAACTTTGAAAGCTCAAAGTAAAAGTTAAATTTTCACATCCTTAAAAGCTCAAAATATTAAACATTTTAACACTTTTAAACGAAAGCTTTAAAAATAAAAGCTGTTATCTTAATGTTTATTATAAAAATTAAAAAGTATATTTTTAATTGAAACCTTAAGTTAAAAACAAAAACTTTAAAAGCTCATAATATAGATTATAAGATCACTTCTATTAAAGCTCGAACCAAAAACTTTTTATATTGATTATAAAATTATTATAAAATGAAGCATTAAAAATTTTTGAAACTTAAACTTTAGTACTCTCAATTTAAAGCTTTAAAATAATGAAAAAATTTGAAACTAAAGTTTTGAATCCATGAAAAACTTTAAAAGCTCACAAATATAAAATAAAATTTTAGTTCTTTGAAAGCTTCAAACAATCACCAGTGTACTCCCAAATGAAAGCTTTAAGAAAGCCTATCATACCTTTCACTTAAAATTTAAAATCCTATAAAGCTCAGCATCAAAACTTTAAGCTTTTATTACAAAAATCAGTAAAGCTTTAAATAGACTCATAGAATTCTGTCAATTACACTTAAAATTAAAAAGCTTTTATTGCAAATAGAACCATAATTACAAAAAAGCTTGCAAGCATAAAAATAGCTCAAATATTTGATCAAAAAACGCATTTTCATTAAAAAAAACGATTTAAGTTTAAGAACTTTTATGTAACTTCGGGTTTAGACTAAAATAAGCTTAAATACTTTCTATAAAGAAATCTTAAATAATTTTTATTTGATTTAGAATTAAGCTTTAATTGTGACTTCCCAAAAATTATAAAAATAACTTCTTTGAAATTAATTTTATGTTATATCGCTTTAGGGTCAGTATTTCCAAAAGTAATTGGTCTGGAAATGAATGTTATATGTAATTTCAAAGCCTGGGATTGTGGTCATCAATAGTGTACATTTAATCTTATTATTTTAAACATTAGAGAATTTGTGTTATTTTTAATTTTGAAAACAAAATATTTTTCCGCATTAATTTTTTTCTTATGTCGAAGTTTTTGAACTGTAATTTCTAAAAGTGGCAAAGATTCTTAATTATTTTATATTAATATAAAACCTTGATATGTTTGCAGTCTATGACAAAAATTTCATTAGTCCAGCTTTATTTTCGTTTAACAAATTTTTAAATTTTCTTCAACAGTCACTTAATTAATATTAATCATACGTCACTTTGGTCTAATTTTAAATATTAATTTTTTATATGTTCTTAATAAATTTTAAATATTATTTTTTGCGAGGAGTACAGTTTGGCCTATTGTCTTGTCTTAAGTATAGAATATGGTTTTATTTGTAATGTGGAATATAGTCTTTTTGTATTATAAACTATAGACTTGTTTTATTTAATTCTTTAATATAATTCTGAATTCAATTTAAAGTTCTTTAAGCCTTTTAATTGGCATTTTAAATTTTTAATTTTAAATTCTAAAAGGTGTTGCTTTTTAAAGCTTCTGGTTACACTTTTACTGGTCTAGAAAATAAGTTTACTTTAAGGACTTTTTTGCCTGCATAAAAGACATTAATCTGTTATAAAGAGAAGTTATTGTTTTTCCAACTTTTAAGCAGCTGAAAAATAAGGTAGCAAATTTCTTTAGACTCTTTATCTTTAGACTATAAAGTTAATAAAGTTGTTTAAACATAAAACTCACCAATTCATGAATAGGATGACCCTGTTTTAGACAATTTTATTCTTAACGATAAACATATATTATTCTCTTAATGGTAACCCTTTTTTACCCTACACCGTCACAAGTGGTAAAGAGGGTATATTAAATTTGTCATTTCATGTGTAACGCTAAGAAGGAAATCATCTCAGACCTCATGTATATACATTATTGCATCAAATCAAAATCTGAGTCGATTTTACTATGTCCGTCTGTCTGTCTGTCTGTCTTTCAGTTTGTCTCTCTGCCTCTCTGTCCGTCTGTTGTTGGCCCGATCACATCCACCAAACTTGATAGACCGCAACGAAGTTTTGTCTGATTATTTGCTATGGTCTTGAGAAGTTCTCTATTTAAAATTAGCAAAATCGGTCCTGATATAGACCGATATCTGAGGCAACCTATAAGTTTAAGCAAAAAACTTTCGTAAAATTGTCAATCAAAAATCAACAAATTAGAATGATTTTTATAGATGAAGTTTGCCATAATATTAAGTTAAATGTACTTCATGGCCATTAAAATAATTATCCAAATCGGTTCAGTAGAAAAAAAGTTATAGCCAAAAATATAACTAATTTTATGTATCATTAAGTTTCCTTGCATTGTTTACGTTTGTGAGTGCGTATGTACGAAACATAAAGTATTTACTTCACTTGTATTTGTGGTTAAGGGTATTGAAGATTCAGCATAGCTGAATATATATATTCTCACTTGTTTTTTACTATATCTTGTTGCTACAAGTATTTATTTGTCTTTCTTGCTGTATAAATATTTATTTTCATGTGTAATTGTATTTGTATATGGTGGCTGTGTAAGTATATATGTGTACACGTATGACATGCAATGTGAAAATATTTCATGATTTTCATTTGTAGTAAAATCAACTATATTACAAATGGGAATTTATTTTTCATCATTTGACATACATTTGTTTTACGAATAAACTATCATTTGTTCTTTCTTTCTCTCTCTCTCTCTCTTTGTTAGGTAATTACTCCTTGGTGCTCTTTCACCAACACTAACATATGTTTAATTTAAAATTAAATGTTTATAAAATCAACCGATATAATCATGATTTAAAATTTAATAAGTATCTCGGAAAAAATCATATAAATTTAAAATTAAAGCAATCAGGCGTATGATTAATATTAATTATAAGGTAAAAGAAGGAAATTGAAAAATTTGTTAAACAAAAATTCAACTAGAGTAATGAAATTTATACAGGATATACAAAACATATAAGGGTTTGTTAGTATAAAAAATCACCGAGATATTCTTACACTTGAAAAAATTATAGGCCAATAAAGTTGGCCTAAAGAAAAATAATTTTGAAAAAATTATATATTTTAATTTTTTAACTTCAATTTCATCAATTTTAAATTATATTTCTCAAATTCTAGACACTTCTTTTCCCACAATTACACCTTAAAAGCTGGCAATTTGAGATGCTCCTTTTCCCTTTCCAAATCTCTATAGAAAAATAATGACAATAAACCTTTATCCCCTTTCCAAAATTAGATTCACACCAAAAAAATACCTAAAAAACATTTAGAATTAACATTTAAATTAGAAATTCTATTATAAAAATTTCATATGAAATTTTGTATCAAACATTTTGTGCATTTTTAATGGGTATTCATTTAGAAATAGACGTTTTTTGCCATGACGCTTTTCCACAAAAAAAAACTTAATTTATTTTTGGCTGCCATTTTCTACATAAAAGAGGAAAATACAAGAGTTGAATTTAAATGGCAGAAAAAAGCGCAAATTGAAATAAAACTGTTAACCTATTTACGCTTATTTCATACAAACAACTAGAAAACTGAATACGTCGTTTAGTACTGAATAGTGGGTGGCTAAACAAGGTACTAAACCTATTTACAAAACTCTTAGGAAAGAAAGGAATTAAATGAGATTTAGGCAAAATATAGCAGGGAAACTGGAAAACATAACATAATTCTGAATATAAGAAGTGAGATCGAAAAATTCTTAGCACACATTTTTCATTAAAACGAGCAGTACCAGGTAGAGTGATCCACATGATGTTTTTAAAGCCAAAAAATAAAAAGCACTTCCGAAAAAACTCCTAACACATCCAGTAGGACAACTGACCGTATAGCCCAGTGCTCGAATTATTTGGTAAGCAAAGTTAAAGCTTATGCAGGTTTAAAACCACACAAGGCTCAAAAAGTTTCTGATGGAAACGCTGCAAAAATTTAGAGGCCAAAAAAATATTAAATTTTCTCCAAAAATATTTTTGTTACAAAATTTTATGTTGTTGATGCTCAAGAGAATGTTGAAGAAACGT
Organism: Cochliomyia hominivorax; assembly: GCA_004302925.2. Lineage (NCBI taxonomy): Eukaryota > Metazoa > Arthropoda > Insecta > Diptera > Calliphoridae > Cochliomyia > Cochliomyia hominivorax. The sequence goes on along the minus strand of PYHX02000495.1, from coordinate 86,536,586 downwards.
TTAGGACCCAAAATCAGTAAACAAATAACCGATATAACGGAATATATACAAAATTGCTGCTTCCATTCATAAGACATCATAATGTTTTTACTTATTTTTTGCTTGATTTCCTGTCACTAAGATTAAGTGTTTCAAGAACAATAATATTTATACCTTGAGAGGCAAATCCTCTAAACTGCCCGATGCTAAGGCCAGTGGAGAGATATTGGACTTTTGTTAAGTAAAATTAAGGAGCATAGAAAAGATTTCCAAAAGTGTGTTAGATTTTAACGGAAATCAAACACATTTCCTGTAAAAACATGATATCGTTTTTTATAAAAATATGTTAAGAATTACTTGATCTCACTCCTTGAAACAGAAATTAAACTAAAGGAGGGATTTAAAAAATAAAGCGAGAAAATTTTAATATTATTTTAATTATAATTCAGATTCCAGTTCCTATTCAAGTTCGGTTTTAGTTCAAATTTTAGTACAGATTCTAGTTCAGGTTCTAATTCAGATTCTAATTAAAATTCTGGTTCAGATTCTATTTCAGATTTTAGTTAAGCTTATAGTCCAAGTGCTAATTCAGATTTTAGTTCAGATTCTAATTAAGATTCTGGTTCAAATTCTAGTTCAGATTCTCGCATCAGTCAATTCTAGTTCAGCTCCAAATCATATTCTAGTTTAGACTCTACTTTACATTCTAATTCAGATTCTAGTTTAGATTGTAGTTCAGATTCTTGTTAAGATTCTAATTCAGATTATGGTTCCGATTCTAGCTCAGATTCTATTTCAGATACCAGTTCAGTTATAGTTCAGTTCTAGTTCAATTCTAGTTTCAATTCTAGTTTAGTTCTAATCCAGTTCTAGTTCAGTTCTGGTTCAGTTCTAGTTCACTTTTAGTTCAGTTCTAGCTAAGTTCAATTTCAAGTTCTATTTAAGTTCTAGCTCAGCCCTTTTTCAATTCTAGTTCAGTTCTTGTTCAGTTCTAATCCAGTTCAAGTTCAGTTCTAATTCAGTTCCAGCTCAGACCTCTTTCAGTTGTAATTCAGTTCTAGTTCAGTTCTAGTTCATTTCTAATTCAGTTCAGGTTCACTTCTAGTTCATTTCTAGTTCAGTTCAAGTTCACTTCTAGTTCAGTATAAGTTCAGTTATAGTTTAGTTCAAGTTCAGTTCTAGCTCAGCCCTTTTTCAATTCTAATTCAGTTCTGGTTCATTTCCAGTTCAGTTCTAGTTCAGATTCTAATTCAGTTTAAATTCCCTTTTTTCAACTTCGCTCATATTTTAGTTTATTAGCAGTTTTTTACCTTTTAAAACTATTTCTATAGCTTTTTTCTAATATAACTTTTTCCATATTTTTTAAACATATTTTTTGCTTTATTAAAATTTTTCCTAAATCCCCATTTAACATTAAAACTATTTGAAATTGAAATGGACCCTTGAGGGTTTTGGGTGAAAATAACATAAATGTGTGTTTGTCAAACAGTTAAAACACAAAAATGTTGATATGATGAACATTTTTTCCCATGTCCTTTATTATGCATTTTTTGGTTTTTCTCGCTTGAGAAAAAATCTTTTACAAAATATAGAAATTAAAATCGGTATTTAGATTTAGAAAATGAAAAAATTAAATAAATTTAATAAAATGAAAGTGTTAAAGCATAATAAATGCATTTGAATTAAGTGGCAGTGAGGGAAAGACTTTAATTAGGGGACTAGTTTTAATATATTTTTGGAAATACAGCAGAAAACTTTGTAAGTGTTTGAAAAGAAGGTTTCTGTATGACATCAAACCTGCCACTAAGTGAGTCCTAACATCTGCTTGTGAAGAGTGGAAAAGCCATTAATTGGTGATATGCTTAATCTTCTTAAAGTGACTGGTTCAAAGGCATTCAAAAAGTCTTAAATCGCTCACCAAAGTGATCCTTTTTCTAACTTAATTAGTCTTTAGTTAAAATGTTCTATCTTAATTTAGCTTCAATCAAGGATCATTTGGCATGTCTCAATTTGGTCTTGGATTAATGTCAGTTATTTTTGTGCTTTAAATCTTTCAATCTTCAATCTTTTAAAAATTAAAGTTTCACTTTAATTCTCTTTAAGTCACTTATCCTTTGGTTACAGTGAATATAATTGTTTTATTCTTTTTGACTCTCTGGTAGACATGTTGATGCATGTTTATTTGCTGCAGTTGCCATCAGTGCAGTAATGAGTTATGTTAATTTTATATTCCAATTTTAACCCACTTACCAGGGCTAACAATAATGACGTTAAAGCAAAATTTTTTTCTCACTCCCTCTCCCTCTTCCTTCCCTTGCGCTCCCTCTCTTTCTCTCTCCACACAACTGGCCATTTACTTCCTTTAAAAACTTAAATATTCTGCTTTTCTGTATACACATTTATATATAAATATGTTTTAAAGTGTGTTTATATGTATATAAGTGTGTACGTGTGTGTGTATGTAGTATTTTAACGCATCCTTCCTGGTGTTAAAAATTTCATTGTATTTTTTCTTTCCTCCTTTCAGTTTTGCAGTTGGTTTCATTCTTTTTGTGTTAACGCCAATGATGGAGGTTAAATGTTAATATGACCTTATTGTGTGATGGCTTAAAGTGTTGCTTTCGTTTTATTCTCCAAAAATACAAAAAAGGAAAGAAAATTATTATGCTAATTACAAATAGTTTTTTTTTTCTAAAAACGACTGTTGAAATAAATTTTAGCAAAAACTAGGAAAAAACTGATTAAAGTCTTTAAAACAAATTGCTGTATTTCCTAACATTATTTTAGGAAATCCAATTTATTATCATGATCCAAAAACAAAAATAAATATTTTCTAACTCTATATTAATTCATGATAAAAACTATGAATTATGGAGCGTATGATTGTTATTAATTATTTTCTTTAAATAGAATATTAAGTATACGTCACATATAACCTTTCAAAAAAGTCAAATTATGGCTCTAATTACAGTCAGTACTTTTTTGTTATTTTCAACGCCTCTTAATTTGTTTTAAATTCATGAAATCATTGCCTTTTATGAGCTTAAATTGTTACTGTTAAATTCAAATTTAGAAAATTTTCAAAAAGCTTTAAAGCTGTGCCGACAACCTAAGTTATATGTGTGTTTTATTTAATTTATTTATTCAAAACATTCCAAAGCTTTATTTAATTTTAGAAATTTTATTAAAAGTTTTTATTGAAAAAGCTTTATTGAAAGCTTTAATTTTAAAAGCTTTAAACAAAGGTTTTATTTTAAAAACTTCCTTCAAATTTATTTTCAAAAGAAAATAAACTGTATTTGCAAAAGCTTTATTTTGCATTAAAAGCTTAATTTCTAGCCTGCAATTTTAAAAGCCCAATTCATTCGAATAGTAATTTACAGTTTTTACCAAAGCTTAAATAGGCATAAAAAGCTAAATTTGAAGTCCTCAATTTAAAAAGCTCTATTTCAAGAAATTTATATATCAAAGTTTAATTTTTGCTATTTTCAAAAAATATAAAGCTTTTTTAAACTTTCCACAAAGCTTCGAAATGCTTTCATAAAAACTTAAAACTTTTAATTATGATTTAAAAATTTTATCGTTTTAATTAAAAAAAAATATGTCATGTCTTAAAAGCTTTTGTTATTTTTTTTAAACAATGAGCTTTTATTAGCTTCCTGAAAAACTAAAGCTGAAGAAAGCTTATATTTTAACTTTGAGTTTTATTATTTTAATTTAAAATTTTTCAAATATTAAGAGCTTCAATTTGCTTAGTTAGATTGGTTAAAAAAAGCACAAATTAAGCTTTTTAGTAAATACAACTCTTTTAAATTCCACATTTTACTATTCATAAAAATACTTTTTGAATATATCAGTAAATAATAAATATTTATTAGTTTTAGAAATATTAAGCTTTCGTAAGCTTTTTTTAAAGCTTTCGCTTAAGCTTAGAAAATCTTACACTTAGAATTAAAAGTTTTAAATTTTATTTACTTAAAAGGAAAATCTTGAAAATTTCCTCGTTGTTGAAATAATGAGCTTTTGAGCTTTTCCATAAGCTCCGTAAGACTTTCATTTCAATTATAAAATTTTAGATTTAATTTCTATTTCAACTTCAATTTAAAAAAATTAAAAGGCTTCAATTCGTTTAGATTCTGATACACATGTGAGTAGAAACATAAGCTTTTTTTAATAAAATCCTTTGAAGCTTTGGCACTAACTTAATTGTTTTTAATAGTTATTTGGTTATGGCTGCAATTTCTTTCCACCTTGTAATTGTTAATTTTTCTGCTTGACATATTTGTTATTTCCTTTTCCTGAACAATTCACATATATGCTATAACTGTGCTACGAAAGCTTTTAGTTGTGTGTGAGAGTGTGTGTGTGTGAGAGGTAAAGACAAGCACGTTTATTATAAAGACCTTTAAGCTTACGATGTAACCAATTTCTTTTATTTTTAATAGGGAATTTATAAGCCAAAGAAAATGTTTTATTACTTACTCTTTCCTCTCTCCCTCTCTCTCTGTTACTCTTTCACTTAAGCTATAAATTATGTTATCTGGCGGGCCTCTTCATTCACTTTTGCTAGTGTGTGAGTGTGTGAGTTTTGTATAAGGATACCTACCAAGATTAAATTGGTTGTAGCAAGAGTTCAGGGAGAATATTTGTACTTGTTAATTCAATATAAATTTATTTTGCACTCTCACACATACATTTACACTCACACATAGAGATATTGAAACTCTGGCATTCATTTGTAAATAAATAAATTCATTTATAAATAATTTGATAAATAAACTTTAAGCTTCTACCAACTTGCCACAACATGCAATGGTAACATTAAATTAATGGAATTGCTTGTTTTGGGGGGGGGGGGGGGGTGTTGGGGTTTCAGAAATAGATCCCCCATAGAAGGGGTAATTTAAAAGGCAAATTCAAGTGGTTAAAGTGCATTAAGGGAGGAGAAGAGAGAGAGAGAGTGTATTAATTAAATGTAGAATACGTATACTTAATATTGTGTAATAGGAAAAAATTCAATATTAAGTATACGCCTAGAGTTTTATATAATTAATATTAATCATACGCTTTAGTGGTTAATTAAAGAACATTTTAAGTTTTTTAAGTAAATTAAGCATTTATTTAAATTTTGTCAATATTTATTGAATTGTTTAACAGAAAACCATAAATTTTATCATAATCGACTTTTATTGGTACAAGAAAAAAGCTTTTAAACTTAAATTTTTATTATTTTCATTTTAAAGTTTAAATTAATAGAGACATTTTTATAGAATTGACCTCATAAATGTCAATTTTTGTTTAAAGGATTCAAAACTAAACTATAAAATCGCAATTGAAATTAAATTTATTTTTGCTACACAACAAATTTTTTAATATTTTTTATATTTAGGTCATTTCAATATTGATTTTTAGAACATACCCCCTCCCTCCCTTTGCAAAACTCTTCCCCAGAAAAAACTCAATTCAAGTCAAAACTCTCTAAAAAAATGCCACAATTTCATCATCATTTTCTGTAAATTTTTGTCAATTTGACAAAATAATAAACAGAAACCAAAAAAGTCGGACAAAACCGACTATCTGTTACCCTACACGACAAGATTAGTTATAAATGATAGTTACGAAAAATTAATGAATCTTTCAAAAATCTCAAAAATTGCGACCTGTAGAGTATTCGGAACGTTTACATGGACAGTCAGTTGGATGGACAGACAGAGATACGAACGGATGGACCTGGTCAAGTCGGCTCAAAAAGTGATTCTGAGTCGAACGGTATACTTAAGGATGGGCGTAACACAATTTTTTTTCTGTATGTTACAAGCATCATCACAGACGCATAATACTCCAATCACCTTCGTTGCTGTAGGGTATAATAAATTTAATTTAACCTCTCCATATTTTCAACTACTTCAGCTCTTCTTCTCCAAAAAAAAAACAAAGAACTTCTAGAAAATTTCCTTTATTTCTATTCATTTGTCATAATGCAGTAAAATTTATCATCACAAAAATAAAAAAGAAATAATAAATAAATAAATAAAAATATATAAAACGTCTCTTAAAACTATTTATTTCTTTATAAAATGTTTTGAATTTTAATTGAAAATTATCTTCAGAAAAAATGACGAATTCTTAACTCCTACACAAGGAGTTCTTTTTTCTATTGGTTGAACATCTTTGGAATTGTTTATAAATAACTTGAATAAGAAAATAAATAAATTGAAAACAGAGTCATCATCAGTTTTATTTCGTAATTGTTATGGAAGGTTATTTTATATTAAAGTAAATTTCCTTAATACAGTCTGTAACAATTAAACCTTTAAGGAGCAAGACTTTCAGAAAAACAAAAATAAAAAATAAAAATTAAAATGTGAAACAGTTTCCATACAAACAAAAATTTTCAAAATCTTATGTATCGTAAAAGCTTTTTTATTATTATTTTTTTTGAGCTTTTCTTATAAAAGCTCTTTTTAAGCTTTTATTTTAAAAGCTCTGATTGAGCTTTAATTGTAAAAGCTCTTTTAACTAATGTTTGAATTTTTTTTATTAAATGTTATTTATTTGAAAGCTTAATAAGGTGCTTAAATATTGAAGGAATATTTTTTATGAAAGCTTTTATTAACCTTAACTTTTAGCTACAATTTTAAAGGTTTTTAATGAAAGCTTTTAGTAAAACCAAGAAATATTGAAAAAAATTCTTTTATTTAACATTATTTAAAGCTTTTAGTTTTAATTTCAACTAAAATTAATGGATTTTGTTGTTACGATTAAAAGCTCATTCTGAAACTTTAAATGTCCCAAAGGGTTAATGTTATCTAATTTATTACTTTTACAAAACTTTTTGTAAAAAAAATAAAATAAAGTTTTATGACGCTCAATAGTTTTCCTCCACTTTTAACAATCGTTCATTACTTTTCCTTTATTGTGTCTATTTATAATGAATTGTTTAAAGCAGAGAAAGAACTAGATGTTATAGTCAGTCAAGCCCGACTATGTAATACTCTACACTACAATGTTGTCTATAAAAGGTACTAACGAAAAAGTAATGTACAGATCCACGTATATGTAAAATTTATGCCCTTCAAAGTGATACATGGAAGGGGGCTTTTATGGGACCTATAAGAAGTTATGGACTGAATTTGGTATATCGATTAAGAATATCATAATTTGTTAATGCCAAGTTTCGTTAAAATCGCTTTATATTTAGAACTTTTATGAGCTAAAAATCTCATTACGGTAGGACATTTGTATAGGAAGTACTTGTAATATTAAACCGGTCACAATAATAATAATCCATAATTTTATATCTAAAAAATTGCGACCTGTAGAGTGTACACCACGTTTACATGGACAACCAGGCGGACAGACAGAAGGACTGACATCGTTAAATCGTCTCTGAAAGTAATTCAGAGTCGAACCGTATACTTAAAGATGGGTATTACACCATTTTTTTTCCTTATGTTACAAACATCAATAGAAACGCACAATACCCCAACCACCTAAGGTGGTGTAGGGCATAAAAAGAAAGGAAAAGAAACTTTATCAATAAGACAAGTAAACAGTCAGAAAGACAGACAGACGCTTATTTTCTATATGTGAGTGAGTGTAACTGTGTATGCTTATATGTGTGTATGAATGTTATAGTAGTATGTGTAATGGTAAATAAAAAAGTTGTAGAAACACTACACTTCCGTTATCATTTGTTTCAAACACACAATTTGTCTTTCATTTCCTGCTGAATATGATACATAAACATATTAAGTAACAAAACTTTTTTTAAAAATAAAATAAAAAACAACAACAAATAACAAAAGAAAGAGAGAGAGGGAGGGAGGGAGGTAGGGAGGTAGAGAAAGAGAAAAACTTTTTTAATCGAGAAGAAATTTTTTGAAAAAAAAAAATTAATTTAATTTAATTTAAATTTTTTGTTTTAAATCATAATTTTCTTTAACTCTGTTTATGGGTCAAATGCTAAGGAATTTAATATTGACATGCAAGGTCATGTTTGCTCGAAAAAATACTTATTTGAAGCTGTTTTCTGATCCACTTTTTTTATGCAAACGTTATGAAAAGGACTTCATTTGTGGCTGGTTTTATGTTTCTCATTTTTTATATATAAAATAAAATTTGTTTTATTCAGAAATTTGATAGCAGCTTTTTTATGTTGCATGCTATTTTAGCATTTCTAGCTCAAGGTTGCAGTATAAAGAATTTTGTTATATTTTCCTCTTTTTCAAGCTTTAAAGGTCTAAAATAAGTAACGAATTCTTTTTTGATTTAAAACAAAGAGTTTTCTTTTCATTAAAGAATTTAGCTTTTTGGCATAAAAAAAGAAAATAAAACGTATGATTAATATTATTTATAAAAGTTTTTTAAATTTCTCATACGTGGCCAGTATGATCTGCTTTAAAAGCTCAATCATGTTCTTTTTCAATCTTAATCGAATACTACCAATTATTTTATCTTAAAACTCATTTGTTTAAACTCCTTCCAAAAATTCCTGCAGAAAATATGAAATATGTTGAAGCTTTTTAAAAAGCTTTTTATTATAAAGAAGAACAGTCTTCTTAATAAATTTATTTTCTAATCGCTATTGAAAACTTCTTGTTCAAATACAAAGTAATTTCCTGATCTTTAAAATTTCGTATAACAATTTTCTTAAAACGATTTCCAGGTCGAAATTTTTTTTTTTGGTAAAAAGCTCTTAAAGCTTTTTAAATATTATATCAAGTTATAAAATTAGTTATTATAGAAAAATTCACATTAAGCTTTTGATACTAAAAAATATTTTAAAATTATTATTTAAAGCTTAGAAAAAAATTAGAACGACTTTCTTTTAAGCTTTTCAAAAGTAAATTCACAAGAAAACTTCAGTGAGAGAGCTCAAAAAGACTAAAAATAACTTTTAATGAAAGCTTTTTTCCTTTTCATGTTTTTGTAATGAAAGCTTTTAATGTATAAATCTCTGCCAGACTTTTAATACAAAAAGCATTTAAAACTTTTAATGTAAAAAGCTTTTAGTTAAAAAATCTCTGTCAAGCCTTTAACATAAAAAGGCCTGCCAATATTTTGCTATTTTCTTTAGTTTTAATATAAAAAGCTTCATTAGATTAAAGTGTATTTTTAAAACATTTGAATCATTTTTGCTTCAAATAAGGTTTGTTATGTTTTAGAAGCTTTTTTAAAACTTTACAGAAAATTAAAAAATTACGAAATTTTAAATTTTTTCATGTGAGAAACTCTATTTAACTTTTCATATAAAAAGCTTTGTTAGATTTCTGATTTTAAAAGCTCTATTAAGCCTTTCGTTTAACAATTTCAGGTTAATATTTGTTACAGGAAGCTCTCTTAACAAAAAGCTTTGATAAGCTTTAAAATTATTTTAAAGCTTTCGTGGAAAAGCATATTTTAAGCTTCTGTGCATTAAGAATTACCAAAAAGCTTGATGTTTGTGTTGAGAAAGCTTTTCAATAAATGTATTATTTATAAATTTCATTTCACTTTTAACTGGAAAATTCCGTTCTTTTTAAATTTGTTTTAAAGCATTTAAAGCTTTTTTGACATTTTTAACTTAAAGCTTTTGATGACAAAAAGCTTTTGTAAATGAGCTTTTTCTAACATGTTTTTCGAGAAGAGTTAAACATATTAGAAATTTCATATGAAAAGCTAATTTTATATTTAAGTTTTCATAAACTTCACAAATTCAAAAGCCGTTTTTCTAATTAAGAAATATCCTTTTATTCCACTTTGACAAAAATTCCTTTCACTTTGTTGTTATAATTTGTATTAAACACCTTTGCGTGCTCTTTATTAACTTTCGTTTTATTTTTAAATCACTTATTTTCACTTTCGTTAAATTTTTTGTCCTTCAAATTCCAATCAACGTGCAATAAAACATGCCAAAGCTTTTCTTCAACAAATTGTTGCTGAGGCCATAATTAGAGTCATAATTTCTCTAACACAAAGCAAAATGCCAACTTCATATTTTTCCACTTTTTGTTACATTTTATAGGGAAATTTCCGGTCTTATTTAGGAAAAGCATTTAGTGGCCTTAAAAAAGGAGCTGCAATAAAACAAGGGTGTGTTAGTGAGTGCTAAAATTGTTGTTAAATGTTAATAAATTGTTTATCACAAAATATAAGAGAATAAACATTATGAAAGCAAAAAGTGTAAACATGCAATTTTTAATTATTTTAATGGAAAATTTCAAAGAGGAATATCCGAGACGATATAATAAATTTAATTGAAATAATAATTTCACCAAATTAACAGCAGAAACTTTAATATTTGATTACTGACCAGATTCTGGTTTAGATTATAGTTCAAAATCCAGTTTAGACTCTAGTAAAGCTTTCATATCAAATTATGGTTTAGATTTTATGCAAATTATTGCCCTGATTCTAGTTTAGATTCCAGCTTAGATTTAATTTCAGATTCTTGTTGAGATTCTTTTAAGACTCTAATTCAGATTTCTCTTTAAGTATTAATTCTGCTTCCATTTTAGATTTTAATTTTGATTCTAATACAGATTCCAGTCCAGATTCTGGTTGATTTCAGTTCAAATTTTTGGCCAGATTCTATATCAGTTCCTTGGTCGAATTATGGTTTATATCCTACTTCGGGTTCAAATTTTAGTTTAGTTCAGGTTGCAAAAATACTCTAGTTCAGACTCTAATTCAAATTCTTATTCCGATTCCAGTTCAGATTCCAGTTTTCAATTCTATTTCAGATTCTAACTCAAATTTTAATTCGGATTCCACTTCTTCTAACTTAGTTTCTAACTGAAATTCTAATTCAAATTCTTATTCAGTTTCTAGTTCAAATTCTAATTCAACTTCTAATTCAAATTCTAATTCAGATTCCAGATCATATTTTAATTCAGTTTCTAACTGAAATTCTAATTCAACTTTTAATTCAGTTTCTAACTGAAATTCTAATTCAGTTTCTAACTGAAATTCTAGTTCAAATTTTAATTCATTTTATAATTCAAATTCTAATTCATGATCTAATTCAAATTCTTATTCAAATTATAATTCAGATTCGAGTTCAAATTCTAATACAGTTTCTAATTCAGATTCTAAATCAGATTTTAGTTCAAATTCTAGTTCAGATTCCACTTCATATTTTAATTCAGTTTCTAACTGAAGTTCTAATTCAAATTCTAATTCAGTTTCAAATTCAAATTCTTATTCAGATTGTAATTCAGATTACAGTTGAGATTCTAAATCAGATTTTAGTTCAGATTCTTAATCAGATTTCTGTTCGAATTCTCATTCAGATTCTAATTGAGATTCAAGTTCAGATTGTATTTCGGATTTTAATTCAGATTTCATTTGAGATTCTTATCCTTTTTCTGTTTTAGATTTTGCTTCGGATACTAGTTAAGACTATAACTACAATTACAGATCATTTCCAGATTAAGGTTCAAATTCTTATTTAAGTTTTAGTTAAGATTCTAATAACTTTCCACTTTAGTTGAGATTTAAGCTCAGATATTTGTTAAGAATCTACTTAAGAATCTAGTTTAAATTCTGTTCAAATTTTAATTTAGATTTCAGTCCATTTACTGATTCAGATCACACTCTACACGCTTAGATCTAGCTAGAGCTCAAATTCTAGTTCATACTCCGATTCAAATTCTTATTCAAATACCGGTTTAGATTCCAATTAAGACTCCTGCATTAGTTATTGTTCAGACTCTTATTCATATTCATGTTCAAATTATAGTTTAAACTCTAACTCCGATTCTATTTCAGATTCAAGATATAATATATAAATTAAGGCTCAATTTTGAAACGTTTTTTCTTTCCGATTTTTCAATTCAAATATTTTGCAAATAAATATAATCTATTTTTCCTTATATATTTTTATCAGTCACCTTTTTTTTCAAATTACATTATTTCTTCTATTTTATAGTTTCTATTCAATGCAACAAATTGTAAGGAAGTCTTAGACAAATTACACATGTAATTGGTTTTGTTTTACAAGACTTAGGAAGGCAATTGTTCACACTATGATAATGTCAGATTCAAAGCAAATTAAAAGAAATGAACAAGAATTGTAGGAATAACAAAAATAATGTAAAATCTTGATTTATAACGAGATTATGATTGGTTATAAAAGAAGAAAGAAGGCGTATGATTAATATTTATTAGTAAAAACCAGAAGGCGTATGATTGATATATTTGTACAGACTGCCAAATCAAACATACGCACTGAGTGAAAACAGATTTCCGAAAGAAGTTTATTAAATATTTTTTTTTTAATTTTCATCAGCTTATCATACGCAATGAACCACCATTAATAGAATTTCCATCCATTTCCTATGAAATGCTGCCGACACCCCTCGTATTTTATTTTATTGAAAATATAACTTTATTTATCTGCTGTTTTTTTCATTCATTTTACCACAGAAAAACTCATAATTTTTCATCATATCTATTATTTATTATTTTTCCCCCTGGTGCTTCATCCTTCACCTTTAAACTTTTTGAAATAAATCTACAATAATCATTTACCCCTGATTAATGGCTTTGAACATAGAAAATAACTTCAAACTCAAAAACTCTTACTTGAATACAAAAAAATATGAAGAGAAAAGTTTTTGAACGAACAAAAATATTTCACTTTTTTTCAAAAGAAATTTTCCATTTAAAACTCACAATGACCTTTAGAAAGTTTAGATAAAAAAGTAAAGGAGGAAAATCGGAAGGAAATAGCAGACAGAAACTCTTACCCAGGGAACAGTAAAGGAAATTCTTAAAAAAATTGGACTTTATATGAAAAAAGCTTAAATAAAATTGTTTCATTTTCCATTTCAAACTAGAATCTGAAATAGAATCTGAACTAGAACTGAACTAGAAGCTGAACTAAAAATGAACTAGAACTGAACTAGAACTGAACTAGAACTGAACTAGAACTGAACTAGAACTGAACTAGAACTGAACTAGAACTGAACTAAAACTGAAGAAGAACTGAACTAAACTGAACAAGAACTGAACTAGAACTGAACTAAAACTGAACTAGAACTGAACTAGAACTGAACTAGAAGCTGAACTAGAAATGAACTAGAACTGAACTAGAACTGAACTAGAACTGAACTAGAACTAAACTAAAACTGAACTAGAACTGAACTAAAACTGAAGAAGAACTGAACTAGAACTGAACTAAAACTGAACTAGAACTGAACTAGAACTGAACTAGAACTGAACTAGAACTGAACTAAAACTGAAGAAGAACTGAACTAAAACTGAAAAAGAACTGAACTAGAACTGAACTAAAACTGAACTAGAACTGAACTAGAACTGAACTAGAAGCTGAACTAGAAATGAACTAGAACTGAACTAGAACTGAACTAGAACTGAACTAGAACTGAACTAAAACTGAACTAGAACTGAACTAAAACTGAAGAAGAACTGAACTAAAACTGAACAAGAACTGAACTAGAACTGAACTAAAACTGAACTAGAACTGAACTAGAACTGAACTAAAACTGAACAAGAACTGAACCAGAACTGAACCAGAACTGAACTAGAACTGAACTAAAACTGAACTAGAACTGAACTAAAATTGAAATAGAACTGAACAAGAATTGAGCAGGAACTGAACTAGAACTGAACAATAATTTTACTAGAACTGAAGTACAACTGAACTAGAACTGAACTAGAACTGAACTAAAACTGAAGAAGAACTGAACTAAAACTGAACAAGAACTGAACTAGAACTGAACTAAAACTGAACTAGAACTGAACTAGAAGCTGAACTAGAAATGAACTAGAACTGAACCAGAACTGAACTAGAACTGAACTAAAACTGAACTAGAACTGAACTAAAATTGAAATAGAACTGAACAAGAATTGAGCAGGAACTGAACTAGAACTGAACAATAATTTTACTAGAACTGAAGTACAACTGAACTAGAACTGAGCAAGAACTGAAATAGAACTGAACTAAAACCGAACTGAATTGAGCAAAAACTGAGCAAGAACTGAACTAGAACTGAATCAGAACTGAACTACAACTAAACCAGAACCGAAATAGAACTGAACTGGAACTGCATTAAAATCCGAACTACAATTTGAACTAGAATCTGAATCACTATCTGACTTAGAATTTTAACAAGAGTTGATCCAGATCTTAATAAGAATCAGAAATAAATTAGAAATTAACTGTAACTAAACTTTAACTTGATTTAAACCGGACTTAAATTGAAGTGGAACTAAACTAGAACTAAATTCAATTCTCAAATGGATTTTAAAAAATTTCCATCTTCCCCACTTCCCCCAGTGTTTTTCAGTCAGTTTCCAAATGTTTAATATTCAAAATTTTTCTTTAATACATTTTTAAATTTTTATCTCTGTCTTTCCTTCATTCTCTCTCTTTCCTTATTTCTAATGGACTTTTTTTCTCCCCCAAAAAACACTCATCAATTTCTTGCATTATCATCATTATTGTCCCCTCATCTGGTTTTGTTTCTTTGGTTTCCACATCCCTCTTGATCCTTTAAAAAACACTTTAACAATTATTTACTGGTTGATTGATGAGACAAGATTTCTTTATATTTTTTCTCTCTAGAAACAAGAGAGCTTTTCCAAGATAAACATGACCAAGAGACATGAAGACAATGAAACAACTAAAAAAAAAAAAAAAAATCCAATCAGAAAGTGGTTTAACAAATATTTATACAATAATCTTAATCAATCAAATTGTAACGAATTGAAAGGAGAGAAAAAAAACTATTTTTCATTTAAGTGAAAATAATAAAAGAATAAAAATAATAACTGACATATTGTTATGATAATTGAGAAGAGAAAGTAATAGAAAAAATTCTAACCTTCACTGCGTATGATTAATATTAATTAAATTTAAATCTTAGAAATTGTAGGCGTATGATTGATATCAATTTTATGTAAATTAGAAAATTTCAATAAAGAAAAAATAAATAATGAAGATAATTTTTTTTAGAAAAACTATTGAAAGTATAACAAAATAACTCCAAGTCTCTCCTCAAATGAATGATTAATATTTTTTTAAAATTTTCCAGAATAAATTAATTTTGAAAATACCCCACATCTGCCTTTTCCCCTTCCCTATAATCCTGTCTAGACTTAAGGAGCCTTTTATTGCAAAATAAAATTCCTTAGCAGATTTTTTTATTGCCTCACAAAATTAATGTTTCTTTTATATTTAAAGTCTTAAATAGATCATAAAATGAAAAGGCTTTTCCTTCTGTAACACAAGTCTTTAAATAACGCCATTTTTTCTAAAAATGCTCTTTTAATTTCTATTATTCCAGCAACAAAGTTAGATAACATTAAAGCAAGATGTAAAAAAGAACATGATTTTGTGAAGCATTTCATTTTGTGACGCAATTTAAATGACGAAAATGAAAATGGAAATAAAAACATTTTAATTTCAGAAAATTCAGGAAAAGAATGTAAAAAAAAAAAATAATAATAAAAATTATCGTCATATTCTCAATACTTACATGGCAAAGATAGCAAAAATTTAAGAAATGAGTCATGGTCTTCCCACCTCTTCGTAATTTAGTACCAGCTCAAGTTCAAGTTCTATTTCAGATTTTAGTTCAGAATATATCTGAACTAAAATCTGAAATTTTTTATCTGATTCCTTATTCATTTCCCAATTCAGTTTCTGGCAGTGATTTAAGTTGAGCTCTAAGTTTAGATTCTAATTTTCATTTTAGTTCCGATTCTATTTCATTCTGATTCGGGTTCAGATTCTAATTCAGATTCTGTTCTTTTCTCTTGCGGTTTATCTAATCTTTTCTCTTTTCCTTTCTATTTCTTCTCTTTTCAGACGCAGTGAATTTCTAGGTTGTATTTCATTTCCCTTGTCCACGTTACTGCAACAAAAGGAAATCAATGGCTCCTACAAGCTGCAAACACAACAATGTCTAAATAAGCCACAGCCTCTCATAACTGTGCAACAATTGCAACTGCAGCAACAGCATCAACAGCAGCAACAACAGCAGACATTAAACACACCACAACCACCGACATTAGCATCATTAGCAACATTATCATCATTAGCAGCAACTGCTCCAAACGTTCTAAATCATTTTAGTCAACAACAAAAACAACATCCGGAAAATAAAGCCATTTCTTCATTTTCATTATCAAACACAATGGCCACCACCATGACCCAAATGCGTAATACAGATGATGCTGTTAGTATTGATAGCATGGCCACAGGACAATTGGGTGGCGAACAACAACCCATGATTCTAAGTAAAAAAGCTCTTCATCAGCGTGATGCTGATGAAAATCTTTTCTTAAGATTTCTAGAATTAGATCCACCGGCCTCAGATCCACCACCCAGTCAAGGAACACCGGTGGCAGGACGCCGTCTATCAAATACTAAACCTATGGGTCGTACTCCTTTCACCATGACCAAAAAACTAACACGTACTGCAGAAAGAGGTTTTGGTTTCTCTATTGTATGGACCCATCCACCCCGGGTGGAAAAGGTAGAACCCGGTTTATCGGCTGACCGTTGTGGCATCTATCCGGGTGATTATGTTATATTCGTGGATAAACATAATGTGGTCACTATGCCTGAGGCTGATGTTCTAAATCTTATACGTTCCCAAGGTGCTACACTCACTTTGGAGATTTTCAGAAGATCAGGTTCTGGCACAAATGCTGGTGCTGCTGGCAGCAGTAACAACACGGCAACCTCAATGACACATCGCTCCTTGGCCACCACCTTGCCAATGAATGGTAAAACATCGAGAATGGCTGCTAGTGGTACCAGTATCAATAATCCCGTGGATGAGATAATGAGCATAACAGTGGCCGGAAGTGGGGGAATGAAACAACAAATGATGGCACAACAAAATCGTCCCTCAACCGCTTGTTCGGTGAACACAACGTCTTCATTGGAGGCGGCAAAAAGAAGATTAAATTTACCTCAGGTTACGTTTAGCAAAGAGGTGGGTAAGGGGGTGATAGTATGAGATTGAGGAAATTTTTGAATTCCTAAAACTCAAATGGAAAATTCCCGTGAAGAGGAATTTTATATTTTGTTCTAAGAAAGTGAAAATATTTAATTTATTTTTCCTTTTAAAGGGTTTAGAATAATTTTAGGTCAGATTCAATAATCCCAAAATCCCGATTTTATAATTGCAGAATCCCCTTAACTGGGGAAGTTTTTCTTAAGAATTTTTTTTAGGGAAACATATTATTTTATTAACAGATTTAAATAGTTTTTTATATAAAATAAACAAAATCATTAATTCCCAAACCTGATATAAAAATTCCCATAACTGGAGAAGTGTAAAAAATTAATATAAGTTCTGTAGAAAATAAAAAATAATATGTTTTTAAAAGGTTTTATAAAACTTTTGGCCAGAATCAAAATTCCTATTAAAAATTCCAAAATCGCCATAGCTAGGGAAGTTTCCTTATCTAGAGATGTGTTTCAAATACCTTTCAAATTTAATTTAGAAGTTTCAAACATTAATTTAAAAAGTTTTCAATGAAAAGAAATTAATATAATGAATTCCTAAATAAAATTTAAAATTTCCCCAAACTGGGGAAGTATTTTATAAAACTTTTAATATAAATTTTGTTGAAAAATATATTTTCAAGAACAAACACATAAAATATTTTATGAATATAAAATAATTTTTTATTCCCAAAAAAATTTAAAAATTCCCTTAACTGGGGAAGTATTTTAATGGCCTTATATATAAATTTGTAGACCAACTGTACAAAATAAACCATTTAAAAAGTGTTTTCATGCAGTTTTACTTAAATCATTGATTCCTAAAGAGTTTTCAAAAATTCCCTTAACTGGGGAACTATTTTAGAAATCGAAGTAATACGAAAATCCAATTGAAATAAGTCTTTTGCTTTAATTGATAATTAAAACTAATTTAATTAAAAATTAGCTAAATAATAGTTCTTCTTTCATAAAATAGAAATTCCCATAAAAATTTCAAAAATTCCCAAAAAAAGGAAGAAAGATAAAAAACGCTCCAAAGCGTAATACTTAAATAAGTTCATCAAACAAGTTTATATTTCATGTGGTTAAAAAATATGTATCAATTTTTACAAAAGTTTCCAATAAACTTAAAAATTCTATAAAAATTTCCAAAATTCCCAAAAATGGGAAATTAGAAATAACGCTTTAAAATGTTACGTTTTAATTAATGAAAAGAATAAAATGTATATCTTCGCGTCGATAAGCAATTATTCTTCAATTTGTTAAAGATTTGGAAAAATTCCCACTAAAAATACAAAAATCCCATTATGGGGAAATTACAAAATCTGGCTAAGTTTTAAGAAGTAGATATTATTAATATGTATTCAATATACAAACCAACTGGCATAGAGGTAGATTTTGATCTGATGTGTGTTGGGAGATCTCTTGGTTTAAGGCACAGTGTGACCACATCGATTTTTTTTTTTTTTGCCAATAATTCTGTAACTTTGAAACCATTAAAGTTTTTTATGAAATTTAACACGAACTAAAGAGAGATGCTTTTGATTTGACTTGGAGGAGTACAGGCTCCTTTTTGCTCAGGAGCGTATTCGGTGCTCTTCCAAATTTGACCAATTAATTTAAGTCAATTTTTTTTTAATTCACCAGAATTTCATTTCCGATCTGGCACATAAGAAATTTTTATATAAAAATTCCTTGTAAATCTCCATAAAAATACACTTACATGAGTGAAATAAATCTTATAGTTACAGAAATATTCAAGTTGAAATAAAATTTTTGACAAAAATAAATTTTTGGGATTCCTTCGAAATAGGTGGCAACATTTTCTGAAAAAGATGTTTTGTTCTGTACTTTATAATTTGAGAATTAAGAATTAATTATTGAGAAGTCTCAAATGTATAATTTTAAGTTTACTTTAAAACGTTATTTCTCTAAAGCCTAAAACCATACTTTACTTTTTATTATTTAATAAATACAACGAATTTATTAATCTAATGCTAGAATTATTAAGAGTTTTTTATTAATTTTAGTTTTAATTAAATTAATTTATTATTTTTTTAATTTTTATAATTTTAAGTTAATTTTTTTTAATTAAATATTTTTTCCTAAATTTATGTTATTTTCCATATTGTTACTTTTAGTGATTAAAAAGCCTATTTATATGCTAAATTTTTTAATTATCTTAATTTTAAGAATTTTATTTAATTAATTCTATTTTTTAAGTTTAAAATTAGTTTTAATTAATTATTTATTTATGTATTTAATTAAAAAACCGATATGCTCAACCCAAGTGACTTTAATTAAAAAAAACAGGAGCTGTTTAAGGACTAAATTGTATATATAATTTTATTTAGCAAACTTTTAATATTAAAAAAACTCGTTTTTAATTAATATAATTTTCATTAAAAAGAATTCAAAATTTTTCTTAGAAATTTCAAAATTTTTTTAATAAAATATTTTCTATTTTAGTTTTTAGGAAAAATCCTTTAAACAGTTCCTTATTTTATTTTTACTTTAATGACAAGAAATTAATTTTTTGTATTTTATAATTTATTTTATTTTATTATTTTTTTAATTTCTGCCATTTTTTAAACTTTTGCTTCATTTTTATGCCCTACACCATCACAAGTGATGAAGAGAATATATTAAATTTGTCATTCCGTATGTAACGCTAAGAAGAAATCATCTCAGACCCCATTCTGTATATATATTCTTGCATTAAATCAAATGTCAGTCCAGTTGTCTGCCTGTCTGTCTGTTTGTTGTTGGCACACTTATATCTGCCAAAAATTGACAGAGCTCAATGAAATTTGACCTGAGCATTTGCTATAGTCCTCAGAAATTTCCTGTTTAAAACCAGCTTAAACGGTTAAATATTTTAAAAGATTTAGACCGATATCTGAGACAACCTCTTAGTTCAAACGAAAAATTTTCCTAAATTATCAAATATAAATCGATAAATTAACATAAAATTTTGCCATTCATTAACATCAAAATCGGTTCAATAGAAAAAAAGTTATGGCTTAAAATATAACTAATTGTGTGACTCAGAAAAACGTTTATATATTATATAAGTCTGTGAGTTAATGTGTAAGTGTGTTTGTACGAACATAACGTATATACTTCACAATTATTTGTGGTGGAGGGTATTGCAGATTCGGCACAGCCGAATATAGCATTCTCACTTGTTGTTATCAATTATTTTATTAAAAAAAGAAACTATTATTTTGATCTTTAAATTTTCTTTATTTTATTTATTTACTTTTTTTGTAAATTTCCTTTTTAAAATTTATTTTCCTGTTTTATAATTTTTATTATTTCTTTAGTGTGTATTTCTTTATATTCTTCAAAAAAAAGACAATAAATTTTCTAAAAATTTTTACCCAAAACTTCATTGTTTTATTTATTTTTTACATGATAACCCCAAAAACGCTATAATCTCATTTTAGCGTTTATCCTAAATTTATAGTGCTGCTAGTTTTTTTCTAGCTTTTCAGTTAGTTTTTTCGATTTTTTTCAATTTTCATTCATTTTAAAAAACTTTATCATTTAAGCGTTTTTTTATTAAATCAGCGATTTTTTATTTTGTCATTTTTTAAAATTTATCGTATTTCTAGAACTTTTTAGAATTTTCTGGTACAGGTTTTGAACAGGTTTTTTCGATTTTCGTTCATTTTTAAAGAGTTTAATCATTTAAGCGTTTTTTTAATAAATCAGCGATTTTTCCGTTCGTATTTGTCTAAACTTATGGTAATTCTAGAACTTTATAGAATTTTCTGGTACATTTTTGAACAGGTATTTTTCGATTTTTATTTATTTTAAAAGAGTTTTATCATTTAAGCGTTTTTTTAATAAATCAGCGATTTTTTATTTTGTCATTTTTCAAAATTTATCGTATTTCTAGAACTTTTTAGAATTTTCTGGTACAGGTTTTGAATAGTTATTGAACAGTTTTTTCGATTTTCATTCATTTTAAAAGAGTTTTATCATTTAAGCGTTTTTTAATAAATCAGCGATTTTTATTTTGTAATTTTTCTAAGTTTATCGCGATTCTAGTCATTTTTAGAGTTCATTGATACATTTTTGAACAGGTTTTTTTTGATTTTTATTCATTTGAAAAAAGTTATAGTATTTAAGCGATTTTTCAATAAATCAGTGATTTTTTGTTTCATTTATGACTCCACATTGAGTCCTATTAAAAATAAAATCGAATATATAATCCCTTATCTATGAAATTTCGCATAGTGTTAGTAAGTTAATAACGAGCTTTGATTAAACCAAAAAACCGATTAAATACGTTTTTTTTTATGCAAAACGCTAAAATCATATTTAAGCGATTTTCTAAGTTTATAGTGCCTCTAGTACTTTGTTTATCATTTTAATGGTTTTTGACAGTTTTCTTTCGATTTTCATTCATATTTAAAAACATTTTTAAACATATAAGCGATTTTTTAATAAATCAGCGCTTTTCTTAAAATTTCCCTTTAAAAGAAAATTTCTCTCTGAAAATTTAAAAATAAACAATTTTTCTTTAATTCTTCTCTCAGAGCATTGTGCCCATCACCGACAATCGCCGACGTTTTCTGTTACAACTCATTAGTAGAGAACAGAATTTCATGTCGGCCATACATTTCGGAATGCAGCGTTTTGTTCAGCCCCTACAAGAGCGTAAAGATCTCATTACACCCAACGATCATAGAACATTATTTCAAAATATTGATGAGTTGTTAAGAATATCGGAAGATGTTTTGGAGCAATTATGTCATGATGATCAAGAGCCACAAATGAATTTTGCCTCCCGGGTTTATCTCTCCAAAACAACAGCGATATGTGCAGCCTATAAAAATATTGTAATGGTATTAAGAGAGCAGATTGTGTATTGGTGAGATCACTTTTTTTATTTCCATTCCCTTTTTTGAAATGAAAAAAATCTCTCTCTCTCTTTCCCATTCAAGGTCAACAAATCTCGTCAAACAGGTTCTGAATTTGTGAGTTTCATAACCGAACCGCCAGTGCCTCGCAAACGTCCCGACTTAACTATGTTTATACACCGTCCTCTGCAGCATTTTCGTGAGATTTTGAAACTTATGCAACTGTTAGCCTCCAATTGTCATGTGGATTCGGAAGAGCATAAAAATTTTACCAGCGTAATAAACGAACTGCAAGCGGCCTATCGTGAGATTACTGTCACAAGTGGTCTCATGGAGCCCTTGGGTGAAGGACGTCCTCTGCTGACTTTACAAGATTTAGAATCCCGAATGGTTTTCACCAAATGCAAACCATTTACTTTGGCAGTCCAGGGTAGACAATGGATATTTGGTGGTGATTTGTCAAGAGTGGAGGGACGTTCGGTAAAGCCCTATTGGACTTTATTATTTAGTGATATTATTGTATTTGCCAAAGTTAGTCGTGATCGAGTTTTATTTATAACCGAAGAGCCCATACCCATAGCAAATATTGTGGACTCGTGTTTTCATATGAGAAAAAAGAGTAAGTGAAAGACTTCTCTCTCTCTCTCTCTCTTCCTCTCTAAAATAATTCTTTCTCTTTTTTTCGGCATCCAACAGCTACAGAATTTCGCCTTACTGTAGATCCAAATGGACGTTTAGCTGAAAGTCCCACCGGTTATTGTGCGCCTGATCTAACCAAGACTCCTAAAAAGGGTGCCAGACGCAAGAGTTTGGTTTTAAGAGCGCCCTCTTTGGAATTGAAAGCGGTTTGGCAGAATCTCTTGCAAAGACAAATGTAAGTTTGGTTCCTTAGAAATCTTTAAATCACCTTCTAATAATTCTCTTCTTTCAGATTCCTAGTTAATGCCGCCCTGGGCTCTACACCTCTCTCAAGTCCTTTAGATTCGCCCGATGTTTTGAATACTCTTGTGCCGCTAAGTGATATAGGCATTGCCTCAGCCTCTATTGGCTCCATTAAACTCTCCTCCATGGACAGCATTAACATGAAGAATCAGCAGCAGCATCATCATCAACAACAGGTTCGTTTGTTACGCTCTAAAGCCTTAAGTGGTGGCGGAGGTGGTTGTGTAGATAGTGGCGAGAGTACTGGGGGTTCTTTTGAGAATCTTCAGCGCTTGGCCAGCACTTTAGTACAATCACGCTGTAGCACACGCATGACACAAACAACCCACAATTCGGTATCGTGTTCTTCACAAACAAATTCCCCAGCCACCTGTCGAAGAACCTTAAGTGGTTGTATTACCTCTATGGGGCCTCCGGGCGATAGTGTTACTTCTTTAAGATCTTTAGCTTTAGGTCGTAAACATTTACTGGATGGACGTCCCTTGTCGGCTTGTAGGGCCTATAATGCCAGTAATAATAACTCCTCCAATGTTTTAACCTGTAGTGGCAGCAGTTTAAATACTCAGACCATCTGTTCCAGTGATCATTTACCGGGTTGCAAATGTTTAACAGCCATACCGGAACATGTCACAGAATCGGCTAACAATGACACCAATATTGATCTTAAGGCTCTCATGTTAAGACAAAATTGTACTAATGGTGGTCAAGAAAGATACTTACTCATAGATGCTGAGGGACGTTATTGTGTTACCACCGCTTCTTTAGTCAATATAAGACCCGAAAACGGTAATCTACCCAAAGATGTCTCCACTAATACCACTACAACCGATAATTCTTCAACCACAACGAAACCCGAGCTTAGCAAAAAATCCTCTAAATTACTTGAATTCTCCTTAAGTTCTGTGGGACGCTCTTTTATAGATGAAAGTGATATTGTTCCTGCTGCCGATTCCGTTCTTAATTCTCTTACCACTCCCGATACTCCTACAGCCAATCTATCACCCTCGGTCCAATCTAATCCTGTACGCGATCCCGATACCTTTTCTAATGATTTTGTACCCACTAATCAAAATAATATTTCAAATAAAACTGCAAAAGATCCAGAAGCCTCTATACCTTTAGCCCAATTTGGTGGCTCCTGGGATCTGCTGGAATTGGATCTAAATTTACATGAAGTAAATCTAGATACCTGCTATGATACCGATGTTGAGGAATATATATTTCATGGTGATGAAAAGGAGTTGTTAGGAGATGAAGATGATGATGAGGAAGCGGTAGCATTTGATATTGAACAGGCTCATCATATGGTCGATGATCCATTTGGTGTGTTGCCTATGAAACCGACACCACCAGATTCTTTAGATCTGTGATTTGATTTTTGGCTTTAGGGGTTATTGCAATTAAGGCGGCCGAAAGCTTTTAGGGGATTGAGAAGAAAGCACAGTGCTAAGCTTTTTAGAAGTGACAGTCAAACACAGTTGATATGAGAGATTATTTTCTAAAAAATAGAGACAGACTATTGTTCAAGCAATAGACTAGACTGTAGTTTGAACTAGAAACTAGACTATAGTTTTAACTATATTTAGTATTAACTGTAGACTAGTGTATAGAATAAACTACAATCTATTCTATAGAAAAGAAAGTACACTGGACTATAGCGTAAACTATAGACTAGACTATAGCGTAAACTGTACTATAGTATAAACTATAGTTAAACCCCAAATTATAGTCTACTTATGAAACTCTCTATCAACAATTTAGCATGACTTTTACCACGCACTGTGTGTCACTTTCTTCCCACCCTTTTGCAATTAATCAAACTATTTTGTTACACAGCTTTCACCTTGTTAACAATCAACCACCTTTTTTGTTTTAATAGCACCTAAAGCTTTTTACTTTAAAACTCATACACATACTTTTGTCACACACTGTTTTCTTGTCGTATTGAAAATTGCTCATAAATATTGAATATAAATAAATAATTATAGACTCTTTTACAGCCCCTTAAAAATCGTAAACAATTAAAACTCTTAATCTAAGAAAAAATTATTAAAAATGATAAAAATATAACTTTAAGTTTCTTAACAATCGAATATGAAGGCAGTAGGAATTGTTCAATTAAAAATTACATCAAATGTTAATAAAAAATTACGTAAAACAAAAAAAAAAAAACTTTGAAACAAATAAGAAAACCGTTAGCAAAATGATAAATATATATAAAATATTCTTTTGTTAATGTTGTTATCTGTGTCTATGTGTGTGTGTAACAGTGTGATAATTTTTTTTAATTAAAATTTTAGAAACTTTTTTTTTTTCTTCAAATTGTGTTAATTGTTTTAATTAATTGTTTATGATTAAAAGATAAAAGTAATGCAGTTCTAAATACAAATAAGCTTTAAAGCTTTATAAAAGCTTTAAAGCTTAGTAAATTATTAAGGCTTAATATACTATAAACATCTAAAGCTTAAATATAACCAAAAAGCTTACTTAAAGCTTTAATTTTAAGTCAAATTTTGAAAGCTTTACGAACTCTTAAAAATCTTAAACTTTTACTAAAGAGAAAATATTTTCCTTAAACCAAAATTTTTTATTCGATTCTAGTTAGTGCTGAGGTTATAGTCAAGATTTTGTCTTAGTTTCCAGTTCATATTCAAGCTCAAACTCCAGTCAAGATTCAAGTATAGAAACCAGTTCATTTTTTAGTTCAGATTCTGGATCATAATCATTTGGTTGTAGTTCAGATTCGGTACTACTTCAGTTCCAGAGCAATTCTGTTTCAGATTCTAGTATAGAATCTTGATCAGATACCAGTTCAAGGTACAGTTCAGGTTTATTTAAAACTCCAGTTGATATTCAAAATCAGGGTTTCACTCTGATTGTGGATCAGATTTTAGTTCAGTGTTTAGTTCCAATTCTAGTTCAAAATTTAGAACAGATTCTTTTTCTTCTTCAGAATCTGGATCAGATTCTAGTTTAATTAGAATTAAGTTCCTAATTTCTGGTACGGAATTTATTTCAGCTGAAAGTTTACATTCTAGTTCAAACTACAATCAAAATAAAACTTCAGATTGTACTTCATAATTTAAATCAGATTCTATTCTGAATCAGGTTCTAGTCAGATACTGGTGGAACAGTTTCTTGTTCTGATTCTAGTTTTGATTTAAGTTCTGTTTAGATTGTAATAAAGATTCTAGTTCAAGTTCTTCTTCTGATTTAAATTCTAATTCTATTTCAAATTTCTGATCAGATTATATTTCTATTTCCGGTTCAGTTCTAGTCCAGATAATACTTCTTACCTTTAACAAGATTATATTCTGAATCAGGTTATAGTTCAGATTCAAATTAAGATTTTAGTATATATTATAGAGCTTTTTGATCAGGTTCTAAAGAAGATTCATGTTTAATTCTAATTTAGATTCAAGTGCAGCATCTGGATCAAATTCTAGTTCAGAATATGAATCAGATTCTAGTTTTAATTATAGTTTAAGTTCTAGTTCAGATTCTAATTCAGATTATACTTAAAATTCTAGTTAATATTTTTGATCAGATTCCAGTTTCTGATTCCGATTTAAGTGAATGTTCAGTTTCTAGATTTAAGTTCGGATTCTATTTTATATACTAGTTCATACTATATATCAAGCTGCAGTTCGGTTTCTTCTTCTTCTTAAAATTTTTAATCAAATCCATTTCTAAATCAGGTTCTAATTCAGATTTTAGTTCAGAATTGGCATTAGTTTATTTTTCAGATTTGGTTCAGCTGCCAGTTTAGATTTCAGTGCAGCTTTTAGTTCATATTTCTTCTTCTTCTTAAAATTTTAAATCAAATTCATTTCTAAATCAGGTTCTAATTCATATTTTAGTTCAGAATTGGCATTAGTTTATTTTTCAGATTTGGTTCAGCTGCCAGTTTAGATTTCAGTACAGCTTTTAGTTCATATTCTTGTTCGAATTCTTCAATTTTTTTATCAAATTTTTGTTATCATTCTGTTTCGATTTCTAGTGCAAATTCTAGTTCATAATCTATATATGATTCATGATCAGGTTTCTAATTTAGATTCTAGTTCAGATTCTCGTTTGAATTTTAGTTCAGATTTTGAATCAGATTCAAGGTCAAATAATTATTTTAATTCAGACTATATAGATCAGTTTCTATTTCATATTCTTTATATTGTTCTGAACTAGATTCAGAACAAGAATTTCTTGTTCAGAATTTAGTTCAGATTCAAGTTCATATTATTGTTCTTGTTATAGATTTGATTTTACGTGAGATTCAAGTTCATTTTCCAGTATATATTCTAAAAGAGATTTTTATTCTGTTTCTAATTCAGATTCTATATCAGATATTTGATCGGTGTCCGCATCAGATTCAAGTTCAAATAAAAGATCGAATTCTATATCATATTTGAAATCTGATTCAAATTCTAGATCAGTTGGAAGTTCATATTTTAGTTGGATTTTAGCTCAAATTCTATATCAGATTCTGGTTTTTTTGGTGGATCCTATTTTGGTGTAATTGACTTGATTTTTAAAGCTTTGATTCAAGTCTTATATGAAATATTTTAAAACTGCATTTCTTGTTTTCAAATTATTTTTTTTATGTTGAAAATAAAAAAATATTGAAATATTCTGCTACCTCGTTAGAAAGGAAATGATGTGCTCATATATAAATTGATATATTTTTTATAATTCTCATTAATTTTATTTTTTTGTATAATTAATTTTGAAAATATTTCAAAAAATATTTTTTTATTTTTAATAAATATTTTTTATTGAAAAAAATGTAGCAAAAATTTGAATTTTTTTTTTTAAGAAATTGTAAAATAGAAAATTTATTTTAGAAAAATATTTCTAAATGATTGTTTTTTATTAGATGTTTGAACAAAACAAAACATAGAGAAATTAGTTTCAAAACCTTTTTTTCTAGAATTTTTAGTAGATTTAAAAAAAAAATATATCAAATTTAAAAATTAAAAAAAAATCGAATTTTGTTAAAAATTAAATAATGAATAATTTCTTTTCACTTCAATTTTGCTCATGATTAAGCTCAAATTTCAGTTTACATTTTGAATTTATGAAAATTTATATATAAAACAAGTAAAAATGCTCTATTCGGCTAAGCCGAATCTGCAATACCCTCCACCCTAAAATTCCTCTCACAAAATTTCTTTAAAATTCATTGACTTATAATTGACAATATTGCATGAACTTAGAGGTTGCCTCAGATATCGGACTATATCTTTGAATAAACTTAACTGATTTTAAGAAACTTCTCAGGACTATAAAAAAAAGTCAAATGAGCTCTGTCAATTACAACAGCCAGACAGACGGACGGACATAGCTAAATCGATTCAGATTATGATTTGTTACATTATGGTGTCTAAAATGATTCTTACACATGAAATGACAAAGTCAATATACCCTCTTCATCCCTTGAGCTGGTGGAGGGTATAAGAATTTCAATATTTAGTACTCATAATCGCAATAAATAATACAAATTTTAAGTAGTTTTGAAAAAAAAAAAAACGGAAATAAAAGTGAAATAAATATTAAAAATAAAATATATATTATTATATAAAAATTTAATATACATATTTATGGTTGTTGCTTAGCTTATTTATTAGTAATTAAGTGTATTTACAAAATATTGAAAAAAAATATTGAAAAAATATTGAAAAAAAATTATTGAAAATTCTTAGCAAAAAACAACAAACAAAATATTATATTTTTTAAGCCTTATTTAGTTGTTATTTATAAAAATAATATAAAAAAATATTAAAAATTAATAAAATGATTTTCACCAATTAATTTCATCTTAACCTCTACAAAATTGCGATACGAAAAACTAACAAAAACTTTATTTAAAAATCGAAAATATTAATCAAATCATTAGTTCCTAAAAACAAGTCAAAAATACAGCGAATTATTTGTTACAAAAAAAGAAAATTAGAAAAGAAAATTATTAAAAATTTATTTAAAATATTTTAAAAGTATAAATTTGAAAATTTGCCAAAATCACCAAAATTTTGTAGTTTTAAGTAGTAAAAATCGTGTTATTTCTTAGTTAAATATTTGAAAAAATCAATTATTTTTCCTTAAAAATTCTAGATTTTATAAAAAAATTTAGTCACTTAAGTTTAATAATTTTCTTTAACTAGAAATTGTTTTTAAATTTATAAAAATTATAAAATTATAATTATAATTAATTTATTATAAAGTTAACATCTTGATTTCATAACCAAATCCCTCCATTAATTTAAAACTAAAAAGTTTTTTTTTCCAGGAATTTGAAACTTAAATTTTTAAAATTTAAAGTTTTAAAAATATTTATTTTATAAAAAATATACATTAAAAACAGTGTTGGAATTTTTTTTAAATAATTAGAAAATTTTCAAAACCTCTAAAGGTTTTCAAATACCTCAATAAAGCTAAATAAATTTAAATCGAAATAAAGATTGAGAACTTTTCTAAAGAAGTTCTGCACAAAATAAGCTTTAGTTCTGATTCCAACACGTTCCTAGTTCAGTTCTAATTCAGTTCTAGTTCAGTTCTCTAGTTCTAGTACAGTTCAGTTAAGTTCTAGTTCATTTCTAGTTCTGTTCTAGTTCTAGTTCACTTCTAATTCAGTTCTACTTTAATTCTAGTTCAGTTCCAG
Source organism: Cochliomyia hominivorax (assembly GCA_004302925.2). NCBI lineage: Eukaryota > Metazoa > Arthropoda > Insecta > Diptera > Calliphoridae > Cochliomyia > Cochliomyia hominivorax. Next base: position 86,507,179 of record PYHX02000495.1, on the reverse strand, counting down.
TTCAGTTCTAGTTCTGTTGTAGTTCTAGTTCAATTCTAGTTAAGTTCTAGTCCAGTTCTAGTTCAGATTCTAGTTCAGTTCTAGTTAAGTTCTAGTTCATTTCTAGTTTAGTTTCAGTTCAGTTTTAATTCAGTTCTATTTTACTTCTAGTTCAGTTCAGTTCAGTTCCAGTTCAGTTCAAGTTCAGTTCTAGTTCAGTTCAAGTTCAGATTCTAGTTCAGTTCTAGTTAAGTTCTAGTTTAGTTCTAGTTCAGATTCTAGTTCAGTTCTAGTTAAGTTCTAGTTCAGTTCTAGTTCTGTTTCAGTTCAGTTTCAGTTCAGTTTTAGTTCAGTTCTATTTTAATTATAGTTCAGTTCAAGTTCAGTTCAAGTTCAGTTCTAGTTCAGTTCTAGTTCAGTTCTAGTTTAATTCTAGTTCAGATTCTAGTTCAGTTCTAGTTCAGATTCTAGTTCAGTTCTAGTTAAGTTCTAGTTCAGTTCTCTTACAGTTCTGGTACAGTTCTAGTACTGTTCTAGTACAGTGCAATTCTAATTCAGCTCTAGTTCAGTTCTCTTACAGTTCTAGTTCAGTTCTCTTACAGTTCTAGTACAGTTCTAGTACAGTTCAGTTCTAATTCAGCTCTAGTTCAGTTCTCTTACAGTTCTAGTACAGTTCAGTTCTAATTCAGTTCTAATTCAGTTCTCTTACAGTACTAGTTCAGTGCTAGTTCAGGTTCTGCTTCAGATTCTAGTTAATTTTCAAGTTCATGTTCTAGTTCAGTTCTACTTCTTGTTTAGTTGTGATTCTAGTTCCGATTAGAGTTCAGTTCTATAGTTCAGATTGTAATTCAATTGCAGTTCAGTTATAGTTCAGATTTTAGTTTAAATTATAGTTCACATTCTTGTTTAGTTTTTGTTGAGATTCTAGATCTGATTACTGTCTAGTTCAATAGCTCAGAGCCTAGTTTAGAGTCTGTTTCAGGTTTTTAATTCAATTCTTGTCAGATTCCAGATAAGATTTTTATTCAGTTCTATAGATCGGATTCTAGTTCTAAATTAGATTTTAGTTTTGATTTTAGTTCAGATTTCAATTTTGTTCTGTAGTTCACATTTTAGTTCAGGCTCTAATTAAGTTTATAGTTCGGTTACTACTTCGGAGTCTAGTTCCGGTTCTAGTTTTCTGTTTCCTGTTCAGATCATAAATCAGATTTAAGTTCAGTGTCGCGTTAAGATTACAGTTTAAATTCTAGTTTAATTATAGTTCAGGTTATAATTCAAATACATACATTCAAGTTCCGGTTTAGTTCCAAGTTCAGATTCCAGCTCATACTCTTGCTAAGATTCTTGGTAAGATTCTATTTCAAAATCTAATTTAGCTTTTAGTTCAGATTCTGCTTCAGATTCTAGTTCAAATTATGACTAATATTCCAGTTCAGATTCTAGTGCAACTTCTGGTTCATTTTCTTTTTTGGGTTACTGTTCTATATTTAAACGGTTCCAAACGGTTTTTATCTTAAACATTTCCAATTCCATTTCATATCAAATTTTTAGGTCCAGTTCAAGTTCATCCCACTTCCAAGTGGAAACAGTTTAATTTGTCATTATTCATCATTATCATATCGTTTATTTTCACAAAAAAATAACTGAAATCATAAAAAGGTAAATTGCATATAATGCAATTGGCGAAATAGAATTTCTGCCATAAACGCTCGTACATACGTTTTTATGCAAATAAAATTTTTGCGATTTTAAAAAAATAGAAAAAAATCTGCATATGAAAATGACATCATTGTTTAAAGATAACGACATCAAGTGGCACTTGCTAAGCTTGTTGTTATTGTTTTTACTTTTGAGGCGATCAAGTGATCGCATCATTGCAGTGAGACAAATTTTCGTTAAGCTAGACAAAATAGAAGAAGATGTCATCATAGAGATTAAATAAAAATGTAAAAAAAGTCTATAAAAAGACAAAAAAAAAACATTTAAAAGCAATTTTTTGAAATGTGTTAGATACCCTACAATAAGCAATAAAATTCATATCATAAATATATTGTAAATTAGAAACTAAGTTTTCGAGAGACTTCTGATCGAAATGCAATTATTTTTAGGTGATTTATTTGACTTTGCTTTTTAGTATTTCTTGGTGAAAGTAGAGTCACTTTTAATTCGCTTCATTCACTTAACATTTCTTTGGTTTTTGTTTATGTTTTGATTATTATCTGGTTTGTTTTGAAGTCTTGCTTTCACATAAGTCATTTTTGCAACAAAAAAAAGCAATAAAAACATATAAGAAAATCATATCAATTTAGGAATATGAAAGAAACGCAAAAAACTATGACTATAATTTTATTTTGCTAAAAATGTTTCATAATTATTACTTTGACCTTGCAACCCTAACAGTTGTGGTGAGAAATATAGCAAATCTTCAGATTAAGACTTGAAAGAGAAATGAACTAATATGAACTGCACTAGAACTAGAACTAAAATGCACTAGAACTAAACTAGAACTGAACTGAACTTGAAGTTATCTAGAACTGAACTAGAATTGAACTAATACTGAACTGGATTTGAACTAATATTGGACTAGATCTGAACTAAAACTGAAATGGAACGGAACCCGAACAGAACTAGAACGGAACTAGAACAGGACTAAAACAGAACTAAAACCTGAACTAGAATTGAACTTAATCTGGACTAGAACGAAACGAGAACGAAACTAGAAGGGGACTAGAACAGAACTAGAACAGAACTTGTACGGAACTAGAACCAAAAAAAAAGAGGACTAAAATAGAACTAGAATCAGAATTAGAACCTGAACTAGAAATGAAGTAGAAGTGAAATATAACTGAACTACAACCTGAAGTAGAATTGAACTTAAACTGGACTAGAACGAAACGGGAACGGAACAGAACCAGAACGGAACTCGAACGGAACTAGAACAGAACTAAAACAGGACTAAAAAAACAGAACTAGAACCTGAACTAGAATTGAACTTAAATTGGACTAGAACGAAACGAGAACGGAACTAGAATAGAACTAGAACAGAACTAGTAAAGAACTAGAATAGAACTAAAACAGGACTAAAACAGAACTAGAATCAGAACTAGAACCTGAACTAGAAATGAAGTAGAACTGAAATAGAACTAAACTTGAACTGAACTAATACTGAACTCGAACTTAACTGTTTAAACATTAAAAATATTCAATTTTTTAAAAATTTCATATTTTCCAATTCACTGCTCTTATTTTGCCCACCACTACGCATCATTCATTGACGAGTCTTCAAATCAAAGAACACTTGCCGTAGTTGTAAATAAACATTTGCCAAGATGACATCAAAAATTGTGCTGCTACTTTGTCTCGTGCCACTCAAGGAACATGTTAGTGCTTCATTTAAAACCACAGATGCCACAGCTCCTAGTGAACCTGAAGATTTAATACAATTTCAATTAATTCCCACTGCCGCCAATGATTCCTGTGCATATTTTAATCTCTATAAACATTTATTCGAAGAAATGGACAATCAAAATCATCCCATGATACAAAACTATTATAATCGTGTCATACAAAAACTTTACGACTCCATACCAGCAAATGTGTTGTTCCAGCAATTGTGGCAGCTTTATAAAAAATGTGATCCTTCAACATTTGTGGCCATGGTCAGGGCACAATTAAGCTTATTTTGGCTGCATAATATGAACGAGTATCCTGATCATCATTATTTGCTGATGATCTCCAATGGTTTATATAAACTGAAGAATTATTATCTTTATAACAGTCTGAATCATCGCACTCAATTGCTATTTCAAAGGGCTTTGAAAAGTCTGCCCAACTCTTTGCATCATTTATTTGGTCATCGAGAATTTTGCCTAATGAATCGTAAACATCAGGAAATGTTATATCAAACAGAGAGTGATGAATTTGTGACAAATCATGAGATACGTTTTGGTTTCACTTGGCACTTGATGCGGCGTTTCAATGATGGAAAGGGAAAAATTATACCCCTATTTGAGGACTACAATATTACCGCCTATTTGGAAGCAGAGGAAGAGGAAGAAGAACCCATACAGATAACAGAAAATACTATGGATTTAGCAGCTGTTCCTGCCTCCTTAAGTGTGGCCCTGTTTAGCAAACATTTCAAAAATTTCTATTCCCGTTGGCCGGTGTACAATCAAAAAGTGGGTGGCAATATGACAGATATACCGGAATACATTTGGCAACAAGATTATCACATATGGTCAGTGCAGCTGGTGGATGATGATTATTTGGCGTTTTATCAGAAACAATATATAATGTGTGCCACCACTTTCTATGACAACAAACGAAGGTTTGTTTTTGGTTTGAAAAATCGTTCAATTCATGACCCTGAATGTCAGTGGAGTGCGGGCAAATGCGATCGCAGATAAGAGTGAAACTCAAGTGCATTAATAGTATTAAGTTTAAATGCAAAATTTTTTATAGAATTATTTTTTTTAGTGAATTAAATTATTTATAGCAAAACGAAATAAATATATATTTTTTGAATGGGAAATATGAAGATTTTGAATAGAAAAAAATAATACAAAATCGCCGAGAGATGGCAAAATATATATTGAACAGAACTAGCTCTCGGTTACAACTGAACTAGAACAGAAATTTCAAGCGAAAGTTAAGGAAACTTGAATCAAAACTAAAATGGAAATAGAATCTGAACTTAAATCAGAACTAGAACTAAAACGATTTTGCACTTAAATCCGATAAAGAACTGGATTCTGAATTTAAACCAGAACTGGAATAGAACTAACACAGATCTAATTCAGAACTGGCACAGAACATGAATCAAAACTAAACACAACTAGAACTAAAGCAAAACTGAACTACAAATAAACTTGGATGGAACCAAAATCATAAGAAACAGAACAGAACTGAAATTGAACCAGAACGGAAATAAAACAATACTAGAATCGAAAGAAGAATCTGAACTGGAAACAGGACCAGATTCTGAATTAAAACCAGCACTGGACTCTGAAAGAGAATCAGTACTAGAAAAGAACTTCAATTAAACTATAGTAGAACTAGATTCAGAACTTCTCTTCGGAACTAGATTCAGCATTAGAAACAGAAGTAGATCAGAACTACCAAAAGATCTCAAATCAACGCTTTAACTAAATTAGCATCAGAACTAATATTCGGAACAAAAATAAGAAATTGAATTGAAATTCTGAAATTGAATTTAAAGTTGAATCAGAACTAGTTTTTGAACTGGAATCAGATTGTGAACAGAACAAAAACTGAACTTAAACAGAACAAAGATCAAAAATAGAGTCAAAACAAAAATGTTAACCAGAACTGAACTTGATTCGGGACTGGAAGAAAACCTAGAAAAACTGAACTAAAACAGAACTAACTAATGACTAAAATGAGATCCTAATTGAAACTGGATTTTAAACCAGAAGCAGATAAAGATTCTAAACTTGAATCAGTAAAATAACAGAACTCGAAAAAATTGTAAGAGAACTTGAATCAGAACTAAACTGAAGAAGAATCAGACATTTATTCAGAACTAGAACAGGAACTAAAATTGAAGTTGAACTGCACTTGAACTAAACTGAACTTGAACTAAACTTGAACTAAACTTGAACTTGAACTGAACTTGAACTGAACTTGAACTGAACTTCAACTGAACTTGAACTGAACTTGAACTGAACTTCAACTGAACTTCAACTGAACTTGAACTGAACTTCAACTGAAATTGAACTGAATATGAACTGAGCTTGAACTGAACTTGAGCTGAACTTGAACTGAACTTGAACTGAACTTGAACTGCACTTGAACTAAACTGAACTTGAACTGAACTTGAACCGAACTTGAATTGAACTTGAACTGAACTTGAACTGAACTTGAACTTGGACTTGGACTTGAACTAACCCTTAACTGAACTAGAGCTGGACTAGAATTGAACTAGAATTGAACTAAAACTGAACAATTGTTGAAATAGATGTGAAAATATTTAAATTTAACTTAAATATTTTTATATATTTTTTTAAATTTCCAACACTGTTTTTAGTTAAAATCATTAATTTTTTTATCACTATAAAATTTAATCTATCAGAGTAAAATATGCAGCTATAAATTAGTCCATATATCTATATCTTTATTGAAATTAAAAAAAAATCTGCTAAAATCACAAAAAATCATTAAAACAACATTTTCAAATTTTGTAAATTTTGAATCAAACTCCCCCGAAAAAGAAAAACCGAAAACAAAATTAATTTATTAAATAAAAAAAAGAAATTCTTTGACTAAAAAACGCTTGTAAGTTTATTATTTCTTGAGAAAAAGCTAAAAAAAACGTAAGAAAATTCTAAAAATTATAAATTTGTAATTTCAAAAAAATTAAGTCACAAAAAAAAACGGTTGAAAATTAAAAAAACTCAAATCTAAATAAAAAAAACTGATAATAAATAATTTATTTTATAGAAATTTAAGTGATGGACTCAGTTTTTTATTAGAACATTAAAAATTAATTAAAAAAAGAATTTAAAAAAATTATAGTTTTTAATAAAATAAAATGAAAAACTTTAACAAGCGTTTTTAAGCAAAGAATTTTTTCAGTTAATTTTCAGTTTAATTTCAAAATAATAAAAAAACTTTTAAATTATTTCCCAGAAATGAAAACTATTTTTCAAATATTTAATTAAAATAAAAAAAGCAAAAAACTTTCTATATGAGCCCATCACAATTTTCTTTAAAATTAAAACAAAAAAATAATCAAAATTTTCTTTAATAAATTGTGACTTAATTTTTTGCTCTCAATATAAAGCTCTCTCTCTCTCATATTTTCTCCCTCTCTCTTCACTTCTCTCCCTTTAGAATAATCGCATTTCCAATAATGTTTCCGAACAAATTGAGAAACTAATCGATGAGAAATGTCGTATACTTAATAAAACGGGTACCCCCAAATCGAGTGCTCTCCATTTGGCCAACTGGATGAAGGGACAATTGGATAAACAACAAGAACAGGCTCGTTTAGCTGTAGCACATTCTCTGGCTGGAGAAACTTCTGCACCTTCAGGACAACTAGAAGTTGAAGGTGATACGACCACCTATCAGGATAATGATCCAGATGAACGTATCACCTATTGGACAAGGCAACAATTGGAGAAACGTACTAAAGAGCTGAATTTGGCCAAAGAGAATGGACATTTTTCGGTAAAGCCCAATTTTGGTGGTAAACGTTTGAGTGGTGTCGATGAGATGAGTATGAGTATAAGTGATGTTATTTCGGAGGGGGTTAGTCAGATCAGTCAGTCGCATAGTACGACATCGGATAGTCAGGTAAGGGCGGAATATGAAAGCAATTTGTAAAATCAAACAAAATCAAAACAGTAACAAAACAACAACAATGAAGCACATAAGTATTTAGAAAACCAAAAAAAAAAGTAGCTTCTCTAAAAGCTTTTTCTATAATTAAAGCTTTTAAGCTTAAAGTTGAAAATAGTTAAGTTGTATTTTGGGTTTAATTTTAAAAGATTTAGTTTCAATACACAAAAGGAAAATTAAGCTTTCTGAAATTTTTATCCAAAGCTTAAAAGCTAAACAAAATATTATTCCAAACTTTAAAGCTTCTTTAAACATTTAATAACTTTACTGCGCGATATTCAGATTCTATTTTGGATTCTAGTTCAGTTGTAGTTTAGTTCTGGTTTAATTTCTAGTGCACATTCTAGATCATATTTTAGTTCAGCCTCTTGTTCAATTCCGGTTCAGATTCCTGTTGAGATTCTAGTTCAGTTTCAAGTTCATATTCTAGTTCTGTTCTAATTTAGTCTTAGTTCAATTTTTACACCGTATCCTTGTTCAGATTTTAGTTTAGTTCTAGTTCATTTCTAGTTCAGTTGCAGTTCAGTTCTAGTTCGCATTCTATTTCAAACTCTTGTTGAGATCCAACCTCAGATTCTTATACAGATTCTAGTTCAGATTCCTGTTCAGATTCTTGTTCAGAATCTGGTTCAGTTGAATAATTGAGATACAAGTTGAGATTCCGGGTAGTTTGGTTGAAGTTCAGTTTTAGTTCTAGTCCAGTTCTAATTTAGTTCTTGTTCAGTTCTATGTCGCTTTTAGTTATGTACTGGATCAGCTACAGCTCTAGTTCACTTTTAGTTCAGTTTTAATTCACTTTAGATTCATTTGTACCTCACTTTTAGTCCATCTGTAATTAAGTTCCGATTAAGCTGTACTTTGTTCACTTCAAGTTCTGCCATAGTTGGTTCTCTTTAATTTCCCTTTTAGTTTCTTAACCGTGCATTTCCAGTTAACTTCTTTCTCATTTCACTCTTTTCTAGTTCTTCTTTAACTTCCTTACTTTTTCTTAGTTTCTAGTTCCCTAAGACTTTCTGAAAATAACACACTAAATCCTTAAACAAAAGCTCACAACTTGGACACATTTATAACGCTCTCATATTATCTCGTAGATAATTCATTTATCATTCCCTACCTCTTTCACAGATCACTGTACGTTCTAGTCCCAATGTTTTAGACAAATTAGCCGTTTGTCGTCATTGTCATAAAAATTGCCAACAGCAGCAGCAACAACAACAACAGCAGCAGCATCAACAACATAATGTCACACCTACTTCACCACATCAAAGTAAAACTCATAAAGATGGTGGTGGTGGAGGGGACTCTACAAAATGTCCCCTCTCACCTTCATCACAAATGCGCTCAGCTTCAGGTCTCATTTGTCACTCGCTAAAGGTACAACATAGTCAATCATCACCGCAACGCTGTTGTAATATCAATGGCGGAACCGGTGGCAGTAGTAACAGTCGAGCCAGTAGTGTAACTAGCATATCATCTGGTACAGTAACCGGCGAGAAGCCTAGCGATAATCAGGCGGCTTTTAGTAGTAGTAAGTGTGAAGTGGGTGATACAGAAAGTGATGTTGCACAACTTTTAACAGATGAGGTTTATCAATCGGAGAATACGGATGATGGCAATGCGGGTGCCAACACCACCAGCAGTAGTATCGCAAGTTGTGGAGATGGAGTCGAAGAGGCCAGAAGAAGAATCACCGACAGCATCCATAAATTACGAATTCTAGATGAACACAATGAGGCGGCCATATTAATGAATGGTCACTGTACAAAGGAATCATCCCAGACAGAAACAACAGAGACGACAACATTTTCTTCTATAAATACAATGGGAACTAGTACATTGACCTCTTCAGAGGCCGAAAGTGATGAGAGGGAACAATTTAAACCGGAACCGCCACCTAGAAAATTTACGGTTATACAACCGCAAAAAGCTAAAGAGACCGAAGAGGAAGAGAAAACTAAGGAAATGGTGCAAATGAGTGTGACAATAACAGAGACCGCGAAAATAGTTATTGTGGAGGATACGAAAGTAAATGCCACACCTACGAAAGCACCCAGATCGCCTAAGTCACCAAAATCTCCTAAATCTCCCAAAACTCCATTAACACCTAAGTCTGGAAAATCAACGAGCAGCAGCACCAAATCCAATCAGTTTGTGCCCTGCACTTGTAAATGTTTACCAGAGGACTTTGCTAATACCACCCTTAGTCCCGAGGAGGTAGAATTGCAAATGTGTAAAATGCTGGAGTCACCTAAACAATCTCCCAAAATGCCAAGAAATTCGGAGCAACACAAAGAGATCAAGTCGACCTCAGAAGATCCCCACAAATATTGTAAATGTACTTGTGATAAAACTTTGCAAGAAAATCTAAATACAAAACAGGAAAAGGAAGACGATGATCTTTCCTTAATGTTAATTGGCTTGGCCCAATTGACACCAGCGGCCAAATTACTTAATATGAAAACTCCCACGGCGCCCTTGCCCACTCCCACCCAAAATTTTGCTTCTTATGGGGAGAATGGTTTTGTGCCTACCATATCCATAGTGCCCGCTACCCCAGACTCAGTGCTTACTAAAACTAGTACAAATGTCTGGGATAATACTACACATGTTACCACCAGCACGGCCACAGCGAATTTACTTATCAGTCAAGGACCACGACAAGCTATAATCGAAAATATACCCGAAGACTCATGTGACGAATCACCTTTAGATGAAGAACCTCCCTATCGGCCCATGTCTAGTACTCTCCGGAGATTTGGTACCATGTCCAGTTTAGAGCGTTTACCTTCTGATGATCGTTTGGAAGATAATCTGGAGGAATATGATGATGAAATGGATGACGATGATGATGATGAAGAAGTGGACGATGAAGATGAGGAATTAATGGATAAAGCTAGGGCGGATAATATCGAATTAGATAATGAAATTAGGGTGGTAACAAAAGCTATCTATGAGAATACAGAACAAGCGGGTACTTCAAATAACTTGAATGGCAATGCCTGGACTAGTAGGGCCTCTACGTTTGTCTCGGGTAAAATGTCTTTCTTTGAAGAATCACGAGCCTTTATAGACAAATATCTGGGAAGATGGAATCAAGATCAAACTAATCTGGGAAATAATGGTATAACCTCTGATCCAGAAGAGCAAATGGATGAATGTACTTCAGGAGCCACCTCGGGGGAGGAAGTTTGGGGTACTCCCACCAGTGGGGGAGATAATGATGATATGCATATGGCCAATTCCGAAAATACCCAATCGGTAGGAGATCTTTTTAATTTCTGCTTGGAAATTGAATAATTTTATTTCACTCTCTATTCCTTAGTCCCCCACCAAATCTAGTAACTCTTTAAACGATGATGACGATACCGAACTTATGATGGATGAACTGTTAATGGCTCCTCCCATGTCGGCCAGTACAATAAGAGGTTTATTACCACGGTAAGTTTTGAATTAACTTTAAGAATTTTTCAAATTTCTTTATTTTGTAAGAATCGTTTAAAGAATTAATTAATTATTTAATTAATATAAACAACTAGTTGTTAGTTAAAATTGTTTAAGCCATTTGTTTATATAATCCAAATGCAATACAAAGTCAAAGTAATATCTCGTAATAACTTTTCTTTTTTTTATTTTTCCCTCCACATTTTCTCATGTAGTTTTTACAGGTTAATAATTATTTAATTATTTTAATTAATAATTTTCATTGAATTTTAGTTCCTTACAAATATAAACATTTCATCTTTAGTTAGTTGAGTATTAAGTAGAAGAATTTAATGCAGGCGTATAATGTAGTCCATAATTTAGATATCAAAATAGTAGAGGACATGGTCACGTAGTTCCCCCAAAAAAAATTAATAACGTTTTCTAAACTTTCTATAAGCGGACATGAAAGATACTTTAAGGGTATTTACCAATCCCGATTCAAAGATTCATTTCTATTACGGCTACTAGATCAGTTCTATTTCAGTTCAATTTTAGTTCAGTTCTAGTGAAGTTCAAAATCAGGAGGAGTTCAAAGTTCTAGTTCAAGTTATGAAAGAGTTCTAGTTCTATTTGGAATCCTGTTTCAAGCTCAAGTTCTAGCTCGGATCATCGTTCAAGTTCTAGTTCATATTATAGTTCAGGTTCTGGTTCAGATTCTTGTTCAATATCTAATTCAGATTCTAGTTCTACTTAGGGTTCTGGTTCAGTTAATATTAATTCAAATTCTAGTTCAGGTTCTAGTTGAGTTCCAGTTCATATACTAGTTCAGATTCAAATTTAAAAACTAGTTCCGATTCAAGCGGACGTTCTGTATCAGGTTCTAGTTAAATTTCAGTTCGGATTCTACTTAATTCTACTTCTAGTTCAGTTATAGTTCTAGTTCACATTATGATAGAGATTCTAGCTCAGGTTCTGTTACTAGTTGCAGTTCAGGTTCTAGTTGAGGATCTAGTTCCTGTTCTAAGTCAACTCTAATTCTCTTTTACCTCAGGTTCTAGTTCAGGTTCTTCTTCAGATTCTAGTTCAAGTTCTATTTTAAGTTACAGTTCAGGTTCAGTTGTGGCTGAGGTTTAAGTTCAGGTTTTGTTTTGAATTCTAGTTCAGTTACAGTTCAGTTCCAGTTCAGTTCTAGTTCAGTTCCAGTTCAGTTGTAGTTCAGTTCTAGTTCAGTTCCAGTTCAGTTCCAGTTCAGTTCCAGTTCAGTTCCAGTTCAGTTCTAGTTCAGTTCCAGTTCAGTTGTAGTTCAGTTCTAGTTCAGTTCAGTTCCAGTTCAGTTTAAGTTCAAGTTCTGGTTCAGTTCTAATTGAATTCTAGTTCAGTTTTAGTTCAATTTTAATTCTGTTCTAGTTTCAGTTCTAGTTCAAGTCTGGTTCAGTTCTAATTGAATTCTAGTTCAAGTCTGGCTCAGTTCTAATTGAATTCTAGTTCAGTTCTAGTTCAGTTCCAGTTCAGTTCCAGTTCAGTTCCAGTTCAGTTCCAGTTCAGTTCCAGTTCAGTTCCAGTTCAGTTCCAGTTCAGTTCCAGTTCAGTTCAGTTCTAGTTCAGTTCCAGTTCAGTTCCAGTTCAGTTCAGTTCTAGTTCAGTTCCAGTTCAGTTCCAGTTCAGTTGCAGTTCAGTTCTAGTTCAATTCCAGTTCAGTTCAAGTTCAAGTTCTGGTTCATTTCTAATTGAATTCCAGTTCAGTTCTAGTTTTTTCTACATAATTTGGTGTTTAAAATCAAAATTATCTGGGAATTTCGAAGGTTTAAAAATCGGGAATATAAAATCATAAGTCTTAACAGATTATGGACATATAACGGTAAATTTGGAAAGTTATGGCAGCAATGATTTTCATCTGTATAAAATTGGACTCTTTTTCAGTGAAATGATTTAATTATTTGAAATTATAAAGTAAAAAATTTGTAGACTAGGAAATCAGTCACCGATTAATTAAGTGGTTATGCTGTGACCTGAGATCGTTTAGTTGAGAACTCGTCTAGTTTGAAAAATGTTAAATGTGTCGGAATGGTTAAATTCCTGTTTACTTTCAGCAATACAATCAGACTCGTTTTAATTCAGAGAAAAAAAAACCTTAAATGGACTTAAACGAGATATGGATTAGACAAAGTTGTACTCTTTCTAGGACTAAAGAAAGATTAAACTTTGATTTTAGATGAGGGAGAAAACATCTGAAGCCATGTCATTTTAGAAGAGAAATCTAGCAGTAGTTAGTAATATTTTCTCTTTTAAATATCATAATTAGACATTCCAATATATTTATCAAACATAACCTAGAAATTATTTATCCATAGTTTAGGTTCTCATTATCATCTCTGTTAATTTTTGTATTTTAAACATTTTAAAACGAAACAGTAGTTTAAGTATTTATTTTCATAATTCTTTTATGTAAATTTCATCAAAACCAAAAATATTTAAACTAAATTCATCCAACAAAAAAAAAATCATCATAAAAATCCACATCATCTCTCAACTTTTTTAAAAATATAAAAAAAAATCTGAAACCTAAAAAAAAATTTGGACATAAAATCAAAATATTTGAAAAATTCTCCAAAAAAAATGTAAATTCGAAAACCAAAATAGACGACGCCTAGAACCCTTATTCGAGGAGGAAACCGAAAGTGATGAGGAAAAGACTCAGCAGGAAAGTGAAGAATTGAAAAAGGTGGGTCATCTATAAAGAAATTGCATGATTTGCTCTCTTTTTTTCTCTCATCTCTTTTAAGTTTTTCTTTTTACTCACAATTAACTCTCATTAATTTTGCTCTCATTAATTAATTTCTCTTTTGTTTTAATTCGCTGTTTTTTTTTCTGTATATATGTGTATGTGTGTGTTATTGTGTAAATATGTTTTTGAATAAATATTTTTGTCATCAAACATCATCTGTCATTTTCAACTGTCATCTGTCATTATCATCATCTGTCATCTTGTGTCATTAGAAAGTCGTAGTGAAATTAGTTAAACTCTAGCAAAACGTTCAATATTGCAAACTTATACAAATCAAAAGCAATTGACATTTTGTTTTTCTTAACCCAAAAAAACAAATATAAGAAGAAGCAAAAAAAAGCTTTTGCCTTTAAGTTTGCTGGGCTTAAAATTATACTAACAAAAATTTAAAGAAAAAAATGCCTAAACTTAACTCTCACCAATCACACATTAACAAGCTCTCAAAACTAAAACCAGATTATGCACTTTAACCTCAAAATAATAACAAAAACAAAAATTTCAAAACAAACAAACAAACAAAACAAAAATCAAAAAACGTGGCAACCTTAACGTTTTTGGTATAATTTGCTATAAACCAGAATTGATTAGTTGAATTCTATTCCCAACAATTGGTAGGGGGAAACAACGACAAATGGCCACTATTTAGAGGATTCGGAAGCTGGAAGTTCCAGCGAGGAGGAGGGGGAGGAGGAGGAGGAGGAAGATCTGGTGAATACAGCGGATTACGACGAGGAGGACGAGGATCTGACCTCAACGGAGGAGAGATTACAACCGAATTTACAAACCACCAGCCTGGGTCCTCGTCCACTAAGTCATCCCATACTACCAGCAGCCGTACTGAAGGCCTCATCTTGCGAGTACCTTTTGGATCAGCCTGTCAGCAGCAACAACATCACCAATTCGCCAGTGGCAATAAATTCTTTGGCAACAACTATTACCAGCGACAGAGCAGCGAATTTACACAACTCCTCCCACAAAACCATGGTAGTAATCTCAGCCTCGACCACCTTAACCATGACAGCAATGGTGAGCACGTCGACGACCACAACAACGAGGGAGCCATTGCAACCGACAATGACTTATACTACGATGGCCTCAACAATAGTACAGACAACACCGAGTCCGGCTCCCTTGTTGGCATCTACAACAATCAGCAAAGAGAAAGACACTATCAAGAGCGACAAAGACGTTTGCAACAACAGCAAGGAAGAGGAGAAGAGGACAGTCAAAACCTTGCCACGACCAGCGAAATTTATACCACCTCCACCGCCGCCACGCCGTCTCTTATTGACTCAAACAAATCTAAAGACCAGTGGTCAGACTCACACAAACATAAACCAGGTAAACACTTTTCACACAATTTAACCTCAACCAAAAATAACCTTCTCTCTCTCTCTAATTAAAGCCCCCGCTTCCAGTAAAATCTGGCGCTTTTGCTGACGATGGCTATTCAGTGGGTGTCAAAGACGCCAAAGACGTTTGCGACGCTCACATGGTAAATACCAGCGCACCTCCTTGCACAGCAACGACGACGACGATGATGACGAAGGCGATATCATCGACGATGACCACAACGACTCCAATGAAACCCACAAGAATTCCTCAACCCATCGAGGATGTCTACAATATCAAAAAGTATTCAGCAACAAACGTTTGCAAAGCCGAAATTGTGTCACCGTCAACGAAACCACGACCATCGTCAACAATAATCGAGACCTCTCTACTGGGTTCGGGGGAAATCGTACACAAACAAAACCCGCTTTACAAATCATCAACAACAGTTTCGACGATGAAGGAGAAAACACAAATACCGCAACCATTAACAACAACAACAATAACAACGAAGAACAAAGACTACAAACCCGCACGGGAACAACAAGAGAAACAGAGAGTTCAACGCAAGCAACAGGTGAAGCAGAAGGAGCGACAGGAGGAGGAGAAGGAGGAGATGCCGAAAGAGCAAGAGACGAAGAAGAAGGAACATCAAACACAATTGGAACAGCAAGAGGACGTTATAGGCAAAGATTCGAAATCGGCTTGTGTACAGCAAGGAGGAGTTGGCTCGGGTTTAAGTCCTCGCCTGGAGATGCGTTTAGCACTCAATCACGATATTCTGGGAGACGAAGATTTGATAAGCTACGATCCTGGACCAGATCTAACAACTATTCTGGGGTGAGTAAAATTACCAGATTCTGGTCTATAGACTTAACCCCGGCCTATTTATTAGACCAGGATCTAAGCTTCAAATAGAACTCCTTTAATATTTTTGTACTTCTCTCTTCTTTAGGCACGACCTCTCCACCTTTCAACGTCGGACGGGTCGAGATTTATTGAATCGCTCAGCCACGAATCGTGTTCAGCCAAAAGAGGCTGTCATATCGTTCTCTCAACAGCGAAACTCGAAGATGGATACACCAACAGTGAATCGACGGCCACGACCTCAAATCAACACCCACACCACCATCATCAGCAGCAGCAGCACCAGCAACATCAACCACAATCCCATGATCAACAACAGCAATTACAACAACACCAGTCCGGCTTCGTCAATGCCTTTCGTTGGCTCGGCACGTGTCGGCGGCGTTCCACAACACCTGCAGCCAAATCGAAATACATGGAGCAGTTCTGTATCTGTGGATCGAAACAGAGACGGGAGCGTCAACGACGTAAGCAACAGCAAAAATATCAATTACAACAGCGGCGACAACAAATTAAGCGATCTAGAGATCTTAGCGAGACGAGAGAAGATATATTGCATGTCTCAATTGAGGAGTGGCTCACAAGTCAAGATGGGGACGAAGATGATGACAATGAAGAGCAACAATTTTTACCACAACAACAATCCTCTGACGAGGACGACGAGTACTACTTCGATGGGCGTTGCGACTGAAGAGAATATCAATTTAACGCCAAAAATGGCACACAGGCAACGTAAAATAGGGCGGGATGAAACCGCTCTAATGGAATCGGGTAAAGCAAATAAATTGTAAGTTGTTTTCTTTTTCTTTGTTTTTTTATTTTTGGAGGAAATAAAGAGAGGAATTATTTGTGATAAAAATGAGTTTTATTTTGCAGAATAAACTTTATTAAAAGACGCAATTCGGAAAATCCCTCAACCGCCAATAACTCACAAACCTCGCTTAATGATTCTAATGCCAGTAGCACACCGCAGCACAAGCAAATACCCATGTCACCACGTAAAGATAATGTAAGAGAGTGAGAGAAAGAGATATATTTGATAAGAGAGAAAGACAATTTTAATAATGATTTTTTTTGTTGTTTTTTTGTCTTTGCAGGACAAACCCTCGCTGAATCGCCGTTTATGGAAACAAATAACCAAACGTCGACGCTCCAATTCTGTCTCAGAACTAGTGGCTTCTTAAAGACGCAGAGGAGGGTTTTGCAAAATTTTTACTAAAAAAAAAAAAATCGTGCACTTTTTTTCGTATGTGATCCAGTTTTCCAAATATTTTTGTCTTGTGTTTGATTTTAAACACAACTAAATAAATATATATATATTTTTTGTTGGTAGTTAGTTCTGAATTTAGTAGTAAATAGTTGTTGTGGTAGTTAAGGCCAACTGAGAGCCCCATTTTATGGGCTAACAAGGCTTAAGTTATTAGGTCCAGTAGGATAAAACTTGACAAAATTTTAAATATTGTTGTAAATTGAACTGATTTTTTTTTTGTAATAGTAATTAAGCGGTTGTTTCTCTTTACTAAATTAATTTTAGCAAGAAATTATAACAAATTAATAACAACAACAACAACAACACTTCAAAAACGTCCTTTTAAAGCTTTAACATACTAAAATTAGTTGTCAATTAAAAAATAAAACAAACAAAAAATTATTAAAGAAAAATAAATTTGATGAAAAAAGCATCCCTGATTTGAAAAGAAAACCTCTAAGTGAGACAAAACCAAAATTAAACGAAGTTTAAGTTAAGTTTAATCATTCCAACTTTAAACTAAACTTGACTTAAATTAAATTTTAGTTAACAAAATTCAACTTCATTTTCACCAAAATTTAAAGAAATTTTAAATTTCTTTAAAACATTTAACGGAAGAGACTTAAACATACAACTGAGCTCCATTTAAACCTCTAACATTTTAAGGCTCTATGAAAAACTTCTACCCCCTCCCCTCTTCACGCTCTTTGAACAACAAATCTTTACATTAAAAACAACTGTTATTGATCTGCTTAACAGAGCTTTTGGTTTTTAATTAAAAAGTCCCTTCTCTGCATGTACTCGCTCACTCTCTGTCTCTGTATAACTCACTGTTCTCAATCATTCTCTTTTTTTTATATACCAACGAACATTTTAGTTTTAATTTTAACTCTATTGCTAATGGCTCTTCAAAATAAGGTGCTCTTAAGTTTAGTAATAAATTAATTAATTTTTTTTAATTTTAATTTAGGAAATCAAAAGAAAATTAGTTCAAAATAGTTCTTGAATTCCGAAATTTTGAATAAAATTAAGCCAAAATAAAATTAATTTAAATTTTTAAATTAAATTTAGTTCAAATATATAATTTTAGTTAAATTTTAAATTAATTTTTAAATTAAACTAAACTAAGAAATTAAGTCAAAAATCATTATTGATGAAGTTAAAATTCAAATCTGCGAAAACAGTACTAATCTGACCTATTCTAGATCAATTCTAGTTCAGGTTCTGGTTCAGGTTCTAGTTCGGCTCTTGGTCAGTTCTAATTCAGGTTTTAGTTCAAGTTTTAGTTCAGTTCTTGTTCAGTTCTAGTTCAGATTCAATTTCTAGTTCAGGTTCTAGTTCTGGTTCTAATTCTAGTTCAAGTTCTAGTTCAGCTTCTAGTTCAGGTTTTAGTTCAGGTTCAAGTTCAGGTTCTAGTTTAGGTTCTAGTTCAGGTTCTAGTTCAGGTTCTAGTTCAGTTCTTGTTCAGATTCAAGTTCTAATTCAGGTTCTAGTTCAGTTCTTGTTCAGATTCAAGTTCTAGTTCAGGTTCTAGTTCAGGTTTTAGTTCTGGTTCTAATTCAAGTTCTAGTTCAGGTTCTGGTTCAGGTTCTAGTTCAGGTTCTAGTTCAGTTCTTGTTCAGATTCAAGTTCTAATTCAGGTTCTAGTTCAGGTTCTAGTTCAGTTCTTGTTCAGATTCAAGTTCTAGTTCAGGTTCTAGTTCAGGTTTTAGTTCTGGTTCTAATTCAAGTTCTAGTTCAGGTTCTGGTTCAGGTTCTAGTTCAGGTTCTGGTTCTAGTTCAGGTTCTAATTCAGGTTTTAGTTCTGGTTCAAGTTCTAGTTCAGGTTCTGGTTCTAGTTCAGGTTCTAATTCAGGTTCTCGTTCAGCTTCTAGTTCAGATTCAATTTCAGGTTCTAGTTCAGGTTCTAGTTCAGTTCTTGTTCAGTTCTTGTTCAGATTCAAGTTCTAATTCAGGTTTTAGTTCAGGTTCTAGTTCAGGTTCTAGTTCGGGTTCTAGTTCAGGTTCTAGTTCTGGTTCAAGTTCTAGTTCAGGTTCTAATTCAGGTTTTAGTTCAGGTTCTAGTTCAGGTTCTAGTTCGGGTTCTAGTTCAGGTTCTAGTTCAGGTTCTGGTTCTAGTTCAGGTTCTGGTTCTAGTTCAGGTTCTGGTTCTAGTTCAGGTTCTGGTTCTAGTTCAGGTTCTAGTTCAGGTTCTAGTTCAGGTTCTCGTTCAGATTCTGGTTCAGGTTCTAGTTCAGGTTCTAGTTCAGGTTCTCGTTCAGATTCTAGTTCAGGTTCTGGTTCAGATTCTGGTTCAGGTTCTAGTTCAGGTTCTAGTTCAGGTTCTAGTTCAGGTTCTAGTTCAGGTTCTAGTTCAGGTTCTCGTTCAGATTCTAGTTCAGGTTCTGGTTCAGATTCTGGTTCAGGTTCTAGTTCTGGTTCAAGTTCTAGTTCAGGTTCTAATTCAGGTTTTAGTTCAGGTTCTAGTTCAGGTTCTAGTTCGGGTTCTAGTTCAGGTTCTAGTTCAGGTTCTGGTTCTAGTTCAGGTTCTGGTTCTAGTTCAGGTTCTAGTTCAGGTTCTAGTTCAGGTTCTCGTTCAGATTCTGGTTCAGGTTCTAGTTCAGGTTCTAGTTCAGGTTCTCGTTCAGATTCTAGTTCAGGTTCTGGTTCAGATTCTGGTTCAGGTTCTAGTTCAGGTTCTAGTTCAGGTTCTAGTTCAGGTTCTAGTTCAGGTTCTAGTTCAGGTTCTCGTTCAGATTCTAGTTCAGGTTCTAGTTCGGGTTCTAGTTCAGGTTCTAGTTCTGGTTCAAGTTCTAGTTCAGGTTCTAATTCAGGTTTTAGTTCAGGTTCTAGTTCAGGTTCTAGTTCGGGTTCTAGTTCAGGTTCTAGTTCAGGTTCTGGTTCTAGTTCAGGTTCTGGTTCTAGTTCAGGTTCTGGTTCTAGTTCAGGTTCTGGTTCTAGTTCAGGTTCTGGTTCTAGTTCAGGTTCTAGTTCAGGTTCTAGTTCAGGTTCTCGTTCAGATTCTGGTTCAGGTTCTAGTTCAGGTTCTAGTTCAGGTTCTCGTTCAGATTCTAGTTCAGGTTCTGGTTCAGATTCTGGTTCAGGTTCTAGTTCAGGTTCTAGTTCAGGTTCTAGTTCAGGTTCTAGTTCAGGTTCTAGTTCAGGTTCTAGTTCAGGTTCTCGTTCAGATTCTAGTTCAGGTTCTGGTTCAGATTCTGGTTCAGGTTCTAGTTCAGGTTCTAGTTCAGATTCTAGTTCAGGTTCTAGTTCAGGTTCTAGTTCAGCTTCTAGTTCAGCTTCTAGTTCAGGTTCTCGTTCAGCTTCTAGTTCAGGTTCTAGTTCAGGTTCTCGTTCAGCTTCTAGTTCAGCTTCTAGTTCAGGTTCTAGTTCATCTTCTAGTTCAGCTTCTAGTTCAGGTTCTAGTTCAGGTTCTAGTTCAAGTTTTATTTCAGATTCAAGTTCTAGTTCAGGTTCTAGTTCAAGTTCTAGTTCAGGTTCTAGTTCAGGTTCTAGTTCAAGTTCTGGTTCAAGTTTTATTTCAGATTCAAGTTCTAGTTCAGCTTCTAATTCAGCTTCTAGTTCAAGTTCTAGTTCAGTTCTAGCGCAGATTCTTGCAAATAATATGGTAATGATGCTACTTCAGATACTTATCTGATTCTAGCTCAGGTTCTTCTATAAATTGTTGTACCGACTTTAGGTCAGATTATAGTTCAGATTATTGTATAGACTATTGTACCGATTTTAGCAGATTCTACTTCAAATTCTCATAAGATTTTTGTTTTTGTTTTTTTTCTAGTTTATATTTTAGTGAATTTTAGGTTCAATTCCGGATGTATTTGTTTTCAGTTCCACTTTAGTGGAAATCCGTATAAAAATTTTGGTAGCCAAATTATTTTTTTACCCTACACCACCGTAGGTGCTTGGAGTATTATGCTGAACAGAAAAAATGGTGTAACAAACACTTTTAAATATATCGCTTAACTTAGAATCAGTTTCTGAGTCGATTTAATGATGTCTGTCTCTCTGTCTGTCTGTCTGTCTGTCTGTCTGTCTGTGCATTTTGAACACTCTAAAGATTGCAATTTTTGAGAAATCTTGATGAAGTTTGGTACATGACACTTTTTTTGACTCAAAGACGAAAGCTGTTGAAAGCGAAAGCTGTTAAGCGGGTCGGGCCATTACTTCTCCAAGATCCCATACAAGCCAGTTTTTAAATATGCATTTGAATGGCATAAATCTTGCATTTACATTGGTAAATGTAATAAGAAATTACGAGGGTCGATCCATCATTTCTTCTGGTTGCGATATAACCCTTTTCAAACGCATAAATTTTACACAAAAATAATTGTATCACATTAATGAAGAGCAAATTATACGAGGATCTTTAATAACTTTTACGTAGCTGTCATTTACAAGCAACAATGTGGTGTAGGGCATGAGATAGTCGGACTCTACCGACCATAACATTTTTACTAGTTTATTAGTCATTTTGATATTCATTAAATGACTTAACTCTGCATATGAAATAGACTTGAATATTACTTAAAAACTCCTGCCATAGAATTTCTTTAAAAAACAGTTTTGTAATTAATTTTTTTCTTTTCAATTGAAAAAAAATAAAGAAAAATTAAATCAAAAATTTAGAAGAGAAAATTGTTTTAAGAAAAATAAAACTCTTTAAGGAATTTTAGCAAACCAAGAGAGAAAAAAAACTTTAAAATAAAAAAATGCCTTAGAAGAAAAATATAAAACAACAAATTAATGTCCAAAATATGAATTAACAAATTTATTATAAATTAAGCACCATTAATTAATTTATCATAATTTGAACACAATAAGAAAATCAATAATTTACTTTATAACTTAATAAAACTGCAAATAAATGTGGCAAATTATTAAAGAAAAAAATCATTTTTAAATTATTAATAAATTTTAAAAAAATATTTTTAAATAAATTTAAATTATCAAAAGAGTATAAAATATAAATATTTTTTATTAAAAAAACACAAAATAAAATAATTATTTGCAAAACACTTAATTCATTAAGAAAACAGTGTAATTCATTTTTTCCATAATTAGTTTTTTAAGGAAATTATAGAAAAAATTACTTATAAATATTTATTTTTAAGAAAATAAATATCGTTGAAATAAAAAATATTTTTTTTCTTAAAATATAATAAACAAAAATTAGTCTAAAATATGAAATAAACTAAAATTTTAATTAATTTATTTAACAATTTCAACAATTTAAGCTTGGAGAGTAAAAAAAAAATAATTAAAAAAAAAAGTTTGCAATTATCTCTATGAGAATATTTTTAGTAATTTAAAAAGAAAAATCATCTGAAAATAAATTATAAATATTATAAAATAAAACATACAAAACATATTTAATTAAATAAGTTTAAAAATAAATTAATAAATAAAAAACAAATAAAAAACAAATTTCAAAAATTTTATTAATAATAAAAATGAAAATAAAAAATACAAGAAAATTAAACATAAATAAAAATTATTTGCTGGGGAAAGAATTTTTCTAAAACAGCCTAAAAATAGGCTAAGAAAAATGAATCATAAACTGGTATGTTAAACGTTATACAGTTTGAACTTAAATCAAATAACAGCAGTTAAGTTTTAAACAAAAAATAATGCTGTATTAGGCTCTGCTGAATCTTCAATACCCTCCACCACAAAAGCCTTAGATATGAGTACATCATGTTTCGTACATGTACATTATACGCATATAAACACTCACAAACACAAACATGATATGAAACCTTTATGAGTCATTAAATTAGTTATATTTTTGGTTATAACTTTTTTTCTACTTAACCGATTTTAATAATTTTTGGAATAGTATATATAGTATATATATATATATATATATATATATATATATATATATATATATATATATATATATATATATATATATATATATATATATATATATATATATATATATATATATATATATATATATATATATATATATATATATATAGTTATATATAGCTATATATAGTAAACTGTATTCTAATTTGTAGATTTAAAACTGATAATTTGTCTCTGATATCTGTCTATATCTATTAACATACTGAACCAATTTTGCTGGTTTTAAATAGGAAACTTCTCAGGATTATATCAAATACTTAGGCCAAATATCATTCAGCTCTATCAATTAATGCGGATGTGGGCATGTCAACAACATACAGACAGACGGACATAGCTAAATGGACTCAGGTCTTTGATGAATCCTTCTTAGCGTTACTCACAGAATAACGAAGTTAACATACCCTCTTCATTACATATGATGATGATTTTAGATAAGATTAGATATTTCATTCACTGCCTTAAGTTATGCTACACAAAATATAATAAGTTTATTTTCCTTAATTGTCTGGCAACTTCTCTCAGAGCTGGACACACAAGTACATTGAAAAGACCGTGATATAGCGTATGTCACCGAAATCTATTGTTAACAAAAAATAATGAAGAAAAACCTTCAACTTAATTCAAAAAAGAATTGTGGAGGAAGAAAGTGAAATTTTTCGTAAGTAGAAATAAAAATCTTTGAGAATAATTCCAGTTTTTATATCTCGGATCAGTTTATTTTTTTAAGAGAATTTTAATATTAATTAAAGCTGCAATATGAGTCCTAAAATAAACATAATATTTAGCTATGTTCGTCTGTCTGTCTATTGAATATGATTTATAGCTTATGAAACTCTTAGATATGAATCGATTCTTTTAAAATTCATCACAATTAATTGCTTAACCGTCTTCAATATATAGATTTTATTAATATCGGTCCATATTTATAAACTCCCATATAACGAGAAGGTTTTTGAGCCCATAAAATTAGTAAATAAAAACAAATTAATCGTGAAATTCTGCACAATTTAATTTCTAAGTCCACCTGAATTTACCTTATTAATTTGATTAATGCCGGTGCATATTTTAAATTTGCTCCCATATAAGGCCCGTTCTTGAAGAACGGTTTTGAGCTTATAAAACTATAAAATAAACTTCAATTTAATTTAAATTCGTCATTACTATGTTAACTATCTTAATTAATTCAATATCGGTATATATTTTTCTATAGCTTCATTATAAGGCCACATACTGGCAATGGTTTTTACCTTATAAAACTAGTTAATAATTACAAATTCTATTGAAATTCGGCTCTTATTTTTCTTACTTTCTTGAATATTTTATATTAATCTAACCAATATCGGTCCATATTTTGCTATAGCTCTTATATGGCGGTCCTTTCCAGAAAATATTTTCAAATTTAATTCATTTTTAAACCATAATATATGGAACTAATTTGATAACTATCAAGACATATTTGGTTGTTACTCCTGTATGATCCCACTTCATGGAATGTTAGGCTTACAAGTCCTTTAAATATGAACCAATTCCATCAAAATTCAGACAACTAGATAATTGTCTCTAATTTTTTGAATATTTCTTTTCATTTAGGAAAATTTATGCTTTGTAAAAATGGTCCAATTAGGCACCAATATTTACTAGCAATTTCAGGAATATTCTGCAATATTTCACTATTATAGGGCCCTTTTTCCACCATTATAGGGCGTTTAAGTACATGAACGAATAAAATTTTCAATACAATATTTTTCCATGATATAAGTACTAAAGGGTACTTAAGATTCGGCGCAGCTGTATCTAACATTCTTACTTGTTTCAAATTAACAATGAAATATTTTGAATAAAAAAATATATATTTCTTTGTTTTTATTTTCCACTGCTTCTTTTGGGACCATATCATCATCCACAAATCATCTTCATCTTATACGGGTTAAAGCAGTCTTCCCACATAAAAGATTGTGTTGTCTTAAATCTGGGAGTTTCTTCTTGAATCTTGAGAATTCCATTCAAGCGCTATTCTAGTTCTACTTGTATATAAGGAGTGAGAAAATTCTTAACACACATTTATTCATTGAAACTTTAAACTTAAGTATAGTCATTCATGGATCTACAACAAAAATGGACCATCGAACTGTTTCCAGTGTTATTAAAAAGAGCCGGGAGAAATTGTCTTCTGATAGATGTTTAGGTGTAGTGTGTTCATAACATTTGCTTGGACAGCCAGCCGGATGGACAGACAGAAGGACGAACGGATAGACATTGTTTAATCACCTCAGAAGGTAATACCGAGACGAACGATATATTTAAAGGTGAGCGCAACGCCATTTCCTCTTGTTGCAGTGTCAGCACAACCGCATAATACCGCAACTGCCTATGATGTTGTAGGGTATAAGAACATTTTTATGTATATATAGAAATGTATGTTAAGAATTTTTCGATCTCACTCCTTAAAATCCATCAAAATATTTTAATTGAATTAGAAAAACTCATCAAAATTTGTATATTTTCAATTTCAATTATTTTAAACATTTTTCTTTTTTCTCTACAAAATTATTAAACGTATTTCATTACTACAAAAATCTCCATCTCTGACATTTATTTCATTTAAAACTCTGTCTCTCATTATCTCTCCACACTCTCTAGCACATTAACATTCATTTACTGTTACAGAGGTGAATTTTTTTAGTTAACATAATTAACTGCTGTTAAGTTTAGTTAACATAACTGTTATGGTTTGTTTACAACTGTTATGTTGTATTAAACTCTGTTAAATTGAGTTTAAGCTTAAAAGTTTGTGGTTAAAGCTGTTAAGCTGTTAAACTCAACACTGTTAATCAACCACTAATGAAACGTTAAACAACGTGTTGCTTAAGCAACACAAACAATTTAGTTTTAAAACGAGTTTCAGAACGTTCGGTTCGTTAATTAGAGAATTGCGAGTGTGTTTTTTTTGTTTTGTTAATGAATTTAACTCTTTTTTTTTTACTTTTCTTACTCTTGAAACAAAATTACGGTTATAATAAATTTTTACTCCCTTCATTTAAAGGTTTTGTGAGTGTGTGTGTGCGAGTGTTATTTTCACATATGAAATATTATTTATAGTTTTTGGTTTATTGCGTGTGAATTTTTTTTAGTTGGAAAATTAAAAAAAAAGAAAAATTGTCAAAGCAAAATTGAAAAAAATAATAATAAAAAAGAAAAATTGAAAAGAAAATTCAAATAAAAAATTGTTTAAATAACAAAAAAATGGAAATTTTTGAAAACCACAAAAATTGATCACTCTCTTTAATTACAGAGATCTTAATTAAAGGAATTAAAAAGAAATTTGAAATAAAATTAAATATAAAAGAAAAATATTTAAAGAAATTTTCATAAATTAAATAATAAAAGAAAAAACCTTAAAGTTAAAAAAAAGAATATTTCTTTGCGAATTTTGAAAAAATCGAAAATTAATACAAATTTTGGATATTGAATGTAAATTCCTCCATTTAATTAACGAATAAAGGATTAATTTTTATAAGCCCCAAAAAGGTAAATATTTTAGTTAAAACTTTAAAAAATTTATAGTTTAATTTATTGAAGTAACCTTAAGTATTTGACTTTAACATGGTCCACATTCAATAGTGCGCTTTGCAGCACAAAAATTCTCCTCGTTCTGGATTCAGACAAAAAATTTGCTCAATTCATTTATTGGAGTATTTGGGATTAAAAGGTGTAACTCCCTACAGAAAATTTATTATTAATATTTACTATCCGTCCTGTATTTCCTCCAGTATAACAGTTTCTTAACAAATTTTTTGGACTAAATTACATAACTCTCCCTGTAATAGTTCTTTAGATATTCGAAAATTAAACTTGACTTTTTATGAGGGGTACTTCCCTCCACGATCTTATCCATCCTATATTTTGTCCAGTGAAGCAGTTCCTTTGGTAAATGCTTTTCGAAAATTAAACTCCACGATTCTATCCATCCTATATTTTGCCCAATGAAGCAGTTCCTTTGGTAAATGCTTTGGACCTAATTTGAAAAAAAAACTCCCGCTGTAATAGTTCTTTCGATAATTGAAATCTGTCTGGTATTAAGGGATAATCGTTCCCCTGATCCAACCGTCCTTGTATACCACTCCCCTTCGAACCTATTCGTTCTGCGTTCCCCCTCATCTCCTAGCAGTATGATTCAAGACTTTCGCTGTAATAGTTCGTTAGATAATTGATAATCAGTTTTTGATTTGTATGGATGTTCTTCCCCCAATACTATCCGACCTATATTTTTCTTAGTCATTTTTTAGTATCATGATTGAATTTTAAGACCGTCGCTGTTATAGTTCTTTAGATATTCAATTATTCATGTTTCATTTGTATGGGGGGGGGGGTTTCCTCTCGCCCTGGTAACCTTGTTTTGAAACTCTCTTAACTTCATTTGAGTATTGAGGCAACCTGCAATGAGATTAATTATTATATACTCACCCCTTTCCTGAGCTGGGATTTTTCTCTTGTACTCACGGGTGAACCAATTATATTGGCAGATTCACTTAAGCTTTGAAAGGGCGGATTTAAGTCCTTAATTGGGGAAGCATGCGGCTTATGCGGGCGGATTTAAGTCCTTGAATGGGGAAGCATACGCTCCTTTAGTCTTTAGTCCTCAATTCTTCAAGCAGATGTATCGGCTATTAGTAGAGCTGTCAGATGGCTTATGAACTACAAAATATTCAATAGGAATATTGTAATCTATACTGATAGTCTAGCTGCGTTAAGGTCGCTCTCGGATGTATATACTGCATTCAGTATATACATCCGAGAGCGGCATCTCTTAATTAGATGGCAGGACATTCTAACCTTAAGTTGATTTTGGTAAAAGGACCCGGGAATATTGGTTAAGAATGCTATTTGTCTCGTTCATGAGAATATAGACCATCTAATTGGTTCACCGCTCTCTCCTTGCAGATCTAGTGTCTTGCTTCACTTTCTAAATATGGCGTAAGTAAGATGACTAAATAAGCCTACTTGCTTTATCTCTATGCATATTTGGCCCCAATGTGTTGAGTCGAGGACGGAGTTCATAACAGCGCTTTTAAGACATTGTCTTAGCTCTCTAATCTCAGTTTTAACAAGACACTGAGGTATAGGTACGGATGCTAGGAGATTGAATATTCCCTTCAACAATTTCTATAGAGGTTGCGATGATGAGAAGGAGACAATTAGACATTTTTTGAGCCATTGTCACGCTCTGTCCGCTTTGACCCAATATGCATGATTTGGCTGATCTCTGTGGCATCGCTCATTTCTTTTGCCACAACTGCATATTGCTTGCCATTACCAAGAACTTTTTAGAAAATTTTGACTGGCTTTTGGTTCTTAACTTTCCTTTAATATTCCCTCGAGTATTAGCAACATCAAAATTTTTTATCAGGAAGTTGCGAAAAATCTGCCAAAACATTCTCTACTTTTGACTCTAAATAATTGATGGCATTCCTGTCAAGATCTTTTTGAGCCTTGTATGTTTTTAAACCGACATTAGATTTTTCTTAAATTTTCGTACCTCTTCGGTTTGCTTGCTTTTATCGGACTATTATTGCTTTCTTACCGGTTGTGTTGGGGGATATTTCGTTTTTCTTCTATTTTTTAGCTTTATAAATATTAGGTGGACCCTTTCTTCAACTTGAGGGAGATAAGCTTTCCCGGTACTGTTTAATAACATTGGAAACAGTTTGACGGCAGACCCTTGAATGCTTGGCCAACATTTTGTAGGACTAAGTTGGGGTTTGTTGAAAATATTTAATAATTTTAGTACTCACTTTTTTCAGGTCACTCATTTTAATCAAAATTTGATAAAAAAGGAACAAATAAAATTTGGATTAAAATTTTTAACAAAAAACGTCTGTTCAGACTTTTAAGATCTCACTCTTAACTCTTCAATTCTAAGCCGATATTAACACCACTTTATTATTAATATAACGACTTTTTTATATTTATGAAAAACGCTTTTAATATGAATTATTATACGGTGTAATTAAAAGTTTCTTTAAATGGATTAAAATTAATTAAACATTTTGATTCTTAATTATTTTTTTGATCAAAAAAACTTTTATTTGTTTCCTCTACAAATCAAAACAAACGCATTTTTCTTTAACTCTTTTTCCCAACTAAATGACCTTTAGTACTCTCTTTCTCTCTCTCCCACAATTAACTCCCTAAGCAAAGTATACGTAAACACGTCTCAAATACTGAGTAAAAAATTACGGTTTAATTAGTTTTTTTTTTTGTTTTTATTCTTTTCCTCTACTCAAAAACTGTATTTTTTGTTGTTGTTTTTTCAATGCAGTTTTCTCACACATTACACACAACCAAACATCAATTTGTTCTTCTTCTTTTGTTGGTGTAATTTGAGTAGAAAATAAAAAAAACGACTTTGGTCAGCAAAAACAAGTCTCTGCTTTTAATTTTTACCTTTTTCTCTGCTTTGGGGACAGAGAGAAAGAGAGAGAGAGATCAGTAAAACAACAATAAAGAATTATTTAGAACAGCTGATTAAACAATTATAAACACAATATTTTTATGACAAAATAATAATAACAACAACTACAACAATGTGGAAGTAAATTTTTGTTAAAAATTCCTATAATTTTAGTTGTTTTTGTTTTTTTCTTTCCTTTTTCTCTTTGCTAAATATTTGCTTTTATTTTAATCAATTCATTTCATGTTATTTTTTTGTTGTTGCTTGTTTCATAGCATGCAGTTGTTACATTTGTTGTTGTCATTGTAATGTTTGGTGCATTAAACCGTTAAATTGCAATTTTTACTGGTTTTGGGGCGTAATGTTGACAATTTTATGTCTGTTTTTATTTTGCAAAATATTTGAAAAAATTTTGTAATAAAATTTTCAAAAAAATAGTTATCAATAGAGATAAAATTATTTTTGGAAACAATAAAATTAAGAGAAATAATTTAGCAAAACCATACTGCAGTCTAGTTTTAAGATTAAATTATGCTTGTAGACTAGAGTTTATACCTTAGTATAGTTTATAGACTAGATTTTATCACCTTCTTTGGTCTGTAGACTAAAATGTTATTTCTAGTCAACATGTTGTCTTAAATCTCTAGTGTAGACTTCACTGTAGTCAATAGACTAGAGTGTAGACTTCACTGTAGTCAATAGACTAGAGTGTAGACTTCACTGTAGTCAATAGACTAGAGTGTAGACTTCACTGTAAGTCAATAGACTAGAGTGTAGACTTCACTGTAGTCAATAGACTAGAGTGTAGACTTCACTGTAGTCAATAGACTAGAGTGTAGACTTCACTGTAGTCAATAGACTAGAGTGTAGACTTCACTGTAGTCAATAGACTAGAGTGTAGACTTCACTGTAGTCAATAGACTAGAGTGTAGACTTCACTGTAGTCAATAGACTAGAGTGTAGACTTCACTGTAGTCAATAGACTAGAGTGTAGACTTCACTGTAGTCAATAGACTAGAGTGTAGACTTCACTGTAGTCAATAGACTAGAGTGTAGACTTCACTGTAGTCAATAGACTAGAGTGTAGACTTCACTGTAGTCAATAGACTAGAGTGTAGACTTCACTGTAGTCAATAGACTAGAGTGTAGACTTCACTGTAGTCAATAGACTAGAGTGTAGACTTCACTGTAGTCAATAGACTAGAGTGTAGACTTCACTGTAGTCAATAGACTAGAGTGTAGACTTCACTGTAGTCAATAGACTAGAGTGTAGACTTCACTGTAGTCAATAGATTAGAGTGTAGACTTCACTGTAGTCATTATAGACTTAAGTGTAAACTTTGTTGCTGCTTCACTCATATAAATACAGTGGGCAGCACTGCTCTATAGTCTATAGATTATGCAGCCTATTGATTACAGTTTGGTAACAAGGCTGTTCACAGAAAATTATTTTAGGGTCAATTTTTGTTAGTCACTGTAATATTTTTTGCTTAATTGAATTTTGGTTTAAATAAATTAATTTTCGTTTTTTATGTTTAACATGATGTTTTTTCTTTCATTTCATGTTGATTTTACAAATTTGTTTAGTAATTTTTTATTTGTTTAAGTCTTTTTTATTATTATTATTTCGCTTTTCTTCTTCTTCATTATTACAAAAAAAAAAGAAATTATTTTCTCCAAAGTGAATCCAGACTAATGGATTCACTTCATATTTATTTTATTCATTTGTTTATGATAATTTTTTTTGTTAATTTTTATTCAATTATTTGCAATATAAATAATAATTTTTTTTCGCTACCTGGTGATAGTGAAAAAAACGGAATATTGGTTTAATATTTCTTTCAAAAAAAAAATTATATGATTTCTTGGCAAATTTTTTATTTTTATTGTATTTTTAACCGAAATGAAAAGCAAATTGAAGCGTTGCAAAATTGTTATTATTTTTTTTCTGTCTTATTTTATGGCCCAGATGTTATTTTTGCTATAAAAAAAACAAATTTCTATAAAAAACATATTTTTTGTTGTTTAAAATTTAAAATAATTTATTATGGAGTCTCTGGTTGTAACAGCAAATATAATTTCTGCCATATTTGCACAAAATATATATTTCTGACCACTATTTTCTGCTTTATCTGGAGGTCTTTTATAGAAAAAAAAAACTGCCATAAAAAATTTCAATATTATTTTGAAGGTTATTTTTGCATAATAAGATTTCATTCTAGAACTCTTAGCCCTCTTCTGTAATCTTCACATCTTGCATTCACACTTGCAGTGTTGTAATTTTATACACTCAATTGTGTTTGACATATTTTGTATGGAAATTCTGTGTCGAATTGACATTTCTGTCAAATTGATAGATTTTGTTTGACGTTTGCCAACGCCAAGTCATGTAAGATTAATGTAACGCCGTCAACGGGTGTGGAGTAAATGAAATGTTAGACTAGCGGCGCCAGTAATGGAACAATAAAAAAATTTATAAAAAGTTTTGAAGGAATTTATACCGGAAATTGGACACTTCAAGGATGAAAGATAATGAAACAATAAATAGATAAACTCTAGTCTAGAGACTAGAGAGATAAACTCTAGTCTAGAGACTAGAGAGTTAAACTCTAGTCTAGAGACTAGAGAGATCAACTCTAGTCTAGAGACTAGAGAGATCAACTCTAGTCTAGAGACTAGAGAGATCAACTCTAGTCTAGAGACTAGAGAGATCAACTCTAGTCTAGAGACTAGAGAGATCAATTCTAGTCTAGAGACTAGAGAGATCAACTCTAGTCTAGAGACTAGAGAGATCAACTCTAGTATAGAGACTAGAGAGATAAATTCTAGTCGAGAGACTAGAGAGATCAACTCTAGTCTAGAGACTAGAGAGATAAACTCTAGTCTAGAGACTAGAGAGATAAACTCTAGTCTAGAGACTAGAGAGATAAACTCTAGTCTAGAGACTAGAGAGATCAACTCTAGTCTAGAGACTAGAGAGATCAACTCTAGTCTAGAGACTAGAGAGATCAACTCTAGTCTAAAGACTAGAGAGATAAACTCTAGTCTAGGGACTAGAGAGATAAACTCTAGTCTAGAGACTAGAGAGATCAACTATAGTCTAAAGACAAAAACCGAGTAAGTTGGACGACAATTGAGTGTAGAAAACATAGTTTCCGCAAATGCTTAAGGGTAACGAGTATTGGGTTTCAATATTTTAGCTTATGAAAGCCATAAACTTACGAGCAGAGAAGAAGCTATGGAAGGAATTGAGTGATATGAATGTAGCCTAAAGAAGGCTTTTCGTACCTCCTAAGCAATAATTAGAGTTAATAAACTAGACTGAACATTTAGTTAAAACTCTAGTCTATAGATTAGACTAGAGATTAAACTCTAGTTTAAAATATAGATTAATCGCTAGTTAATTTAAATTTTAGAAAATTTATTAAAACTTTATTTATCCCATATATTTTTATCATTTATTTTCTTTTTCTTTTCAGTTTATTAACTCTGCCACCAAAAAACGCTACATTAGCTTGTGATCTGTTTTTTCTTCTTCTTTTGCAGGTGTTGTTAAACAACAGTTGACAACACTTAGTGGAACGTGTTAAATTGCAAAATTGCTTTTGTTTTTTTTATTATTATTTTGCATCTTGACGATTTTTTTCTTTCTTTAACGTTTTGGAATCGTAAACATTTTGAATTTCCTTAACACGAGATTTAAATGTAATTTCAGCTTTAAGATAAAAATTTATACCGAATAACCAGATACTGTAGCGCTTGTATACCTTTGTTGTTGTTGTTGTTGTTGGTTTTTTTTGCAACAACTTGTAATTGTTGTCATAGTAACTTGTCTTTGGTTACTGGAAGATAGAAAACTTTTACGATTTTAAGCAAAAAAAACATTTTTTGGAAAAAAACAAAAACAACAACTAAACCGGGTAAGTTTTTATTTTGAATTTCCGCTTTTTTTTTAGTGAAAAATTTTCCGCTTATGAGTTTTCTTTATTTTATATAATTTTTGTTTTATATTTTATGGCTTTTAATTATTTAGATCCTCCAGAAAACGAAAAAATGGCTTTATTACAATTTTTGTTGTTTTTATTTATTAAATAAACGAAAGAAAAAGGTTAAAAGCACGCGATTTTTGATTAAAAAAAAAAAAACGCCAAAACAGAAAAAAACGTTATTAGGTAACCAGTTCAGGGATTTTAAGCCAATTGAAAATTGGGTAACAGTTACAAACAAAGAAATTATTAATACACAAAAATTAAATAATTAAAATTATTGAAACAAAGAAAAATATTTTTCAATTATGCAACAAAAATATTGAAAATAAACGCAAATTCTTTCAACTTCATGTTAAAGCGTTTTTTTTTTTGTGGAAAAAACTATATATTTTTTTGGCCAAAATTTAAATAAAAAACCACTTAAAATTCCTTTTCTATGACCACCTGTTTTAAATCAGACTCCATGTATTCCCTCCCGCCCCTTCTCCACCAAAACTCAATCTCCTTCTTTGAAATTAAAGAAACGAAATTTCAAAAAACCATTAAAAGAACGTGCCTTTGTGTTATGAGGGTCATAAAATGTTGTATGTGTGTGTGTGTTTGTGTTTAAGTTGTCCACAGCTTTTTTTTTCCATTTTAGGACAACTTTAAAAGGGGATTAAGGAAATTATTTGCGATTGTTTCTCTTTCCCTTTCAACGTCCGCTCTAAGTTCATGTGCGGTTTGCAACAAGTTTGACAGGTTTACATTGGCATACTTCTTGGTTTTTGTTTTGGTTTTTAGGTCATCTAAAAGTTAAAAGTATGTTTTTTATTTCGAACACAGGTTTTATAGGGTCATTATGGGTATAAAACAGAGACATTCCAATAATAAAATCAAAAGTTAAAGCGAAATTCTTAGAAGAACTCTAAAGAATTTAGGTTAGATTTTACTGTCAAACGGTGACAAAGGGGTTCAAAATTTGTTCTACAGCATATAATTTATACAGATTATAGAACCAAATAGGCTTTTTAATAATCTCCAACTAAACTTTTCTAAAATAGCGCCTGCTATTCTTCTCTCTCCCTCGACACAGCTGTTTACTGAATCCTCTTTCTCTATTATCATTTCCTTCTGCCCTGTTCTAAGTGGGTTTCCGTTCTAGTTCTTGCTATATAAAGACTCATGGCTTGTGCGTGATCTGAGCATGTAAATCATTGCGACACTTTCAAGTATGCCAAGTATGACGTGTTCCCCTGCCCTTCGAGCTTCAAACAAAAGCTCTTCAACTTTTCTTTTGAGAACTTCAATATATGGCAATTTAATGAATATGGACTCATGTCCTGAAGTACCTATTAAACTGTAATCGATCAAACGATCTCACAAGAAGTTCCCAAAAAGTTTCATCTTGAATGAATGAAGTGGATCAAGAAGTTCTACTTCTACTTCGTTATCGAAGTTCAGTCTATGAAAATTTCCTTCGGACTACGTCCTGAATTTTTATTGAACTCTCACATATTTTCACTTATCTTATTTTAATCTTTAAAGATTGAACTGATGGACCTCCACATTGAACTTCTTCTCATACTTCCCCAGCTAATTCCAATCTATGGCATTTCCAGTATCCAAATTTAAGAATATTCAATAATGATTACTCCTTGAATTACTTCTACAGCTGCTATTTGTTATCGGTTTCCAATTTACGGAAATTGGCTTAAAGACATCTACTCTTTCCCCAACCTATGGCAGTAAAGGCTGATGACTTATTCATCGTTTGTGCCTACAAAGGACAAATCACTTAGCAAGAAGGGAATATTATCCACAAATAATGAGATGGAGGTGTTGGTTGTACCATTCAGGTACTAGGGTTATGCAATATGGGCAGTTCAATTGGAAATGGTAACTTTTCTCATAATGCTATACCTCCTCAATGCTTTCCATCGAAGGAAACTGATTGCTTTCTATGGGAGGTAAATTTCCTCTGGACCTATTTTCCCAACAATCTTCTTTCAGTTTGGAAGCTATTGGATAAAACTATCCTTTGTCCTTAGTCCTGGAAATGTTAATAGGTTTCATGAATAACAAGTAGAACCTCATAATTATGCAGCCTTAAACAAGTTATATGTATATTTTTGGATCAAACTAAGTCCTTATTATTTATTATTCTTTGATGAATTCAATTCTTTGGTCCAGGATTTTTCCAGTCCTTATTATTTATTATTCTTTGGTGAATTCAATTCTTTGGTCCAGGATTATTCAAGTCCTTATTATTTATTATTCTTTGATGAATTCAATTCTTTGGTCCAGGATTTTTCAAGTCCTTATTATTTATTATTCTTTGGTGAATTTAGTTCTTTGGTCCAGGATTATTCAAGTTGCCTTCAGAGTTGTCAAATATGAATCCTCTCATAAATGTCTTAGAATTGTTTTACATTCGGAGATGATCGTTTTCAGAAAATTATAAAAAGATGATTTGAAGATGAAATTGCCTTGAAGGAATGTTCGAGAGCAATCAATCGATGTGCCGAATACTCAGTTGTTATATGAAAAATCTTTGAAGTTGCTAAAGAGGAGAAAAAAAGGAAAACTGGGCTCTCTAATGCTAAATTTGTGGACAATGAATACCAATTTTGTGTTAGAATGAGTAACATGCTGCCTCTATTAAGTGGACCTAATGTATGAGAAACCTTTGGTGTAACTGCAGTGGTGTAGAAAAGAATTTATATTTGAACAGGAAAGGCACTAGCGAAGTACGGGGGTTAACAAGGAGAGCACTCCTGCTATATTAAAGAAATTTGGAATATTTTTAGGAAAATAATATCGATTTTGTGGAAACACTTAGGGAACAGGTTGTGTTTTTGAGTCCATTAATGCCTGGTTCTATGATAGGGTACGAACCAACAAAGAGGACATTCCTGCGACTTTCTAAAATATAGTTTGGTAAATAAATTTGTTAAATTAGAACGGAATTTGTAATATAACTCTTTAGAGGCACTTAGAGAAGAATAGTGAATGTGGCTCAAGGATATAGCTTGGGAGCTGAGATCTTCATATTTTCTAATTGGTAGTTAAGAATAATTTTTAAGGCGAATTATATTTTATAGCATATAGTCAAGACAAATTCTAATTGAGAAAAAGAAATAGACATGGATTCTTTAAGGACACAATCGAATAAAGAGGACATGTCTGGGACTCTAAGAAATATGTTTTGAATTATTAGAACCGATTTAGAGCCACTTAGAAAAGTTGAAAGGATATATAATGGAACTTGAACGCTAAACTATAATCCTAGTTCTATAAAGTTGTCCAAATTTGAATGTAGTCTTTCAGGCGGATTACATTTGCTTTCAAATTGTCTTGATTATGGTCAAGTCTCTGATTCTAAATTCTTGTTTTATTAATCCATTTTATATTATTATTTTTTTTTAGATTGTTTTTCTAGTCCCAATATTTTTTTCTGAACAAACAAACAAACTGCATTATTTAAATATTTTACAAGGTTAACCAGATCTTGGAAATATGTTCTTTTTTCTATATAAACAATTTATTTTAGTGAAAAGAATGCAAATAAATTTGTTTTTGTTTATTTAATTTAAAATTGAAAAATTATAAGAATTGATTTTTGTTTGAAATGATTTTTTATAAATTTTTGTTTATTTTGTAAATTATTTACTCATAATTAAATATTTTTGTTTAAAAATAATGAATTTTTGTTGTTTTCAGCTTAAGTAAACTGTTTGTTAAGATATCAAGTTTTTATAGCCCTCCATCATCACAGGTGGTAATAAGGGTGCACCTGATCATTCTGTGTGTAATGCTAAAAAGGAATTATTATTTGACACCATAATATATATATTTTGTTGCATCAAATCAAAATCTGACTCGATTTAGCTGTGTCAGTTGGTCTGTCCGTCTGTCTTTCTGTTGTTGGCACGCTCACATCCACAATATTTGTTAGAGCTCAATGAAATTTTGTCTTAATATTTCTTATAAACCTGAGAAGTTTCTTATTTAAAACCAGTAAACTCGGTTTAGTATATTAAAAGATATAGACCGATATCTGAGGCAATCTCTAAGCTCATGCAAATAACTTTCGCAAAGTTATCAATTATAATTGGACAAATTAGAAGTTTCGTATTTAAAACCAGCAAAATCAGTTCAGTATATTAAAAGATATAGACCGATAACTGAGGCAATCTCTAAGCTTAAGCGAAGTGTTGCGTGTTATATATTTTGTATACGTCTATAAGTGTATCTGTGAGTGTGTATGTACGAAACATAAGGTATTAACTTCATACGCATTTATGGTGGAGTGTATTAAAGATTCGGCATAGCCGACTATAGCATTCTTACTTGGTACTCAATAATATTTGTGTTGAAACTGTGAAAAACACAAATGCATTCGAAAAAAGATTTAAATTTTTTAAATGTGGAGACAAACAGACAGATGGATGGACGGACGGACGGATAGACGGACAGTCATATGGGGAAAGACAGACAGACAAACAAGTGTTTTTCTGTAATCGTTAAATCAAGAGCTGGATTTATGGTTGAGTTCATTTGTGATGGTAGTGGTGGCAAACGTGGTGATGGTGGTGGATTTTTTTTTTCAACTGACCACCGTTTGATTGCTTTGCATTTAGTTGAGTTTAACTTTGGCATTCAAAATATGGTTGTTACAAACATAAAGATTTAATTGTCGGTATATGATTCTGATTTTCTGATTTTGTCTCCCCTTTTAAAATGGAAACAAGTATTTTTTCAATTTTCTGAGAATTTTAATTTTGAAATTAATTTTATAATTTTTTTTTTTTTTTTTTTTTTTTTTTTTGAAAAATTCAAATTTTTATTTCAAAATTAAAATTTTAATTGGAAAAAAAAATATTGAAAAATTCCTAAATAATTTAAAATATTCGCCAAATAACTTTAACTGTAATTTAGTTCAGCATCTAAACAGAACTTTCATTAATTATGAAAAGTTTTTTTTTTGTTTTTTCAAAAGCTCGATTAAAAATAATAATTTAGTTGTGGAAATAATTTAAGAAAATTATATAGAAAAAATTTGAAAAAAAACAAATAAAAACAGAGATCAACTAATCCCCATGATAATTATGATGGCGTGTGGAAAAAAGCTGAAGCTTTTCAATTGAAAAAAACTACAATTTAAACTGCAACATGACACGTAATAATTCTTCTCAATAATAAAGAAATAAATTATAATGACGTTTTCAAAAAAAAAAATAAACTTGAAAACAGTAAAAGCTTTTAAAATCAGACTTAAAGCTTCCATATAATTTAATTCATTCATTCTTAAAAGCTAAAAGAGGAAATTTGGCTTTAAAGCTTTATAGTAAAAGCTAAGAAGCTTTAATTGTGAAAGCTATTTAAGAAAAGAGAAAAAGAAAACTTGAAATGCATAAAACTAGAAATTCAAATAGAAGCTAAATTAGAAATAAAACTAGAAACTGAACAGACAGAATGAACTAAAACTTAACTTTTAGTTTGAACTAAAAGCTGATCTTGAAAATTATCTTAAAAGCTCAACTAGAATTTAAACTAGAACTGAACTAAAACTGAATTAGAACTAAATAAGAAGCTGAACTCGAAGTGAACTAAAACTGAACTCGAAGTGAACTTGAAACTGAACTAGAACTGAAATACAACTGAATGAGAACTGAACTAGAATTGATCTAGAAATGAAAAAGAACTGAACTAAAACTGAATTAGAACTGAACGGATCTAGATGTGAATTAGAACTGAATTAGAAATGTGCAAGAACTGTAATAGAACTGAACTGGAATTGAACTAGAACTGAAGTAAAACAGAACTGGAACTGAACTAGAACTAAACTAAAACTGAACTAAAACTAAATTAGAACTGAACTAGAACTGAACTGGAACTGATTTCGAAGTGAACTAGGACTGATCTAGGGCTGAACTAGACCTTAAATACAACTGAATGAGAACTGAACAACAAGCTGAATTAAAAGCTAAACTAGAACTGAGCTAGAAGCTGAACTAGAAACTCAACTAAAACATGAACTTGAAGCTGAACTAGAACTGAGCTAGAAGCTGGACTAGAAACTGAATTAGAAGCTAAACTAGAACTAAACTAGAAGCTGAACTAGAAACTGAACTAAAATCTGAACTTGAAGCTGAACTAGAACTGAGCTAGAAGCTGGACTAGAAACTGAATTAAAAGCTTAACTAGAACTAAACTAGAAGCTGAACTAGAAACTGAACTAAAGCCTGAACTTGAAGCTGAACTAGAAACTGAACTAAAAGCTGGACTAGAAACGGAATTAAAAGCTAAACTAGAACTAAACTAGAAGCTGAACTAGAATTTGAACAAGAAACTGAACTTGAAGCTGAACTAGAACTGAGCTAGAAGCTGGACTAGAAACTGAATTAAAAGCTTAACTAGAACTAAACTAGAAGCTGAACTTGAAACTGAACTAAAACCTGAACTTAAAGCTGAACTAGAACTGAGCTAGAAGCTGGACTAGAAACTGAATTAGAAGCTAAACTAGAACTAAACTAGAAGCTGAACTAGAATTTGAACAAGAAACTGAACTTAAAGCTGAATTAAAAATTAGAAACAAAACTAAATTTGAACTGGAAACGTTATAAGAAGCAAAAGTAAAACTGAACTAGAAGCTGAACTACAAACTGAACTAGAAGCTAAACTAGAATCTGATCTAGAACTAGAAGCTGAGCTACAAGCTAAAGTAGAAGCTAAAGTAGAAGCTAAACTAAAAGCTGAACTAGAAGCTGAACTAGAAGCTGAACTAGTAACTGAATTAGAAGCTTGACTTAAAGCTGAAGTATAAGTGAATAGAACTAGTACTGAACTTGTGCTTAACTATAACTGAACTAAAACTGAAGAAGCAAATTCTTAAAAGCTTTAATTATGACTGCTATTTAACAGCTTTTATAACGTCAAATCCATCTCATTGCAATGTAAAGAGTGAAAACTTTTTCCTTAAAAAACTTTTAAACTTTTCCATCATTAAAGTTTAGACTGTCCATTTTTAATTACTATTTTACTATAAAAATTATTATAGTAAAGACCTAAATATTTTTATTATTAAGTAAGATAATGTTTTAAGTTGCTAAATTGCAATTCCATTATTTTTCTTTCATCTACAAAACAAAAAAATATGTTTATCGTTCTTTTTTTTGACGTTTTAAAAATATCTCATTTCATTTATTTAAATAAAGTAGGGTAACTCGTTTTATGTGACACTTTTTATTCTTTGATGAGATCTTAAGTTGAGAAATAGAAATGAAGACAATTAAAAAAGATTTCTTTTCAAAAGAGATATTTTTTTAAAAGAACTTAAAAAGCAAATTATTTTAAAGTTTTTGGAAACTAGAAAAAAGTTGCTTGTCACCCTTTCTTATGGATAACAATAGAAAGGGAGGAAAATAAAGTTGTTGTTCAAAATATAAAAACAGCAGCTGTATATTTTTTTGTAAAAGCTGTTTTATAACAAGATCTCAAGGTCACAAATGAGAAACAATATTCTTTTAATTGTTTCGATATTAGAAAATTTGAACCCTTAATTTTCTAAAGATTCGATTTTTAATTTTATAGCAAATATTATGTTATATAAATTATAGCAAAGCTGAAACTTCTATAAATAAACTAGAACTTAAGAAGAACTGAACTAGACAGACAGTCATATGGAGAAACTGAAAATTTCATTTAAATATGAACCACAACTGAACTGGAAGCGATACTATAAACTGATCTATAACTGAAAGAGAACTGAAAGGGAACTGAACTTGAATTTAAATCTGAACTGCAGCTAAACTAGAAGCTGAACTGAAATCCGAATTAGAATGTGAACTGGAACTGAACTAGAACCGTCTTTAAAGTGATCTAGAACTGTACTGCAATCTGGACTACAATTGACCATAAACTAAACTAAAGCAGAATCTGTACTTAAACTATAAACAGAAGCACAATTGATCTAGAAGCTGAATTAAAATCTGAATTTGAATCTTAAATGAAACTGGAATTGAACTAGAACTGAACTAGAACTGAACTAGAAATAAATTAGAACTGAACTAAAACTGTACTAGAACTGAACTGAACAAACTAAATTAGAATCTAAAGTGGAATCTAATAGAATATGGAATTATAATCTCAACTCTGATTTAGAAGCTGTACTAGAATTTGGACTAGAATCTGATTTAGATTCTGAACGAGAATTCGATTGAGAATGTAAACTAGAATTTTATTTAAAATCTAAATTAGAATCTGGAGTCTGAACTGAACTAAACCTTAATCTCAACTTGAACTTCAATTATAATGAGGACTACAACTAAACTAGAAGCTGAACTAGAATCTGAACTTGAACTTAACTGCAAATGAACTAGAATCTATTAAGAATTTGAACCAGAATTTGATTTAGATTCTGAACTTGAATCTAGACTATAATTTAAATAAAAATCTGAAATAGAATCTGAACAAGAACTAAACTTGAAATAAAGTTATATCCAATTTGTTATAGGGGAATCGTTTAATCTCTCTTGGTTTTTATTCCAATTTTTTTTTTTGCATTTTCTTTAATTTTTAATTACATTTTCGATCTAAATTCTTTAGTTTTAATCTCTTTTTTATTTTAGTTTCAATTACCTTATAAAGAGTATTAACCGTTTTATGTCTTTTTCTCTCTCTCTCTCTCTCTCTCTCTCTCTCTGTCCTTTTTTTTAAATTTTAGCATTTACTAATTAAACCGTTAAATTATAATAACAAATATACAGTACAATACAACAATTTTACATAATTCTGTCATTTACATATGTTAGTTAATGTATGTGAGTGGATATGAATGTGTGTTACTCACTGTTAATGTAAACAGTGAATAATAAAAACAAAAAACACTTGTCGTTAATCATATGTTATTTGTTATGTTCAGTTTTTATTTGATTTTGTTGTTGTTGTAACAATAACATAAACATAATAATGTTGGTTTTGACAGACTGTAATCAGAGTGTACGAAAAACAGAAACAAATAAATGAAAAATAATAGAAAAAATAGTAATAATTAAATGTTTAACTCTCACATAAATAAATAAACTCTTTTTAACATTTTAACTCTTATTTTAACCAAAAACTCTTTAATGACTTAAAATCGTGAACTCTTGACTTAAATTAAATAAAAATCATAAGAAAAATCTTTAAAGAATTCGGATTTGGTTGTAAGAAAAAAGACCGCTGGCCAAGTTAATATTTGCTGATGATGATCAGCTTGAGTTTAAGCAAAAGTTTTAAGTTTAAAGAAAAAAATTTAAATGAAAAAAAAAGCTTGAATTTAAAATAGGGTCTTTAAACTCTTAGGTAAAAGAGCTAAATCTGAAACAGAAAACCAAAACCAAAAACAAAAAGAATCTTTTGTTTAAGAAAAATGATCTTATAATGAAAAAAATAATAGAAAAGAATGGAAATAAAGAATCTAACGCAGATGAGAAGAAGTAAGTCAACCGGTATAATAAAAATACACACATACAGACACACACACACAAACACTTGAAACAAAATTAAATAAATGTTAGGATTTAGAACAGTGGAACCAAACAAAAAATTAAAATTAATTTTGAACTAAATGCTAAATGGAAAAATGGTCAGTATAACAGTTCCTAAACTGTAATAAATTTGTTATAAAATCATGAAAACAAACATTTTGTAACATAAATTTAAAAAATATTATTTTTAAAAAATTTTAGTTAAATTGTTCAATTTTTTAAACTGTTCGAAAATTATAAATTTTTAAAATTTTTATAACAATTTGAATAATATTTAATTTTCATACAAATAGGAATTTGTATTTTCAATACAAATAGAAAAAATGGTCAGTATAACAGTTCATAAACTGTAATAAATTTGTTATAAAATCATAAAAAAGACATTTTGTAATATAAATTTAAAAAATATTAATTTTTACAAAATTTTGAATAAATTGTAAAATTTATAAAAATTATAACAGTTTATTTTGAAACTGTTATAAATTTTTAATGGCTTTAAATGTTTTATGTCATGAAAATTATTTAAAGAAAATTTCTGATAATTTATAAATTCATTTTGACAAAATTTTATAAGAATATATCAGTTTTTGTAAACTGTTATACATTTCAGAAATATTCAAATGTCTTTTTAATACCGCATATTAATTGAAACAATTTTTTTTAAATTAAAATTTTTTTAAATAAGTTTTACAAAATTATAACAGTTTTTTTTTAACTTATACACATTTTAGTTTTTTTTTTTAAATGTTTAATTGTATAAAAATAGGTATAAATAAAACATTATTCAGAAAAAATTTTTTAAAGATAATTTTTAACAGTTTATTT
This sequence comes from Cochliomyia hominivorax, assembly GCA_004302925.2. NCBI lineage: Eukaryota > Metazoa > Arthropoda > Insecta > Diptera > Calliphoridae > Cochliomyia > Cochliomyia hominivorax. The sequence goes on along the minus strand of PYHX02000495.1, from coordinate 86,463,531 downwards.
GGATAACTGTTATACATTTCAAAAATATTTAAATGTGTTATAATACAGCAAATTAAAGAAACAGCTTTTAATAAACTAAATTTTTGTAAAATAAAATTCTCTAAAAGTAAAACAGTAAATTTTATAACTGTTATAAATTTAAAAAAAGCTTTTTAATATGGTTTCTTAAAAAAATTAATAGAAACAAACTTTCTTAAAGTACTTTTTTACAAAATATCTTAAAAAATCATAGCGGCTTATTTGGAAAGTGTTAATTTTTTTTTTTATTTTTTTAGAAAAATCTCATTAATAAAAAATTGTTAAGAGTATAACAGTTAATTTTTCAAATATTATAAACCTTTAAATGTCTTACATTACAAACGATTGAGAGAAAACTAATAAATAATAAAATAATTTTCTTAAAACAATATTTTCTCAAATTATAACAGTTTATTTTGTTACTGTTATACAATTTTAAAACCATTTGTTACTTTATTTTACGGCCTTAAATAGAAAACCGTTCGAAATTATTTTTCTTTTTTTCTGATGACGTTTTACAAAATTATAACAGTTTATTTTTAAACTGTTATAAAACTGAAATATATTTTTCTAGTTTTTTAAATAAAGGCAAAAAAGAATTTATATGTTAAACTTTAAAATTATAATTTAAAATATTTAATAACATTATAACAGTTTTTTACGAAAGTGTTATACAGCTTTAAAAAAAATCAAATGTATTAAATTAATCAAGGCATAGAGGATTTAATAACTAAATTTAGAGAGATTTAGAAAAGATTTTCAGAAATTATAACAGTTTGTTTTAAAACTGCTATACATTTTTGATGCGTTATAAACTGGGTATAATAAACTGTATTATATAACACTTTTTGTTTTTTAATTTTTATTCTATATTATTAAGTAGGATTTCATAACTGTTGTACTTGAGGAGAATTATAATTTTTTACATTTTTTTGACCCACTGTTTACTATTATTTAAAACATATGAACTCATATGCACTAACGAAGAAATATTTGTAAAGTGAGTGGAAGTTTTTGTTTGTTGCTTTTGTTTTGTTGCTTTTATTTCTATAGTATTAAGTGAACGACCACCATCAACCTCTTCATCTTCATCATTATTATAATTATCATCATAATGATGATGTCTTGATATGTTTAGATTTATTTAGTTTTTTTTTTTATTTTTCGTATAACAAAACAATTTTTTCTATTTCTATTATTTTTTCTATTCTTTTATTCACAAACACTCATACATTCAGACATTCATACATATGTGGAATCAATCCACAAACTTCCCTCTGGGTTTTTAATTACATTTAACAATCTCTTCTAACTAATAATATGATTATTGTTTTTTTTCATTTGCTGCTACCAACAACAACAACAAAAACAACTGAAAATCTAGTTTTTAGTTGTCAGTAGCTAAAACTCGATTAGTTTTGCAGGTGCAGACCCCAACAATCTTGAAAATAGTTGAAATTAGAAAAAAAAAAACTTAAATTAACACTTTTTCAGAAAAAAAAAAACTTTTTTGTTTACATGACTTTAACGTCGTTTATTTGGTTTTTATGTTTTATTTTGGTGTAAAACATCTAAAGACTGAAATTAAGATTTTTCTAATGCATTTTTAAATAAAATTAAAAGAATTTTGTTTAGTTAAAATTATTTTCGGTCTTTTTTTTTTAGAACGAAAATAATAATTTGGATTACGAAAAAATTTCCGGTGTTAATTTATGGTTTTTAGTTTATTCTTTTCCACTTAAATGTAGGAAAACCATAAACAAAGTTCACTAAATATTGTGTAATTCACAAAAGAAGGAAAATATGTGGAAAAAATATGTTTTAATTAATTTCGGTGACAGAAGAGGATGTCAGAACGTACCAAAGCAGAAATAAAGCTCTAAGTTCTAATGCAGCTCATTTTTTTCAGTTCTAGTTTTGTTCTAGTTCAGTTTTCGTTCAGTTTTAGTTTAGTTCCCGTTCAGTTTTAATACAGTTCAAGTTCAGTATGTGTGTGAAGATAAATTTTAAAATTTGATCCTAGACACAAACCTTTTCACTTAACAGAGCTCTGTTAACCAATTAACAGAGCTCTGTTAACGGTTTAACAGAGCTCTGCACAATCAGAATACTGACAAAAAACCAGGATTTCGGGAAAACGGGACAACATGGGCGGATGAATCCAAGTGGAAATGGTGGCCAATACCTCCAGTTATCACACCCTATAGCCAGAATATTTAACAGAGCGAGTTTTCATAGCAAATTTTGAAAAAAATGTTAAATTTAAAATCTCAAAGGATAATCGAGGATTCCACGAAAACGGGACAACATGGGCGGATGAATCCAAGTGGAAATGGTGGCCAATACCTCCAGTTATCACGCCCTATAGTTAGAATATTTAACAGAGCGAGTTTTCATAGCAAATTTTGAAAAAAATTTTAAACTTAAAATCTCAAAGGATAATCAAGGATTCCACGAAAACGGGACAACATGGGCGGATGAATCCAAGTGGAAATGGTGGCCAATACCTTCAGTTATCACACCCCATAGCCAGAATATTTAACAGAGCGAGTTTTCATACCAAATTTTGAAAAAAATGTTAAACTTAAAATCTCAAAGGATAATCAAGGATTCCACGAAAACGGGACAACATGGGCGGATGAATCCAAGTGGAAATGGTGGCTAATACCTCCAGTTATCACACCCCATAGCCAGAATATTTAACAGAGCGAGTTTTCATAGCAAATTTTGAAAAAATGTTAAACTTAAAATCTCAAAGGATAATCAAGGATTCCACGAAAACGGGACAACATGGGCGGACGAATCCAAGTGGAAATGGTGGCTAATACCTCCAGTTATCACACCCCATAGCCAGAATATTTAACAGAGCGAGTTTTCATATCAAATTTTGAAAAAAATGTTAAACCTAAAATCTCAAAGGATAATCAAGGATTCCACGAAAACGGGACAACATGGGCGGATGAATCCAAGTGGAAATGGTGGCCAATACCTCCAGTTATCACACCCCATAGCCAGAATATTTAACAGAGCGAGTTTTCATATCAAATTTTGAAAAAAATGTTAAACTTAAAATCTCAAAGGATAATCAAGGATTCCACGAAAACGGGACAACATGGGCGGATGAATCCAAGTGGAAATGGTGGCCAATACCTTCAGTTATCACACCCCATAGCCAGAATATTTAACAGAGCGAGTTTTCATACCAAATTTTGAAAAAATTTAAACTTAAAATCTCAAAGGATAATCAAGGATTCCACGAAAACGGGACAACATGGGCGGATGAATCCAAGTGGAAATGGTGGCTAATACCTCCAGTTATCACACCCCATAGCCAGAATATTTAACAGAGCGAGTTTTCATAGCAAATTTTGAAAAAATGTTAAACTTAAAATCTCAAAGGATAATCAAGGATTCCACGAAAACGGGACAACATGGGCGGATGAATCCAAGTGGAAATGGTGGCCAATACCTCCAGTTATCACACCCCATAGCCAGAATATTTAACAGAGCGAGTTTTCATATCAAATTTTGAAAAAAATGTTAAACTTAAAATCTCAAAGGATAATCAAGGATTCCACGAAAACGGGACAACATGGGCGGATGAATCCAAGTGGAAATGGTGGCCAATACCTCCAGTTATCACACCCCATAGCCAGAATATTTAACAGAGCGAGTTTTCATATCAAATTTTGAAAAAAATGTTAAACTTAAAATCTCAAAGGATAATCAAGGATTCCACGAAAACGGGACAACATGGGCGGATGAATCCAAGTGGAAATGGTGGCTAATACCTCCAGTTATCACACCCCATAGCCAGAATATTTAACAGAGCGAGTTTTCATAGCAAATTTTGAAAAAATGTTAAACTTAAAATCTCAAAGGATAATCAAGGATTCCACGAAAACGGGACAACATGGGCGGACGAATCCAAGTGGAAATGGTGGCTAATACCTCCAGTTATCACACCCCATAGCCAGAATATTTAACAGAGCGAGTTTTCATATCAAATTTTGAAAAAAATGTTAAACCTAAAATCTCAAAGGATAATCAAGGATTCCCACGAAAACGGGACAACATGGGCGGATGAATCCAAGTGGAAATGGTGGCCAATACCTCCAGTTATCACACCCTATAGCCAGAATATTTAACAGAGCGAGTTTTCATACCAAATTTTGAAAAATGTTAAACCTCAAATCTCAAAGGATAATCAAGGATTCCACGAAAACGGGACAACATGGGCGGATGAATCCAAGTGGAAATGGTGGCCAATACCTCCAGTTATCACACCCCATAGCCAGAATATTTAACAGAGCGAGTTTTCATACCAAATTTTGAAAAAATGTTAAACCTCAAATCTCAAAGGATAATCAAGGATTCCACGAAAACGGGACAACATGGCGGATGAATCCAAGTGGAAATTGTGGCTAATACCTCCAGTTGTCACACCCTATAGCCAGAATATTTAACAGAGCGAGTTTTCATAGCAAATTTTGAAAAAATGTTAAACTTAAAATCTCAAAGGATAATCAAGGATTCCACGAAAACGGGACAACATGGGCAGATGAATCCAAGTGGAAATGGCGGCCAATACCTTCAGTTATCACACCCCATAGCCAGAATATTTAACAGAGCGAGCTTTCATACCAAATTTTGAAAAAATGTTAAACCTCAAATCTCAAAGGATAATCAAGGATTCCACGAAAACGGGACAAGTGGAAATGGTGGAAAATGGGTTCATTGATTATAATCAATAACCAGGGTATTTAACAGAATGTGTTTGATTGATTTTTTCTATTGAAATGAACATACTAAATTATAATCAATGATTTTAGGAAAATGGAACAGTATGAAAAATCCTAAATTTTAGTATAATATGAGCTGTGTGGCATTTTAACTGACTTATTTCAATAATGTTATTAAAGATTTGGTTAATCACGGATATTTTTACTTATAGAAAACATATGTAGATATGAATTGTTAAATATTAGTTTTTGACATTCGTGTTAGGAATTCTTTCTTATTATTTAAAAATATATTAAAAAATAATTTTAAGGTGAAAATATGTATTTTTTAAATAATCCAACTAATTAACTGTCGGATAAGACCGGGTACACAATTCCCTACACCACTGCCTAAGCATGAAAAATGATGGATCCATTCATAAATATGTTTTTATGATTTTTAGTGGTCTATATATATAAAATAGGAAGTGTATATATTTGTATGCAAGTATGTTTGTATACATAAAATTTTCACTTAATTATCCTAATATACATGAAAGTAAGATAGGCTATAAAACATGTCGATGCGACCAGGGGGAGGGATACCCCCCCCATAAAAAGCAAATATTGAGTATCGAATATGTAAAGAGCTATTACAGCGAAAGTCTTAAAATTTTGCAGCTATTGTGCTACTTGAAACACCATTATTGAAAAAATATAGGACTTATAGGATCAGGGGCCATATAAAGCAAATTTTAATACAAGTGCAACACGAACATCGAAATTTTGGTAAGATGATATGACCAACTTTGATCTTGTGTTCGGAACAACTGCATACATTCAAATGGTTTCCATATGAAATTTAATTTAATTATGTTAAGAAATTCCAAAGTTTCAGAATTATTATAACAATATTTAAATGTAAGAAAAACATATGAAATAAATTATTAAAGTTGTCCTTCTCTTTGTGGAAGATTTCTCTCACAAAATTTTTGTAATTAGATTTTTGTTTAAATTTCGTTTACCATTGCCTTTATATTATAAAAATGTTAGCGCTGTAAGGTTTAAGATAAAATTTGTTTCTTATGTTAAATAAAATACATGTTATTGAAGACGCCATATAATTTACAGACTAATGTTATTAATAGATAACAACATTTTATAACTGTAAAATACGTTACTTTAACAAGTAAACAAATATATTGGAATGACTAAAAACGACTATGTAATACACTATAATAATTGTGAACCTATTTTTTTAAAATAAGTTTAATATGTAATTTTTATGTTTTATACATTCAAATATAAATGATCAATTTAAAATAATTTTGGAGAGTAATGAAAAATAATGTGAGCGACGTAGGATTTAACATGTTGTTCGTTGGAATCTATCATCAACAAAAAATCAGTATTTACAAACGTTATCATTAACAAAAATATGATTTTTTAAAGTACCACCCAATATGGAATTTTATTTTGATTACTCTTTATCCACATACGTATATATAAATGAACCTGTCTTTGTCTTCCGTAGGAGGGGGGGTTAGGAACCCTCTGTATAAATGATATTTTATTATCGAATATCTAAAGAGGTATTAAAATGAGAGTATTAAGATTGCATACCAATTTCATTTCGATTTAGGTCAAGGGGAGATGTACCCTTTATTTTCTAAGAACAGATACGCCTAAAAGACATCCACTTTGACAGAATCTGCGTGAAAGAAATTTTAATTTTTAATGCATGTCGTGATTTATAAAATTTCTTTCGGAATCTAGGACTAAGAGGATTTAAAGTGCAGCAAAGCGCACCAGGTATTATTGCACCAAGGACTTATTATTCATTCATTAGCTTAAAC
>PYHX02000495.1:86415820-86456836 GCA_004302925.2 Cochliomyia hominivorax | reverse complement strand
TCAACTAGAATTTAAACTAGAAACTGAACTAAAACTGAATTAGAACTAAATAAGAAGCTGAAGTGGAACTGAACTAAAACTGAACTCGAAGTGGACTAGAAACTGAACTAGACCTGAAATACAACTGAATGAGAACTGAACTAGAATTGATCTAGAAATGAAAAAGAACTGAACTAAAACTGAATCTAGAACTGAACGGATCTAGATGTGAATTAGAACTGAATTAAAAATGTACAAGAAGGTGAACTAGAAATTGAACTAGAACTGAAACTAAAACTGAAGTAAAACAAATGGAACTTGAACTAGAACTGAACTAAAACTAACTAAGAACTAAACTAAAACTATAGAACTGAACTGTGATATATGCTAAACTAGAACAGAACTAAAACTAAATTAGAACAGAAATGGACTGAACTGAACTGATACTCGAACTGAATTAGAGAGCTATCTAGGGCTAAACTAGACCTGAAATACAACTGAATGAACTGAACAACAAGCTGAATTAAAAGCTAAAACTAGAACCTAAACTAGAAGCTAAACTAACTGAAACTGAACTAAACCTGAACTTGAAGCTGAACTAGAACTGACTAGAAACGACTAGAAGCTTAATTAGAAGCTAAACTAAAACTAACTTAGAAGCTGAACTAGGAACTGAACTAAAACCTGAACTTGAAGCTGGACTAGAAAACTGAATAATGACTTAAGCTAACTAAACTACGAAGACTGAACTAGAATTTGAACAAAAACTGAACTCTGAAGCTGAACTAGAACTGAGCTAGAAGCTGACTGAAACTTCAATTCAAAGCTAACTAGAACTAAACTAGAAGCTTAATTAGAACTAAACTAGAAGCTGAACTAGAAAGCTGAATTAGAAGCTTGACTAGAAGCTTGACTTAAGAGCTGAAGTATAAATGAAGAAGAACTTGTACTGAACTTGTACTTAACTATAACTGAACTAAAACTGAAGAAGCAAATTCTTAAAAGCTTTAATTATTGATGCTATTTAACAGCTTTTATAACGTCAAATCCATCTCATTGCAATGTAAAGAGTGAAATCTTTTTCTTTAAAAACTTTTGAACTTTTCCATTATTAAAGTTTACACTGTCCATTTTTAATTACTATTTTACTATAAAATTATTATAGTAAAGACCTAATATTTTTATTATTAAGTAAGATAATGTCTTAAGTTGCTAAATTGCAATTCCATTATTTTTCTTTCATCTACAAAAAAAAAAAAAAATATGTTTATCGTTCTTTTTTTTTTTTGACGTTTTAAAAATATCCATTTCATTTATTTAAATAAAGTAGGGTAACTCGTTTATGTGACACTTTTTATTCTTTGATGAGATCTTAAAGTTGAGAAATAGAAATGAGACAATTAAAAAAGATTTCTTTTCAAAAGAGATATTTTTTAAAAGAACTTAAAACGCAAATTATTTTTAAATTTTTTGGAAACTAGAAAAAAGTTGCTTGTCACCCTTTCTTATGGATAACAATAGAAAGGGAGGAAAATAAAGTTGTTGTTCAAAATATAAAAACAGCAGCTGTAACATTTTTTTTGAAAAAGCTGTTTTATAACAAGATCTCAAGGTCACAAATGAGAAACAATATTCTTTTAATTGTTTCGATATTAGAAAATTTGAACCCTTAATTTTCTAAAGATTCGATTTTTAATTTTATAGCAAATATTATGGTAAATAAATTATAGTAAAACTGTTTTGAAAGAATTTTGCTTAACTACAAATACAGGGCTTGAAGTAGAATCTGATCTATAAAATAAAATGAACTAGAATTTAAGAAGAACTTAAATAGACAGATATGGAGAAAACTGAAATTTCATCTAAAACTGAATTAGAACAGAACTGGAAGCGTTACTATAAACTGATCTATAACTGAAGGAAACTGAACTTGAATTTAAATCTGAACTACAACTAAAAAAGAAGCTGAACTGAAATCCGAATTAGAATCTGAACTGGAACTGAACTAGAACCGTCTTTAAAGTGATCTAGAACTGTACTGCAATCTGGACTACAATTGACCATAAACTAAACTAAAGCAGAATCTGAACTTAAACTATAATCAGAAGCACAATTGATCTAGAGGCTGAATTAAAATCTGAATTTGAGTCTTAAATGAAACTGAACTGAAATTGAACTAGAACTGAACTAGAAATAAATTAGAACTGAACTAAAACTGTACTAGAACTGAACTGAGCAAACTAAATTAGAATCTAAAGTGGAATCTAATAGAATATGGAATCTGACTTAAAATCTGAACTAGAATTTTGAACTGGAATCTGGAATATAATCTGAACTAGAAACTGAACTAGAATCTGAATTATAATCTCAACTCTGATTTAGAAGCTGAACTAGAATTCGATTGAGAATGTAAACTAGAATTTTATTTAAAATCTAAATTAGAATCTGGAGTCTGAACTGAACTAAACCTTAATCTCAACTTGAACTTCAATTATAATGAGGACTACAACTAAACTAGAAGCTGAACTAGAATCTGAACTTGAACTAAACTGCAAATGAACTAGAATCTATTAAGAATTTGAAACAGAATTTGATTTAGATTCTGAACTTGAATCTAGACTATAATTTAAATAAAAATCTGAAATAGAATCTGAACAAGAACTGAACTTGAAATAATGTTATATTCAATCCGATATAGGGGAACTGTATATCTCTCTTGGTTTTTATTCCATTTTTTTTGCATTTTCTTTAATTTTTAATTACATTTTCGATCTAAATTCTTTAGTTTTAATCTCTTTTTTATTTTAGTTTCAATTACCTTATAAAGAGTATTAACCGTTTTTATGTCTTTCTCTCTCTCTCTCTCTCTCTGTCCTTTTTTTAAATTTTAGCATTTACTAATTAAACCGTTAAATTATAATAACAAATATACAGTACAATACAACAATTTTACATAATTCTGTCATTTACATATGTTAGTTAATGTATGTGAGTTGATATGAATGTGTGTTACTACTCACTGTTAATGTAAACAGAGAATAATAAAAACAAAAACACTTGTCGTTAATCATATGTTATTTGTTTGATTTTGTTGTTGTTGTAACAATAACATAAACATAATAATGTTGGTTTTGACCAGACTGTAATCAGAGTGTACGAAAAACAGAAACAAATAAATGCAAATAATAGAAAAATTATAATAATTAAATGTTTAACTCTCACATAAATAAATAAATAAACTCTTTTTAACATTTTAACTCTTTTTGTTAACCAAAACTCTTTAATGACTTAAAATCGTGAACTCTTGACTTAAATAAAAATCGCAAGAAAAATCTTTAAAGAATTCGGATTTGGTTGTAGGAAAAAAGCCCGCTGGCCCAAGTTAATATTTGCTGATGATGATCAGCTTGAGTTTAAACAAAAGTTTTAAGTTTAAAGAAAAAATTTAAATGAAGACAAAAAGCTTGAATTTAAAATAGGGTCTTTAAAACTCTTAGGTAAAGAGCTAAATCTGAAACAAAAACCAAACCAAAAACAAAAAGAATCTTTTGTTTAAGAAAAATGATCTTATAATGAAAAAATAATAGAAAAGAATGGAAATAAAGAATCTAACGCAGATGAGAAGAAGTAAGTCAACCGGTATAATAAAAATACACACATACAGACACACACACACAAACACTTGAAACAAAATTAAATAAATGTTAGGATTTAGAACAGTGGAACCAAACAAAAAATTAAAATAAATTTTGAACTAAACGCTAAATGGAAAAATGGTCAGTATAACAGTTCCTTAACTGTAATAAATTTGTTATAAAATCATAAAAACAAACATTTTGTAACATAAATTAAAGAAAATATTTTTTTTTTAATTTTAGTTAAATTGTTCAATTTTTTAAACTGTTCGAAAATTATAAATTTTTAAAATTTTTATAACAATTTGAATAATATTTAATTTTCATACAAATAGGAATTTGTATTTTCAATAAAAATAGGAAAATGGTCAGTATAACAGTTCATAAACTGTAATAAATTTGTTATAAAATCATAAAGAAGATATTTTGTAATATAAATTTAAAAAATATTAATTTTTACAAAATTTTGAATAAATTGTAAAATTTATAAAAAATTATAACAGTTTATTTTGAAACTGTTATAAATTTTTAATGGCTTTAAATGTTTTATGTCATGAAAATTATTTAAAGAAAATTTCTGATAATTTATAAATTCATTTTGACAAAATTTTATAAGAATATATCAGTTTTTTGTAAACTGTTATACATTTCAGAAATATTCAAATGTCTTTTTAATACCGCATATTAATTGAAACAATTTTTTTTTTAAATTAAAATTTTTTTAAATAAGTTTTACAAAATTATAACAGTTTTTTTTTAACTTATACACATTTTAGTTTTTTTTTAAATGTTTAATTGTATAAAAATAGGTATAAATAAAACATTATTCAGAAAAAATTTTTTAAAGATAATTTTTAACAGTTTATTTGGATAACTGTTATACATTTCAAAAATATTTAAATGTGTTATAATACAGCAAATTAAAGAAACAGCTTTTAATGAACTAAATTTTTGTAAAATAAAATTCTCTAAAAGTAAAACAGTAAATTTTATAACTGTTATAAATTTAAAAAAGCTTTTAATATGGTTTCTTAAAAAAATTAATAGAAACAAACTTTCTTAAAGTACTTTTTTACAAAATATCTTAAAAAATCATAGCGGCTTATTTGGAAAGTGTTAAATTTTTTTATTTTTTTTAGAAAAATCTCATTAATAAAAATTGTTAAGAGTATAACAGTTAATTTTTCAAATATTATAAACCTTTAAATGTCTTACATTACAAACGATTGAGAGAAAACTAATAAATAATAAAAATAATTTTCTTAAAACAATATTTTCTCAAATTATAACAGTTTATTTTGTTACTTTTATACAATTTTAAAACCATTTATTACTTTATTTTACGGCCTTAAATAGAAACGGTTCAAATTATTTTTCTTTTTTCTGATGACGTTTTTCAAAATTATAACAGTTTATTTTTAAACTGTTATAAAACTGAAATATATTTTTCTAGTTTTTTAAAAAAAGGCAAAAAAGAATTTATATGTTAAACTTTAAAATTATAATTTAAAATGTTTAATAACATTATAACAGTTTTTTACGAAAGTGTTATACAGCTTTAAAAAATTTCAAATGTATTAAATTAATCAAGGAATAAAGGATTTAATAACTAAATTTAGAGAGATTTGGAAAACATTTTCAGAAATTATAACAGTTTGTTTTAAAACTGTTATACATTTTTTATGGGTTATAAACTGGGTATATTAAACTGTATTATATAACACATTTTTTAAAATTTTTATTCTATATTATAACTGATATACTTGAGGAGAATTATATTTTTTTACATTTTTTTGACCCACTGTTTACTATTATTTAAAACATATGAACTCATATGCACTAACGAAGAAATATTTGTAAAGTGAGTGGAAGTTTTTGTTTGTTGTTTTTGTTTTGTTGCTTTTATTTCTATAGTATTAAGTGAACGACCACCATCAACCTCTTCATCTTCATCATTATTATAATTATCATCATAATGATGATGTCTTGATATGTTTAGATTTATTTAGTGTTTTTTTTTTATTTTTCGTATAACAAACAATTTTTTTCTATTTCTATTATTTTTTCTATTCTTTTATTCACAAACACTCATACATTCAGACATTCATACATATGTGGAACCAATCCATAAACTTCCCTCTGGGTTTTTAATTACATTTAACAATCTCTTCTAACTAATAATATGATTATTGTTTTTTTCCATTTGCTGCTACCAACAACAACAACAACAGCAGCAACAACAACAAAAACAACTGAAAATCTAGTTTTTAGTTGTCAGTAGCTAAAACTCGATTAGTTTTGCAGGTGCAGACCCCAACAATCTTGAAAATAGTTGAAATTAGAAAAAAAAACTTAAATTAACACTTTTTTAGAAAAAAAAGCTCTTTTGTTTACATGACTTTAACGTCGTTTATTTGGTTTTTATGTTTTATTTCGGTGTAAAACATCTTAAGACTGAAATTAAGATTTTTCTAATGCATTTTTAAATAAAATTAAAAGAATTTTGTTTAGTTAAAATTATTTTCGGTCTTTTTTTTTAGAACAAAAATAATAATTTGGATTACGAAAAAATTTCCGGTGTTAATTTATGGTTTTTAGTTTATTCTTTTCCAATTAAATGTAGGAAAACCATAAACAAAGTTCACTAAATATTGTGTAATTCACAAAAGAAGGAAAATATGTGGAAAAATATGTTTTAATTAATTTCGGTGATAGAAGAGGATGTCAGAACGTACCAAAGCAGAAATAAAGCTCTAAGTTCTAATGCAGCTCTGTTCTTGTTCGGATTCAGGTTCAGATTTTAGTTCAGTCTCTAGTTTACAATCTGGTTAAAAATCCAGTTCTGATTTGAGTTTATATTTAGTTCTAGTTATGTTCTAATTCAGTTCTCGCTCAGTTTTAGTTTAGCTGTTGTTCAATTTTGGTTCAGTTCTACTTTAGTTTAGGTTCAGTTATAGTTCAGTTCTATTTCAGTTCAAGCTCAGTTTTAGTTTAGTTCTATTTCAGTTCTGGTTCAGTTCTCATTCAGTTCAAGTTCAGTTTTAGTTTAGTTCTAGTTCAGTTTTAGTTCAGTTCTAGTTCAGTTCTAGTTCAATTTTTATTCAGTTCTGGTTCAGTTCTCATTCAGTTCAAGTTCAGTTTTAGTTTAGTTCTTATTCAGTTCTAGTTCAGTTTTAGTTCAGTTCTTATTCAGTTCTAGTTCAGTTTTAGGTCAGTTTTTATTCAGTTCTAAAACAGTTCTGGTTCAGTTCTAGTTCAGTTTTTATTCAGTTCTAGTTCAGTTTTTATTTAGTTCTATTTCAGTTCTGGTTCAGTTCTTATTCAGTTCAAGTTCAGTTTTAGTTTAGTTCTTATTCAGTTCTAGTTCAGTTTTAGTTCAGTTCTTATTCAGTTCTAGTTCAGTTTTAGTTTAGTTCTTATTCAGTTCTAGTTCAGTTCTAGTTCAGTTCTTATTCAGTTCTAGTTCAGTTTTAGTTCAGTTCTTATTCAGTTCTAGTTCAGTTTTAGTTCAGTTATTCAGTTCAGTTTTAGGTCAGTTCTATATCTGTTCTTTTTCGGATTCAGGTTCAGATTTTAGTTCAGGCTCTAGTTCACAATCTGGTTTAAAATCCAGTTCTGATTTGAGTTTATATTTTAGTTCAAACTTTAGTTCCGATTCAAGTTCAGATTCGGGTTCAGATTCGGGTTCAGATTAACCAGAATCTTAATCATCTTAGTTTAAATTCCACTTCCGATTCTTGTTGAAATTAAGATTCTATTTCAGGTTATAGCTCAGATTGCATGTCTAGTTTAGATTTTATTTTCCTTGAGATTCTCTTTCTGATTTTCGTAGTTCAGGTTTCAGATTACAATTGAGATTCTAGTTAGGAATTTAGTTTGATTCCGGTTCAGATTCTTCCTAAAATTATAGTTTATATACGAATTCAGATTTTAGTACAGTTTCTAGTTTAGAATGTGATACAGATTTCATTAGAGTTTGCAGTTCAGGTTCCTCGTCAGACTCTAGTTCATATTCTACATCAGATTGCAGTTCTGATCCCAGTTCAGATTCACGGTGTAGTTTAGATTTGGTTCATTGACTCAATCAAATTTTAATTGAGTTACATATTTTGTTCCGAATTCTATGCCTTTGACTGCCATCTAGTCCATATGAAATCTTTCTAGTTTTGACTATAATCTGATCAGTAGTCTAATCTTTTATTTAGTCTGATCTACAATCATGATTACAGTTTATGGTTTTAGAAATGAATTAGGAATTGATTTAAAATATATGGTCTTGGCAATAGTCTGTCCGGTAATCTTGACTTCGGTCTAACCTAAAAATATAGGCTAAATCTTGACTGGTTGATTCTGATGTTGATCCATTATTTTTTTTAATTTTTTTTTGAATTTTTGATTAACCTTAATTTATATTCCTGATAAGGTTTTCAGTAAAATAATACTGAAAGCTCAAAGCTGTTTTTAGAAGAGCTTTCATTTGGGAAATATAAAAAAATAAAAAGCTTTTTGTATTGATTTTGTTTCTCAATTAATTTAAATTAATTTTTAAACTTTCATCTATTGAGTCTTGTAGTTTGTTCTTCTAACTGTCTCTTTGTCTGTCTGTCTGTCTATTCTCAAGGTTTTTTTTATTGTTTTTGTTCAGATATTAAACCTCAGCTGTGAGAGAAACAAAGTACTTTCGAAAGTTTTAAGAAAATAAAAAGTTTTTTTTTCTGCTGCATGAAAGTAAAAATCTCATAAAAAAATCTTTAACAGAAAAAAAAACCTAAACAAAAGATTGTTATTGGAAAAAAAGAACTCGAACATTTAAAAAAGAAATCCCCATTTAACCTCATTCAAGCTAACAAATTGATGGTGATCATAATCATATGATCACTAAAGAACTTATTGAAAGAGTGTAAAGAAAAAGCATAGAAATCAAAGCAACGGAAAAAATCTTGGAACTCAGCATGTGGTTTTTGTGTAGTAAACAGTACAATATAGATGGAGAGAGTTTGAGGAAGGTTAAAAGCTTTTAAATCTATTAAAAGCTTTCTAAAAGAGCTTTTAAAGTATTTTAGTTAATGTGGTTGATGTTTAAAATAGGAAGCTTTCAAAATATAGTTTTAAAGCTTTTTTTTAAATTTAAGCTTGTTAAAACTTAAAGCTCTCTTTTTAAAGAGTTTAGATTTTTTATAAATTTTTGGAACAATCGTGATTCTACTGTCTGGTTTATATATTTTAACACCTTTCACCACCACTAGTACTGAAGAGGGTAAACTTACTTCGTCATTTCGTGAGTAACGCTAAGAAGGAATGTTTTCAGACCCCATAATGTATGTGTTCTTGCATCAAATCAAAATCTGAGAAGATCCATCTGTCTGTCCGTCTGTCTGTCTGTCTGTCTGTCTGTCCGTCTGTCTGTTGTTGGCACGCTCACCTCCACAATAACTGACAAAGCTCAATAAAATTTCGCCTGAGTATTTCCTCTAGTCCTGGGAAGTTTTCAGTTTAAAACCAGTAAAATCGGTTCTGTATATTAAAAGTTATAGACCGATATCTGAGGCAGCTTCTAATTTGAAGAACTTTTGTAAATTTATCAATTATGTATGTACTTCATTGTATGCGTCTGTGAGCGTACGTGTGAGTGTATATTTACAAAACATAACGCATTTACTTCACATACATTTGTGGTGGGGAGGGTATTGAAGATTCGGTATTGCCGACTTTAGCATTCTTAATTGTTTCTTTTTGATTTTTTAACTTATAAAAAGAACTTCAATTTTGCATAAAACTTAACAATTAAAGTTTTTTTTTCCAGTTGAGACATTTTTTTCTTATTTTTGTTGTTGCTGAAGTCAAAATAAACAATTAAATTGATTTTTTTATCTAATTTTTATTTCTTTTTTTTCATTGTTACATTTTAATGAATGAAATTTAAAGTTTTTTATTTCATTTTTTATTCTAAAATTAAGAAAGAAAAAAACAAGTAAGAATACTATAGTCGGTCATGTCGCATTCTCAATACCCTTCACCACAAATCTGTGTGAAGAAAATTTATGTTATTTTTTTGTACATACACACACTCACAGACGTATAAAGTTTTTCTTATATTTGTGACTATAACTTTTTTTCTACTGAACCGATTTTTCATTCTTAATTGTTAATTGACAATTTTGTGAAGGTTCTTCGCCTGAAGTTAGAGATTGCCACAGATATCGGTCTATATTTTTTTAATTACTGAACTGGTTATGCTGGTTTTAAGTAGGAAACTTCTCAGGACTTTAACAAATACTCTGGCAAAATTTCATTGAACTCTGACAATAATTGTGGATGTGAGCGAGCCAACAACAGAAAGGAAGACGGACAGGCGAACAGACAACATAACTAAATCTTCTCCGATTTTGATTTAATGCAAGAATATATATACATTATGAGATCAGATAATGATTCCTTCTTAGCGTTACATACGGATTAGCAAAGTTAATATACTCTCTTCACCACTTGTGGTGGTGTAGGGTATAACAAGACACGATTTTTAAAAGAGACAAAAACAACTAAAAAGCGAAAACTTTGTTATCAAATTTTCTGCTAAAAAAAAAACATAAAATTGTTTTAATTTTTATAGACAATTTGAAATGAAGTAAAAAAATATATAACGATTAATAACTCGATTTTTATTACAACTTGGAATTGTGGTGACCTACTGACAGTATTTTTTTTATAAAAAAACACAACAAAAAAAATTCCAGTTCTTTAAATTAATTTTCGTTATTTTTCTCAAAATTAAGTGAAAAAAATAAAAAAAAAATAATCATAAAAACATAATAAGTGAAATTTAAATTACCGACAAAAAATCTGGTTTTTTGAGGGGAATAAAAAGTTCACAAAAATTTTTGACTGAAATGTGACTGAAATAAAATTGTTTGAGATAAAAAAAAATTATAATTTAAATAAATTATGGCGATAATTAAAATTAATGTTTTTAAATAATTTTTTTGTTAAAATGTTTATTTATTTTTGGTTTAAAAAAGATTTTTTTGTAAATTTTGGTTTAATGAAAACTTTTTACGGTTTTAGTCCAGGTTTAAGCCGAATTCTAGTTTAGTTTCTAGCACAGATCTTAGATCAGATTCAGTAGTCAGTTCTAGTTAACTTCTAGTTCAGATTTAGTTTAGTTTTAGTTCAGTTCTAAATCAGTTTTAGTTCAGTTCTAGTTCAGTTTTAGTTCAGTTCTAGATCAGTTCTAGTTCAGTTCTAGTTCAGTTCAAGTGCAGTTCTAGTTCACTTCTAGTTCAGTTCTAGTTTAGTTCAAGTGCAGTTCTAGTTCAGTTCTAATTCAGTTCTAGATCAGTTCTAGTTCAGTTTTAGTTCAGTTCTAGTTCAGTTCTAGTTCAGTTCAAGTGCAGTTCTAGTTCAGTTCTAATTCAGTTCAAGTGCAGTTCTAGTTCAGTTCTAGTTCAATGCTAATTCAGTTTTGGTTCAGTTTTAGTTAACTTCTAGTTCAGTTTTAGTTCAGTTCTAATTCAGTTCTAGTTCAGTTCTAGTTCAGTTCCAGTTCAGTTCTAGTTCAGTTCAAGTGCAGTTCTAGTTCAGTTCAAGTGCAGTTCTAGTTCAGTTCTAGTTCAGTTTTAGTTCAGTTCTAGTTCAGTTCTAGTTCAGTTCAAGTGCAGTTCTAGTTCAGTTCTAGTTCAGTTTTAGTTCAGCTCTAGTTCAGTTCTAGTTCAGTTCAAGTGCAGTTCTAGTTCAGTTCTAGTTCAGTTTTAGTTCAGTTCAAGTGCAGTTCTAGTTCAGTTCTAATTCAGTTCTAGATCAGTTCTAGTTCAGTTTTAGTTCAGTTCTAGTTCAGTTCAAGTGCAGTTCTAGTTCAGTTCTAGTTCAGTTCAAGTGCAGTTCTAGTTCAGTTCTAATTCAGTTCTAGTTCAGTTTTAGTTCAGTTCAAGTGCAGTTCTAGTTCAGTTCTAGTTCAGTTCTAGTTCAGTTCAAGTGCAGTTCTAGTTCAGTTCTAGTTGAGTTCTAGTTCAGTTTTAGTTCAGTTCTAGTTCAGGTCAAGTGCAGTTCTAGTTCAGTTCTAGTTCAGTTCATGTGCAGTTCTAGTTCAGTTCTAGTTTAGTCCAAATTCAGTTCTAGTTCAGTTTTAGTTCAGTTCTTGTTCAACTCTTGCTGAGTCTGTTAAACCTTCTAGTTCAGATTCAATTTCAAATTCTAGTTGTATTCTAGCTTAGATATCGCTTGAGATTCTGGACTATATCATAGTTCAGGTTTAAGTCGAAATATCAATAATATTAAAAATTTCTTGTTCAGTTTCGAGTTCAGATTCTAATTCCGAATCAGAATTAGGGAATTCAGAATCTTATTTTGCTTCTGATTCTATTCCAGATTACAGTTCAAATCTTATTTAAGATTCGTGTTCAGGTTCTAGTTCAAATTCCAGATGAGATTCTAGTTCGAAATTCAGTTTAGATTTTAGTTCAGATTATAGTTCATTTTCCAGTTAAGATTTCGGTTCAGATTTTAGCTTAAGTTTTAACTCAAATGAAATTATAGTTCAGATTCTAATTCAGATTCTAGTTCAGATTCTTGTTCAGATATATGTTAGTTCTTCATATATTATTTCTGGTTTTATTTAGGATTGAGATTCAGATTTTACTTTATATACAAGATTGAAGTTGGGATCCCAGTTAGTTCAGATCCTTGTTCAGATTTCAGTTCAGATTCCATTTTAGATTCCGGTATATATTTTAGTTGTGCTACTGATTGTGATTCTAGTTCCAATTCCAGTTAAGATTTCAGTTCAGATTCTAGTTTAAGATCCTGTTCAGATAGTTGAAATGCTGATTTATATTTTAGTTTAGAATGTATTTAAGATTCGAGTTGGGTTTCACTTTCCGGTTCTAGTTCCAATTCTGTTTTAGATTTTGTTTAATATTCTAGTTTAAAGTCTAGTTTATATCTGCTTCAGTTCCACTCTCAAATTCTATTTTAGATTTCAGTTCAGATTCTAAAAATGGTTCTATTTTAGTTCAGTTCTTTATAATTTTGATTTTAATAAATTTTATTTGTTTTTCGATTTGCTATGGACCAAAATCTCAACCGATTTTTTTGGGATTCCATTTAATTATTTTGAAATTTATTATGACTTTTGAAAAAAAAATCATTTAGCAAATTTTTTTTAATAAAACTTTTCCTTTTTGTTGAAAATTTTTATGAAGTTGTTTTTGTAACTTTTTTCTTTCACATTAAAGTGAAATCGTTACTAATTGTTAAAATAAATTTCATAAATTCCAGTAATGTAGTCATTAAATCAATAATTAAATACAACAATAAATATTCATAAAATGAAATGATGTAAATAATTTTAAAAATAAAATTAAAATTAAAGAAAATTTTCTATAAAATTTTAAAAAAATATTTTCATCTTCATAATAAAAAATTTAAATAAAAATATTATTTTCTTATGAATTTCCTGTCATTATTATTAACATAAATTTTTAACAAGTAAATAATATTTATTTTATTTTATTTTTTCTTTTTAAATTTAACGTCTTTTGCAACTTCTTTGTCTTTTAACCAAAAATTTTTGCTTATTTCTGCAAACATTTACATTTTGCAATCAAATAATTTGAAAATGCATATAATTATGTAAATGGAAAATTTTATGGATTTTGGTTAAATTATGTAAAAAAATAATATAAGAAAAGTATCATTTTAAGCTAAAAAACGGATGTGATAATTTAAAAAAAAAAAATTAAAATAAATACAAATTTTGAAATCTAAATGATTTTTTAAATTAAGAAAAAATTTGAATTTATGCTCGAAGATTTTTTTATAATTCATAACAAACTAATTGAAAATAAAGTTAATTTACATAAAATTGAAATACGACAAAATTTTTACAATAAATTAATTTTTCAAAATTTTTCAAAAATCTATAATTTTGAAAAAAAAAATAATAATAATAATTAAATACAGGTCCTTTATAAGTTCAAAAAACAATCAATTAAGAACATCCCTTAATAAAGTGTAAAATTGTGATTAAAACAGTGGATTCTATAGAATCCTCTGATATATAAATAATTTAAAAATTCTTTTCTGCAGCAGTTCAATGATGTCCGTCCTTCTGTCCGCCTGTCATATTTTTTCAAAAAACTTTAATTGTACAAAAATTGATGTCATTTAAAGATCGTAAATACTATAAAATGAAACCAACAGTAGATAAAGTTTTATAAAATGTAAAAAACACTAGATTTCATGGAATCTTAATATGTTTAACTAATAACAGATTTCTCTTTCAGAGCTGTTTAACAATGTCCGTCCTACTGTCTGGCAGTCATATGTTTTTTAAAAATTTTCGCTTAAAAAAAAGATAAATAAAATAAAGCTCCTTTAAAAGCTAAAAATACCGTAAATTTAGAACAGATAGATAAATTTCTATAACGTACAGAAGAGTGTAGATTTTCAGATATTTAGTTACTTTCAGACTTCTCTTCCATGGCTGCTCAAACATGTCCCTCCTTCCTCCATCTTGCTGTCATAATTTGTTTCTTTTTATGAATTCTTAATTAAAAAAACTTAAAGGTCCTTTAGAAATAGTAAATACCATAAATTGAGACCATCTGTTCATAAAGTATTACAATGTGATGAAAAAAGTAGATTCCAGGGAATTCTCAAATTTACAAATAATTTCAGATTTCTATTCCATAGCTGCTAAACAATGTCCGTCCTTCCGTCTGGCTGCCATATTTTTTAACTTAAATTAAAAATAAAATAAAAAAAAGTAAATAATAATAAAAAAGGACCTTTAGTCCATTAATTAAGAATATCTTTTGATAAAGTATTATAATGCAATTAAAACAGCAGATTCCATGAAATTCCTGGATATTTATATAATTTCAGATATCTTTTTTAGGGCTGTTCAGTAATGTCCGTCTTTCCGTCTGGCTTTCAGATATTTCTCACAAATTTTATTTTTAAATTTTCTTAGTTTCACTTTAGAATTTCTTAAAATATTTTTTTCGCAAAATAGACAATAATTCAAAAAACTAAGGTACCGTTTTAGTAATTTATTTACTTTAATAGAATTTTAATATTCTAAAAAATATTATAAAATATTTTACTAATTTGTAATTTTATTGAAACAGAAATATTTCTATCATCTCTTATTTTCTTCTTTTCTTTTTAATGCTGAAATTTTAATTTCTATTAATTTTAAGTCCCTTAAATGTGATCTATCATTAGACTTAAAAATTTTTGATTTATCTTAATTACAAGCAAAGTTATAGCGTTATATGTGTTACTACCTCATAATTTATATTAATCATACGCCACTGTGGAATATAGTTTGGCTATAAACAAGTATATAGTATATAGTCTCGACTATAAACTAGTCTATAGTCTCGACTATAACTAGTCTATAGTCTCGACTATAAACTAGTCTATAGTCTCGACTATAAACTAGTCTATAGTCTCGACTATAAACTAGTCTATAGTCTCGACTATAAACTAGTCTATAGTCTCGACTATAAACTAGTCTATAGTCTCGACTATAAACTAGTCTATAGTCTCGACTATAAACTAGTCTATAGTCTCGACTATAAACTAGTCTATAGTCTCGACTATAAACTAGTCTATAGTCTCGACTATAAACTAGTCTATAGTCTCGACTATAAACTAATCTATAGTCTCGACTATAAACTAGTCTATAGTCTCGACTATAAACTAGTCTATAGTCTCGACTATAAACTAGTCTATAGTCTCGACTATAAACTAGTCTATAGTCTCGACTATAAACTAGTCTATAGTCTCGACTATAAACTAGTCTATAGTCTCGACTATAAACTAGTCTATAGTCTCGACTATAAACTAGTCTATAGTCTCGACTATAAACTAGTCTATAGTCTCGACTATAAACTAGTCTATAGTCTCGACTATAAACTAGTCTATAGTCTCGACTATAAACTAGTCTATAGTCTCGACTATAAACTAGTCTATAGTCTCGACTATAAACTAGTCTATAGTCTCGACTATAAACTATTTATAATCTATGAACTATTTTTAGTACTGATAAGATTTCATTATTTCTGTCATTTCAATAAAATGACTTAATCTGTTTTAGTTTTCAAAAGATTTCGTCTTTCTTTCTGTCACTTTTTTTGAAATGTTTTTCGCTTAAATTTCAATATGATAAATCATGTGAATTTAGTTTTTTATTAAACGAAATATTTCTTCACATTAATCGCATTTTGTCATGTCATAATTTTATATAAATAACAATTTTATTGTCATTTAATTTGTGTTTTTTTTTCACATTTCAGTTAAATTTTATTTTAGTTTTTATTTGTATTTCACAAAATCTAGTTTTGATTTTGATTTAAATTTATGCAAATTAAATTTAATAAATTAAATAAACAAATTTCATTAAAAACTTGTTTTCTGTTGACAGACAAATCGATAAATAATTGTAGTGATCGATTAATGATCAAATGAAAATTGTAACACAATTTTGTTCAAAACTAATTTTTTTAATTTTAAGTTTTCAAAATTTTCTCATTAAATATGATTGAATGAAATTAATTTTGATTAATAAAAATTTTGGTGCTGGAATCGTAGAGAGAGAGAGAGAGAGGGAGGGAGAGAGAAAAAGAGAGTAAAAGAATAAATAATGAAAGAGATCACTAAAATTTATATTTTCGTTTTGAAATCATTTCAAATTTGAAATTTTAACAAAATTTTAATTAATTTTTTATTTATTCTCTTCTTCTTTTAGGAAAATTAATTTTTTTCTGCTTATTTTTATGGAATAAAATTTCGATCAATCATATTTTAAAATTTTAAGGTAAGTTTTTTGCTAAATTTTTAAATAATTAGTACAGTTTACAATACCCTTGAAAGGCTATCCAGTAGTCATAACTACAGACTTATCCGTAGACTCTATAATAAATCACACCAGTGCCTGGATTTGCCAGAAATATAAATTCGAATTGTTCTGAAGTCATGAAACTGGTTTTTAAATTCGGCTATAAAGGGAAGGATTATAAACAAGTCCATAGTTGATTATAAACTGGTCTAAAGTGTGGACTAGAAACTAGTCCATATTTGATAATAAACTGGTCTATAATGTGGACTATGAGTCTATAGTCTGGAAAATTAACCTTTCTTATGTCTATAAATCAGTCTTTAGTCTAAACTGTAAATTAGTCAACAGTCTAAACTATAAACTATTCTAAAGTCTGGACTATAAAATTGTCGATAATCTGGACTATAAGCCAGTCTATAAGCTGGATTATAAATTAGTCCATAGTTGATTATAAACTGGTCTATAGGCTCTACTATAAACAAATTTATAATCAGAACTATAAACCAGCCTATAAACTGGACTATAAACCAGTCTTTAAACTGGACTATAAACCAGACTATAAACTGGACTATGAACCAGTCTATAAACTGGACTATAAACCAGTCTATAAACTGGACTATGAACCAGTCTATAAACTGGACTATAAACCAGTCTATAAACTGGACTATGAACCAGTCTTTAAACTGGACTATAAACCAGACTATAAACTGGACTATAAACCAGTCTATAAACTGGACTATAAACCAGTCTATAAACTGGACTATAAACCAGTCTATAAACTGGACTATAAACCAGTCTATAAACTGGACTATAAACCAGTCTATAAACTGGACTATAAACCAGTCTATAAACTGGACTATAAACCAGTCTATAAACTGGACTATAAACTAGTAGATATTTGACTATAAACTGGTCTATAGGCTCTACTATAAACAAATTTATAATCAGAACTATAAACCAGCCTATAAACTGGACTATAAACCAGTCTATAAACTGGACTATAAACTAGTAGATATTTGACTATAAACTGGTCTATAGGCTCTACTATAAACAAATTTATAATCAGAACTATAAACCAGTCTATAAACTGGACTATAAACCAGTCTATAAACTGGACTATAAACCAGTCTATAAACTGGACTATAAACCAGTCTATAAAATGGACTATAAACAAGTCCATATTTTACCTATATTGGTCTATAGGCTTCTATAGTTTAGTCTATAGTCTGGACTATAAACCATTCGATAATCTGAGCGGTAAACTAGTCTTTATACTGAATTCTGAACCTGTCTAAAGTGTGAATTATAATTTGCTTAAAATCTGGACTATAAATATAATATAAAGTGATCTATATTCTGGACTAGAAATTAGTCTTTGCAAAAAATTCAAAACCAGCCCAAACTCTTCATTAAAATTTGTTTAAAACTGGACTATAAAGGTAGTCTTTTATCTTATCTATCAACTAGTCTATAATACACTCGAATCTTGTCTAAAACTTGGACTGTAATTCGAGTCTTTATAGTTTAGTAGTACCATAGTCTGAATTTAGCTTTTTTTTTTTGTTTTCAATTGAATTTCATATTTTTTATTTATTCCCTTTTTCATATTTTTGAAATTTAAGAATGGAGTTCATTAAAAGGGGTCAATGTTAATTATCTTTTTAGTAGAAATTCAACACGGAATTAAATCTTAATTATTAGAAAAATATTTAGGGCTCAAAGTTCAAGTTTGCAGTTTAAACGTTTCTATATTAAACTTTATTTCAGTTTAAAATCCATTTAATTTTTATTAAAATATTAAAAAAAAATTTGATTTGGGGATTTAAAAATTTGAATTTATTTTCAAAATATTTTTTTGTTTAACAACTGTTTTAGACAATTTATCCCCCAAAGTCTTTGGATTCATTAGTTTTTTTTCTTAAAAACTGTTTTCAATTTTATATTGTTCTTTTGGGAATTTGGTTTTCAATTTCATCTTCATTTAGTCATTATTCTTTTTTCTCCATTTTTATAGAATTTTATTGTCACAAATTAAAATAAAATTATTTCCGTATGTTTTTTTTTGTTAAAATTTTCTTTAAAAAAATATGAATGACATAACACTTTTTGTCTTCTTTTTTCGTAACAAAAGAAAAAATGTTTTCGGATTAATTTAATTTAGCGGATAAAATATTTTAAAGATCACATTTGAGAAATACACTGAAAGAAAAAACTATCAACTAAAAATATGGTCCATATACTAGACTATAGTCTTATCTGTTGAGTATAGTCTGATCTATTGACTTAACTTTAGACAGGTCTATTGACAAGACTCTAGGTTAGTTTATTGAGAAATACACTGAAAGAAATAATAATCAGCTTGACTAAAATATGGTCTATAGACTTAGCTATAGACTTATCTGTTGAGTAGAAAATAGTCTGATCTATTGACTTAACTTTAGACTGGTCTAGTCACTAGACTCTAGGTTAGTTTATTGAGAAATACACTGAAAGAAAATACTAACAAAAAGTCCGATCTATTGAGTCTATTGAGTAGACAAAAAACTGTTGTATTGATTATTGATTAAATTATAGACTTAACTATCATGCGTTCTATTGACAAGACTATAATCTGAGTCTGTTTTATTGAATAGACTATAGCATGGCTTATTGACCAGACAATATGCTGGTCTGCACAGTGATTCTAAATCGTTTTTTGTTACTGATTCTGTAGCTTTGGAACTTTTGAATATTTTTTAAAGAAATTTCACATGAACATTTTTGGGTTGTTTTCCAAATGATTTTAAGAAAAACATGTTTTCAGTGGATCGGATAGTGGATCTTCAAAGTTGGTCACCTCGGGTGTGGGAATTTAAAAAAAAACGCCAAAATTTTCTTTATGATTTGATTTAAAAAAATCTTTTACTTATATCCGTCATAATTCTCTACAAAAATATATGCTTAAGCGTAGGGGAATTCTCATATAGTTTAAGAGATATTTACACTAAATTAAAATTTTGACCCAAATTTGGCCAGTTTTTTTTTTTTTTTTTTTTGGAATTTGTTGGGCTCTATTCGGGTCCGAAAAATTTCAAAAATTTTGTCTCTAAAGATAAAGATAAGATATAGTCGAGACTATAAACTAGTTTATAGTCAGGACAAAAGACAAAAGTCAAAACAATAAACTGGTCTATAGTCGAGACTATAAACTTGTCTATTCTTGAAACTGTTAACTATTCTATAGTTGAGACTTTAAACTATTTTTTAGTTGAGAATATGAACTATTTTTATACTTAAGACTACAAACTAGTCTATAATTAAGACTATAATCGACGCAATTAACTAGTCTATAATCGAGACTCTAAACTAGTCTATAGTAGAGTCTATATAAAAGCCTTTAGTCGAGACTATAAACTAGAAATAACTGTTTAAAATATTAATAAAATAAGGTTATGTAAGATAATTTCATTTACATAAAATACTGCAGCACAAATTTGTATCGCATATGTGCAAACTTCTAGGGAGGGGCCCAAGTTTCAGTTAACTTTTAAAGGGTGATGTACAATTTGTATATAAGTATTTAGTATCGTTGGAAAGGTAATTACTTCAAAAATAATAATATAGACATAATAAAGTACTTTAGGAAAATAACTTTAATAAATTTGCCAAAAATTCCAAAAAATTTATTATAAGTTTTCTCTTGTTTACAAATTGGTATTATTTGACTTTAAATAAATCCTATAAGAATTGAGATATATTTATGAAATTTTAATATAATATGGAGAAAGTTGTTCTTAATGAAGGATTATAAAAATGTTGCCCCTTTTTTTTTTGCTAAAATACCCAAAATTCCAATCCGGAGAAAACTTTTTTAAAACATGCAATTTTTTTCAGTAAATTGTTTATCCTGCTATTATAAGAAGAAGAAGAAGATGAAGTGAATATAGCTATATAACTAGTCTGTAGTCGATACCTGCTATGTACCAGACGAAAGTCGGGATTATAAATCAGACTGTAGATGAGACTATTTATCGGTCATTAGTTAAGGCTATAAAATAGTTTATACTACAAAATATATAATATTCTATCTGATCTGATCTTATCAAGGTACTTTTTTGAGGATTGTAGCTTTGACATTTTTTTGGTTCCTCAAAAATATAAGGAAATTTTGAAAATTAACAAAATTTCGATAGGGCTTGCGGGGAAACTGCTTTCCTTAATGTCCTTGATCTTGTAATTAAATTATAGTGACAAGACTATAGTCTAGTCTATTGGCTAGATTATAATCTGATTTACTGACTATGGCGTGATCTATTGACTAATCTATGCTTTGTTTTATTGAATACAGCCTTGTCTATTAATTAGACTATAATGTAGTCCTTTTTGTGATTAGACTACAGTTAAGTCCATTAATTACTCATGAGCATTACTATATAAGTTTAATTAAAAAGACTCCATTTAATTTTATTTGCATTAAAAATTTCGCAACTCGCATATTTAAGCAAATTGCAACTTCTTGAACTGTATTGATCCATAAATAATTTCAAATTTTATATATTTAATTCTGCCGTTATTTTTTATTAATGTTTTATAAATAAACATTTAAAAACTATAGCTGTACATTTTAGTAGTCTTTATTTAGTACTTGTATGCTAATTTTATGAATAAAAATAAAACAAAGAAATTTATAACACAAACTGCCATTGAGCGGTTAAACTGCATAAGTGCAGTTATAAAATTATTTTGAAAATCTGTTAAAAGTTTTTTTAAATAAAATATTATTTAATTAAAAAAGAAAAGTCCGTAAAAATATTATATAAAAATTGTAAAGTTATAACACTTTTTAATAGTTGAATAATTATTTTGGCAATAAAATGTTCATATAAATTTTAATATTTAAAATTATGGTTCTTTTTTTACAAATTTTTTTATTACATTTTCTTTTTTTGGAATTTAAATAAAAAATTTTTAATTTAAAACTTTACGATCTTTAATAATGACCGATCTTAATTTAGCATGCAATTAGTTATAATAAAAATGATTTAATACAGATTTGAAAAAACGC
This sequence comes from Cochliomyia hominivorax, assembly GCA_004302925.2. NCBI lineage: Eukaryota > Metazoa > Arthropoda > Insecta > Diptera > Calliphoridae > Cochliomyia > Cochliomyia hominivorax. Next base: position 86,435,340 of record PYHX02000495.1, on the reverse strand, counting down.
TTATTAGAAATTGAAAATTTTAGTTATAAAATATATTGTGAAAGTAATTTGTATTATTTATCAACGATCACTTAATAAAGATCATTTAGAGATCACGTTTAAAACTTAATCATACAAGATGCTTAAGACTCAAAAAGCCTAAAGGAAACTAAAAATTGTTATTAAATTTTCGGTCTTATCTCTTGTATACTTTGGAATACGGAAAATCCCAACAGATACCGACAACTAATTTACGTTTAGCCGAGATATAAATCGGTCTTTAAAATAATCTATAGACGAGTTTAGTTTAAAGTTGAAACTGTCGCAAAGACTAAAGTCGTAACAAAATTTTAGTCTATAGTCGAGAACTTAAACAGCTCCATAGACTAGAATATGTATAAGTCCATAGTTGAGATTATAAAGTATATCACAAAGGACTCTATATACTACAGTATAGTCTAAGATGTAAACTACTATATAGTCGATACTTTATTCAGATCTAGAATAAATAATCGAGATTATAAGCTCTATGATCGAAACTATATTCTATATACACAACAATAAAAAGGGGTATAATCGTGGTTAAAAACTTAAAGTTTATGTCTGAAAGTATAAACTGTTCTATAGTGGGGAGTACAAACGCTTCTATATTCAAGATCATCTTGGCAAGACTATAAACTTGTTTATATTGAAAGCTTTAAACTAGACTGTTATCGAGTCTGTAGTCGATACTTATTGTGTACCAGACGAAAGTCGGGTTTATAAATTCGACTATAGATGAGACTATTTATTGGTCATTAGTTAAGGCTATAAAATTTATACTACAAGATATATAACATTCTAAAGTTCAGACTATAAACTAATGTTATCTTATCTTATCTTATCTTATCTCATCTTATCTTATCATATCTCATCTTATCTTTTCTTATCTTATTTACAGTTGAAACAATTAACTAATGTATAGTAGAGATCATAAACTAGCCAAAAGTAGAGACTATAATCTAGTCTACAATCGAGACTACAAACTAATCTATAGCCGAGATGTTAAACTTATTTTATAGTCGAGTCCATAAACTTTGCTATAGTTGAGACTATAAACTAATCCTCAGCAGAGATCATGAACCTTAGTCTATAATCTACAGACTATAAACTTGTCTGTAGTCGAGAATATAAACTGGTCTATAGTTAAGTCTATTAACTAGTCTACAGTCGAAACTTTAAAGTAGTCTACAGTCGAGTTTATAAATTAGTCTACATTCGAGTTTATAAATTAGTCTATAGTCTAGACCATAAACTGTAATCGAAACCACAATCTATGCTGTAACAAGTTTATTATCGAAACTTTAAATTAATCTGTCGTAGAGACTATAAACTAGTCTATAGTCGAGACTATAAATACAGTAAAGACTATTTACTATTATATAATCGAAATTATACTAGTTCATAATCAAGGCCATAAATCAGTCCATAGTCGAGACTATAAACTAGTCTATATTCGAGACTACAAACTAATCTATAGCCGAGACGTTAAACTTATTTTATAGTCGAGTCCATAAACTTTTCTACAGTTGAGACTATAAGCTAATCCTTAGTAGAGACCATGAACCTTAGTCTACAATTTACAAACTATAAACTAATCTGTAGTCGAGAATATAAACTGGTCTATAGTTGAGTCTGTTAACTAGTCTACAGTCGAGACTTTAAAGTAGTCTACAGTCGAGTATATAAATTAGTCTACAGTCGAGTATATAAATTAGTCTATAATCTAGACTATAAATTGTAGTCGAAACTACAATCTATGCCATAAACAAGTATATTATCGAAACTTTAAATTAGTCTGTAGGCGAGACTATAAACTGATCTATAGTAGAGACACTAAACTTGTCTATATTTGAGACATTAAACTAGTCTACAATCGAAACTATAAACTAGTCTATAGTCGAGACTATAACAACAGTAAAGACTATTTACTATTCTATAATTGAAATTATAAACTAGTTCGTAATCAAGGCCATAAATCAGTCCATAGTCGAGACTATAAACTAGTCTATAATCGAGACTATAATTAATCTATAGTCGTGACTATATTCGACATTATAAATTATTATTTTTTCAAAAATTCGAGACTTTATTCCATACTACAAGTTGGTATCTAGTCAAGTAGATAAACTAAGATATTTTCGGGGATGTAATCTAAACTAAGAACAAGACTCCTAACTAATCTCTGACATTTACTATAAAGTATTACTTAGTTTAAACTATAAACTATTCTATAGTTAAGTTCATAAAATAGTCTATTAACTAGACTATAAACTGGTTTATAGTGTAGACTATAATTTAGACTTATAAGGTAGTCTATTGTTTAGGGAATTATCTAACCAATAGTCGAGGATATAAGATAAATAAGATAAACTAATCTTTTGTCGAAAATATAAGCTAAACTTAAAAAAAGACTATTAACTTGTCTAAAGTATTTACAATAAAATATTATTTAGTTTGGACTATAAACTAATTTATTAGTTAAGATGATAAAGTAGTCTATTAAATAGACTATAAAATAGTCTATTATCTAGACTATAGTTTAGACTATAAGTTAGTTTATTGTTTGAAAGATTAATTAATCTATAGTCGATCTATCAATCTATAGAAGAAACTATATTGTGGACCGTTAACTATTCCATAGTTAAGATTATAATATAGACTATCAGTTGATCTATAGTCTAGAATAAAACACTTCTTAAGTTTGGACTGTATTACACCCTACAGTCCTAGTTTTGTAGCATATATACATTTGTTATTCAGTTTCGGGATTTAGGGGACTTTTGTAGCAATTTTGAATGTCTTCATATTTTTGTAGCTTTTTTAAAAAAATTCTGTTAAACAGAAACCTGATTGCTGCTGTTCTCATCACAATTTTTATGACAATTTAAATTCTTTTTACAAAAAGTCATCGTTTTTTTTCTCAAACGCCATTTTTTTTTTTAAGATTTTTGTTAAAATCTTTGAATATAAAAATATTCAATAAACCTGTAATTGTTTATGAGACTATAAATATTTTATTATTAAAATTAAAATTGTTGTTTTAGTAAAAAATAAATTATTGTTAAAAAATGTTAATTTTATAATTATGAATAAGAAAAAATGTTAATTATTGAAAATAAAGGGGAAAGGAAGGCTAAAAGATGATGAGTTGAAAGATTTTTTTTTTTTTACAAAAGACTAAAATAATTTACATTACTAAGCTAATTTTAAATAAGTAAGAATGCTATATTCCGCAATGTAGAATCTTTAAAACCCTACAGCAAAAATGAGTTTGAAAGAAATACGTTATGTTTCTTATATACACACTGACATCTACCCACACAGATGGATGTTATATATAAGATTCTTCGCTGACACTAAAAGGTGGTCTCAGATATCGGTCTATATCTTTTGATAAACTGAACTGAACTGATTTTGCTGATTTTAAATAGGAAACTTTACAGGACTTTAACAAATACTCAGACGGACAGACAGACAGACAGACAGACAGACAGACAGACGGATGTAGCTAAATCGACTCAGATTTTGATTTGATGCAGGAATATGTATATACTTAAAAGGTCTGTGATAATAACACACGAAATGACAAAATTAATACAACCACTTCAACACTTGTGATGGTGGAGGGTAATAAAAAGAATATTTATAATTTTAACCCTTGAAAACCAAAATTAACCCTTTTAAACCATTTAAAATCTTAATTAATTTAAAATTCCCTTATGCCGGATCTCTGAAATGTAAATTTTCTTTATTCGCTTTAATTTTTCTTTTTCAAAAATTATTCGTATTTCTTTATCTCTAGAAGAAGAAAAGAAACGTAAAAAAATTAATGTTTTTATTTTTAGAAATTAATTTCAAATTCCTTACAATTCCACAAAAGTCTATATATTGCTGATCTAAAATACTGAACAACATTTAAGTCTTAACATTAATCACAGTGTCAGCAGACAAGACCATAATTACGATTTACTCTTTTCTCGAAGTAATAAAGCAGATCGTCGCTCTAAAGAGGCTAAAATTAAAATTCCTCTGGCATCGAACAATGAATAAAATTAAAGACTCATAAAAGAAAGAAGAAATAAATATCGTGTTTTGGTATTCTGAAGGCGAATTAAATTCATAAATAATTAAGCGAAAATTATTGCATAACAACATTAGAAAAAATAACCATAAATTCCCATTTAAAAAAAATATGAATTTTGAAAAAAAAAGAATTGAAGTCAAATAGTTCTGGATAGAATTTTATTTTTAATAATGGCGGACGTCAAATGATAAATAAACAAGGAAAGTTAATTACGTGAAAAAGTGAAAAACGAAGACAGCGAACTAAGAAATTTCGATTACAGACAAGTTCATAGTCACAGAGTGAATTATGATCTTAACTAAAGAGTTTACACCAAATAGCTTTTAGTCACGCCTGTAGATTAATTTATAGTCCTGACTATAAACTAGTCTTTAGTCTATAGTCTCGACTATAAACTAGTCTATAGTCTCGACTATAAACTAGTCTATAGTCTCGACTATAAACTAGTCTATAGTCTATAGTCTCGACTATAAACTAGTCTATAGTCTCGACTATAAACTAGTCTATAGTCTCGACTATAAACTAGTCTATAGTCTCGACTATAAACTAGTCTATAGTCTCGACTATAAACTAGTCTATAGTCTCGACTATAAACTAGTCTATAGTCTATAGTCTCGACTATAAACTAGTCGATAGTCTATAGTCTCGACTATAAACTAGTCGATAGTCTATAGTCTCGACTATAAACTAGTCTATAGTCTATAGTCTCGACTATAAACTAGTCTATAGTCTATAGTCTCGACTATAAACTAGTCTATAGTCTTGACTATAAACTAGTCTATAGTCTCGACTATAAACTAGTCTATAGTCTTGACTATAAACTAGTCTATAGTCTCGACTATAAACTAGTCTATAGTCTCGACTATAAACTAGTCTATAGTCTCGACTATAAACTAGTCTATAGTCTCGACTATAAACTAGTCCATAGCTTCGACTATAAACCTAGTCTATAGTCTCGACTATAAACTAGTCTATAGTCTCGACTATAAACTAGTTCATAGCTTCGACTATAAACTAGTCTATAGTGCCCGACTATAAACTAGTCTATAGTGCCCGACTATAAACTAGTCTATAGTGCCCGACTATAAACTAGTCTATAGTGCCCGACTATAAACTAGTCTATAGTGCCCGACTATAAACTAGTCTATAGTGCCCGACTATAAACTAGTCTATAGTGCCCGACTATAAACTAGTCTATAGTGCCCGACTATAAACTAGTCTATAGTGCCCGACTATAAACTAGTCTATAGTGCCCGACTATAAACTAGTCTATAGTGCCCGACTATAAACTAGTCTATAGTGCCCGACTATAAACTAGTCTATAGTGCCCGACTATAAACTAGTCTATAGTGCCCGACTATAAACTAGTCTATAGTGCCCGACTATAAACTAGTCTATAGTGCCCGACTATAAACTAGTCTATAGTGCCCGACTATAAACTAGTCTATAGTGCCCGACTATAAACTAGTCTATAGTGCCCGACTATAAACTAGTCTATAGTGCCGACTATAAACTAGTCTATAGTGCCCGACTATAAACTAGTCTATAGTGCCCGACTATAAACTAGTCTATAGTGCCCGACTATAAACTAGTCTATAGTGCCCGACTATAAACTAGTCTATAGTGCCCGACTATAAACTAGTCTATAGTGCCCGACTATAAACTAGTCTATAGTGCCCGACTATAAACTAGTCTATAGTGCCCGACTATAAACTAGTCTATAGTGCCCGACTATAAACTAGTCTATAGTCTCGACTATAAACTAGTCTATAGTCTCGACTATAAACTAGTCTATAGTCTCGACTATAAACTAGTTCATAGCTTCGACTATAAACTAGTCTATAGTGCCCGACTATAAACTAGTCTATAGTGCCCGACTATAAACTAGTCTATAGTGCCCGACTATAAACTAGTCTATAGTCTCGACTATAAACTAGTCTATAGTCTCGACTATAAACTAGTCCATAGCTTCGACTATAAACTAGTCTATAGTCTCGACTATAAACTAGTCTATAGTCTCGACTATAAACTAGTTCATAGCTTCGACTATAAACTAGTCTATAGTGCCCGACTATAAACTAGTCTATAGTGCCCGACTATAAACTAGTCTATAGTGCCCGACTATAAACTAGTCTATAGTCTCGACTATAAACTAGTCTATAGTCTCGACTATAAACTAGTCTATAGTCTCGACTATAAACTAGTCCATAGCTTCGACTATAAACTAGTCTATAGTCTCGACTATAAACTAGTCTATAGTCTCGACTATAAACTAGTTCATAGCTTCGACTATAAACTAGTCTATAGTGCCCGACTATAAACTAGTCTATAGTGCCCGACTATAAACTAGTCTATAGTGCCCGACTAAAACTAGTCTATAGTGCCGACTATAAACTAGTCTATAGTGCCCGACTATAAACTAGTCTATAGTGCCCGACTATAAACTAGTCTATAGTGCCCGACTATAAACTAGTCTATAGTGCCCGACTATAAACTAGTCTATAGTGCCCGACTATAAACTAGTCTATAGTGCCCGACTATAAACTAGTCTATAGTGCCCGACTATAAACTAGTCTATAGTGCCCGACTATAAACTAGTCTATAGTGCCCGACTATAAACTAGGGTTTTCGAAGAGGGTTGAAAATTTCATCACCAGTGATTTAAACTATAAAAATATTTTTTTAATTGATTAAAGAAATTATTTCAGTCCCACTGTCCTTTTGTTATTTGTTTACATTTTGTGGCCCTTTTAAAACTTTGGTCTATGATTTCTTGAGTGAGTGTGTATGTGTCTATACATTAGTCTCATAAGCGATAGGATCTGGTGGGTAATAGAGGAGGTATTTTAATAAACTACGTTTCACCCAATAGTTAAAACGATCAATTATGCTTTATTTTATTATGGTCTTTTTCACTGCTTCTCCCTTCTCCCATCTTAACTTTAGATGACCGCCGATAAGAAACAAAAGTGAAGTACTTTTTCAACCATAAACACGTATCTGCTGTAAGTGGCAAAAACGACGGTAAAATAAGATATAAAAGAAAGAAAAAAAACTTATAAAATAAAACAAAAATTCCTTTAAAACAGAAGAAAAGAAAATCGTTCAAATTATTTATTTAAAGTTTATTCATTTATTATACCCTACACCAACGTAGGTGGTTGGGTTTTAAAGCGTTTGTGCAGATGTTTGTAACATACAGAAGAAGATGGTGTAACGCCCACTTTTAAGTGTAACGTTCAACTCAGAATCACAGAATCTGAGACGATTTAACAATGTCCGGTCGTTCGTCTGTCATCTGTCTGTCTTTTTGGTTTCCTTTCCATGTAAACGTCGTGAACATTCTACAGGTCTCAATTTTAGTTTTGTTGCCTATTTGGCTTAGACACAAAGCCTATTGAAATTGGTCGTAATCGATCCAATATTTCAGGTAGCTCCTATACAAAAATCCTCTCGGAATGGGGTCTTAAGTTTTTTAAAATCTTAACATAAAGCGGTTTATATGAAATGTATAGAAATAAGTCCTGTAGTATTCATAGTCGATGTGTCAAATCGGTTCATTACTTCTTATAGGTTCCAAAATAGGACCATGACGTATATGGGCTCATAAATCTACTATATACGTTGGTATTGCAAATTAAGATACATAAAATCTAAAACCCATGTTTAAAAATTATACGAGGGTTGTCCATCACATCTTTTAGTGTACTTTCCGCTTTATTATAAATCAGAAAAGTAGACTATACGAGGGACGTTCATAATCTTTTCACAGCAATCATTTACAACCAAAATTGTTGCGCTGGGTATAACATAGTCGGGCTTGATCAACTTCTAGTTTTTTTTTATTGCTAATTTTGGTGGCAAAAATAAAGCGCTAACGGTCTTCCAGAAAAGCTGAAAAAATGCTAATAAACTTTGAATGAATCGAATTTTAAAAACAAAAGAAAGAAAAGTATGAAAAATAAAATTAAAACAAATTTGGTTTGAATGGAATACGTGTCGCGGCTTAAAGAGTTTTTAAGAAACAAAAAAAAATGTTTTGTTTAAAAATAAATTTCATTAAAATAAAGGTCATTGAACGTGAAAAGGCGATTAATTGAAAGCATGGAAATATGAATGATTTTTAAAAAGGAAATGAAAGGACCCAAAAGAGGGTTATTTAAATTTCGCCATCTTTTTCTCCTAACATCCTCTCATATATCGAAGCCATTTAATCCACTTACAGTAGCTTTCAAAATGTCAGCTTATTATGGGATTTTTATCTAATTTTATCTAGAAAAAAAGCAATTAAATTCATAAATAATTTTGATTGATTGACTGCTTTGACTTGTAGGGAATTTTGCTTATGCTGCTGGGAAAAATCGTAGTAAATTTTAACGCAATTTTAGTTTTTTTTTTTTTTTAATATAAAAAGGTGTGTTTTTTTTTACTAAAAAGCCAAAGTTAAAATTATTAAATTTTTCAAAATTAAAAATGAGAGAGAAAAAAAAATTGAACTATTGTTAATTATTTTTTGATTTTTATTTAATAAGAGATTGAAGTTTTATAGCAGATGTTTGAAAGAGTGGCAACATCACGCAAAGCTTTTCATAGTTTTTACTCAATAGTCTGGTTTGTAGTTAAAAGTTAACACTATAGTCAAGACTATAGTTTACACTACAGTCTAGACTATAGTTTACACTACAGTCTAGACTATAGTTTACACTACAGTCTAGACTATAGTTTACACTACAGTCTAGACTATAGTTTACACTACAGTCTAGACTATAGTTTACACTACAGTCTAGACTATAGTTTACACTACAGTCTAGACTATAGTTTACACTACAGTCTAGACTATAGTTTACACTACAGTCTAGACTATAGTTTACACTACAGTCTAGACTATAGTTTACACTACAGTCTAGACTATAGTTTACACTACAGTCTAGACTATAGTTTACACTACAGTCTAGACTATAGTTTACACTACAGTCTAGACTATAGTTTACACTACAGTCTAGACTATAGTTTACACTACAGTCTAGACTATAGTTTACACTACAGTCTAGACTATAGTTTACACTACAGTCTAGACTATAGTTTACACTACAGTCTAGACTATAGTTTACACTACAGTCTAGACTATAGTTTACACTACAGTCTAGACTATAGTTTACACTACAGTCTAGACTATAGTTTACACTACAGTCTAGACTATAGTTTACACTACAGTCTAGACTATAGTTTACACTACAGTCTAGACTATAGTTTACACTACAGTCTAGACTATAGTTTACACTACAGTCTAGACTATAGTTTACACTACAGTCTAGACTATAGTTTACACTACAGTCTAGACTATAGTTTACACTACAGTCTAGACTATAGTTTACACTACACTACAGTCTAGACTATAGTTTACACTACAGTCTAGACTATAGTTTACACTACAGTCTAGACTATAGTTTACACTACAGTCTAGACTATAGTTTACACTACAGTCTAGACTATAGTTTACACTACAGTCTAGACTATAGTTACACTACAGTCTAGACTATATTTACATTATAGTCTGGACTATAGTTTACACTATAGTCTGGACTATAGTTTACACTATAGTCTGGACTATAGTTTACACTATAGTCTGGACTATAGTTTACACTATAGTCTGGACTATAGTTTACACTATAGTCTGGACTATAGTTTACACTATAGTCTGGACTATAGTTTACACTATAGTCTGGACTATAGTTTACACTATAGTCTGGACTATAGTTACACTATAGTCTGGACTATAGTTTACACTATAGTCTGGACTATAGTTTACACTATAGTCTGGACTATAGTTTACACTATAGTCTGGACTATAGTTTACACTATAGTCTGGACTATAGTTTACACTATAGTCTGGACTATAGTTTACACTATAGTCTGGACTATAGTTTACACTATAGTCTGGACTATAGTTTACACTATAGTCTGGACTATAGTTTACACTATAGTCTGGACTATAGTTTACACTATAGTCTGGACTATAGTTTACACTATAGTCTGGACTATAGTTTACACTATAGTCTGGACTATAGTTTACACTATAGTCTGGACTATAGTTTACACTATAGTCTGGACTATAGTTTACACTATAGTCTGGACTATAGTTTACACTATAGTCTGGACTATAGTTTACACTATAGTCTGGACTATAGTTTACACTATAGTCTGGACTATAGTTTACACTATAGTCTGGACTATAGTTTACACTATAGTCTGGACTATAGTTTACACTATAGTCTGGACTATAGTTTACACTATAGTCTGGACTATAGTTTACACTATAGTCTGGACTATAGTTTACACTATAGTCTGGACTATAGTTTACACTATAGTCTGGACTATAGTTTACACTATAGTCTGGACTATAGTTTACACTATAGTCTGGACTATAGTTTACACTATAGTCTGGACTATAGTTTACACTATAGTCTGGACTATAGTTTACACTATAGTCTGGACTATAGTTTACACTATAGTCTGGACTATAGTTTACACTATAGTCTGGACTATAGTTTACACTATAGTCTGGACTATAGTTTACACTATAGTCTGGACTATAGTTTACACTATAGTCTGGACTATAGTTTACACTATAGTCTGGACTATAGTTTACACTATAGTCTGGACTATAGTTTACACTATAGTCTGGACTATAGTTTACACTATAGTCTGGACTATAGTTTACACTATAGTCTGGACTATAGTTTACATATGTCTGGACTAAGTTTACCTATAGTCTGGACTTATAGTCTGACTTAGTCTGGACTATAGTCTGGACTATAGTCTGGACTATAGTCTGGACTATAGTCTGGACTATAGTCTGGGACTATAGTTTACACTATAGTCTGGACTATAGTTTACACTATAGTCTGGACTATAGTCCTGGACTATAGTCTGGACTATAGTTTACACTATAGTCTGGACTATAGTCTGGACTATAGTCTGGACTATAGTTTACACTATAGTCTGGACTATAGTCTGGACTATAGTCTGGACTATAGTCTGGACTATAGTCTGGACTATAGTCTGGACTATAGTCTGGACTATAGTCTGGACTATAGTCTGGACTATAGTCTGGACTAATAGTCTGGACTATAGTCTGGACTATAGTCTGGACTATAGTCTGGACTATAGTCTGGACTATAGTCTGGACTATAGTCCTGGATATAGTCTGGACTATAGTCTGGACTATAGTCTGGACTATAGTCTGGACTATAGTCTGGACTATAGTCTGGACTATAGTCTGGACTATAGTCTGGACTATAGTCTGGACTATAGTCTGGACTAGTCTGGACTATAGTCTGGACTATAGTCTGGACTATAGTCTGGACTATAGTCTGGACTATAGTCTGGACTATAGTCTGGACTATAGTCTGGACTATAGTCTGGACTATAGTCTGGACTATAGTCTGGACTATAGTCTGGACTATAGTCTGGACTATAGTCTGGACTATAGTCTGGACTATAGTCTGGACTATAGTCTGGACTATAGTCTGGACTATAGTCTGGACTATAGTCTGGACTATAGTCTGGACTATAGTCTGGACTATAGTCTGGACTATAGTCTGGACTATAGTCTGGACTATAGTCCTGGACTATAGTCTGGACTATAGTCTGGACTATAGTCTGGACTATAGTCTGGACTATAGTCTGGACTATAGTCTGGACTATAGTCTGGACTATAGTCTGGACTATAGTCTGGACTATAGTCTGGACTATAGTCCAGTATTTAAACTACAGTTTGGACTGTCTATATTTTACACTACACTCTATTCTATAGTTTACACTACTGTCTTAACTATAGATTACCCTACACTCTGGGATTTAATTTGAACTAAAGTCCGTAGTTTAATCTCTAAAATATTAGTTTTAATACCTTCATAGCTCTGCTCCCTATTTACATCATTCATAAATATTAATCGAAATAATTAATTTTAGTTTTGTTTGTAATTTGAAAAATGACTAAAGTGAAGGTGATATTTATTTAATCTCAGTTTCAAATTATTGCAGTTTTTTTTCTATAAATTTCAAAATAATTATTATTAATTTTATAAATATTTTTTATTAAATTGTTGTAAACCTCCTCCAGTGTTTATTTAATATTAAAAAATAAATATAAAAAATTTAAAAATAATCATTATTGAAGATTCTTCCAAAAGGCTGTCATCGTTGGCAGTAACAAATAACTATAATTATTCAGCAGTTAAATATTGGTAAAGATTTTGAAGTATTTAAATTAGTCATGAAATAAATAAAATGCTAGAAACTAATTTATAGTACACAATATTAACTACTGTGTAGTTAAAATTACAGGCTAATGTGTAGTCCGGATTATGAACCAAACTATAGTCCAGGCTACAGATTAATAAAGTTCCGAAATTGTAGACTAGTTTAGGGACAAGAGTTTAGACAAGTTCAGTTATACACTAGTTTATAAGCTTGCCCTTTAACTCTTTTAAAGGCTGGACTATAGTCTCGTCTATAGACTTGTTTATATTCTCGACTATAGACTTATTTATAGTCTCGACTCTAGATTAGTTAATAGTCATGATTTTAGATCAGTTTGTAATGTCGACTATAGACTAGTTTTTAGTCCAGACCATACACTAATTTATTAATCCGACTAAATAGTTTATACTCTTTAAGTATAAGTCATCTTATCGCCCCTATGGACTACTTGATTGTTCCAACTGTAGACTACTTTATGATCCAGTTTATAGTCCAGACTATAAACCAGTTTATATTCCAGGCTATAGACTATTTAATAGTCCTAACTATAGACTAGTTCATAGTCTAGACTTTAGACTAGTTTGTAGTCTAGACTCTAGACTGATTTAAACTCCACACTTTAAACTTGTTTAAAGTCCACACTATAGACTAATTTATATTCCACTCTATAGACCAGTTAATAGTTCTTATTAAAAGCTTTTTTATACTACAAGTATTAAACTAATTTATAGTCTATACTGTAGTCTAGTTAATTATTCTGACTATAAGCTAGCTCATAGTCCAGTTTATAATCAAAACTATGAACAGTTTATAGTCCAGTTTATAGTGAACACTATAGACTAGTTTATAGTCCAATTATAGACTAGTTTATAGTCCAGACTTTAGACATGTTTATAGCCTTGGCTATAGTCTACATTCGATTCCTTACTATAAACTATTCTATTCCCTACAGAATAGAATCGTTTATAGTTTATAGTCCGTCTATAGACAAGTTTATAAATTAGAATTTAGTCTATTTCATAGTTCAAATTAAAGACTAATTTCTAGTTCCGTCCATAAACTAGCTTCAAGTCCTGACTTTAGACTAATTTATAACTCAGTCTCTAGAAACTTTTTTATTTCAGTCCAGTTTATAGTCCATTTCTTCCTTTCTAGTCGAGATCTTTTTATAGCATTGAAATATCTTAAAAATTGTTTATACTTGTTTTTGCATTATTCTAAGTTGTTGTGATAAATGGTAAAATATTTCCCTTTATTTCTACACTATAAAATACTTTAAGGGGAAGGTCTGCCTAACACCAGTTGTGGAAAAATCTCGCTCAGATTTTTTGGGAAAAGTTATGGATTTAAGATTTTTGCAATAGTTTTCCTTCTCTTTTTCATTTTTATTTATTTATTAACAACGTTTTCTAAAATGTTGCATGCAACATTTATGTTTTTGTTGCCACTCGTGTGTTGCATTTATCTATGAATGTTTAGAATGTCGTTTAAGTTGGAGAGTTTTAAGTTGGAGTTTTTTATAGTCTTCAGCCACTTAAGGAAGGTTGTCTTTAAAATAGTTTTGCTTTTAAGATTTTTTTTTAATTTCCACTTGACTGAGAATCAAACAATAAATAATACAAGTACTGCAGCGACTGTGACAGCAGCAGCTGCTGCAACAACAACAACAATCAAGTTGCAGCTATAAAAATTAAATTTTAAACATTTTTCATTTTTTTCAGTCGTTTTTTTTTCACTTCTAAAACAAGTTGCTGCATCGTTGACTGGAATCGCACAGTTTTATCCAGTTTAGGGTGGGAGAACCATCACGTATTACAAAAGGGCAGAGGAGCGTGTGAAAGAGTGAGCGGTATGGAAAGAGAAACGAGTCGTTTTAATAAATTGCATTTAATTAAGATTTTGTTGTTGGCATCTGCCTTCTGCTGCTGCTGATGGCAAATCAAACTACTAAACAAGATATATGACAACATGAGGTTGTTGTTGTTGTTATTCTTGTTGGTTGGTGTTGTTGTTTCTAGTAGTGTGTAGGTTGTTCAGCAACACTTTGACTTTTGCTACTGTTGTATTTTGTGTTAATTTTTGTGTTGTTTTTGTTTTACGAAATCAAGAAAAGACCTTGTCAAGGCTATTTTGAGTTGAAAAATGTTTTTTTTTCACGTTTCGGAAAAAAACATTAAAACAAAATTGTTGTTAAGCTCGATAAGGTATCAATGTGTTGCTTAAAAAGGCCTGAGAATTTGTGAAACTGAAAAAATAGCAGTGAGGATTTTGAAGTCTGATCTGTAGGTCCAACTGTAAAACAATTTGTAAGAGAAATATTATAGAATTAATTTTTTTGGTGATATTTTTTAGTTTATTGTGGGTTTTTATATATATTTTTTGTGAAAAATATTTATTCGAATAAAATTTTTCGATTATTCGAATAAAAGTTATACGAAAAAATCAAATTTGTTTCTTGTAATACTGAAAGTTATTACATCGTTTTTTTATATATTGTCAAAAAACCAATTATCACAATAAAAATTATTCGATTATTCGAATAAAATAAAGCAAACTTTAAAGCAAGTTTTGGGAGAAATATTATAGAATTAATTTTTGGTGATTTTTGGGGATTAAAGATTTTTATAATTTGGAAAACCGATTATTCGAATAAAATTTTTACGAGAATTAAAATTATTCGAATAAAAAAAAATATTTTTTTGTTCTAATACATGCTGATGAAACTCCATTTATTCTAATACCAAATGTTCCAAATTTTTACCTCGTTTATTTGCACTGTCGAAAAGATGATTATTCGAATAAAAATTTTTCTAATATTTGATTAAACTTAACCCGAATAAATTTGATAAACACACATTTTAACATAATAAGTCTGATTTAAATTAGTTTTTTTTTTTTTTTTTTTTTTTTTTTTTTAATTTTGCTTTTACATCAGAGATTATGAATAATTATTCGAATAATTTTTTCGAAATTTTTATTGATATTTGTAAATATTCGATTAAAACTTACATGGGATACATTTTATTTAATAAAAATTTTTAACATATTCAAATTTTAATTTTATTTACTTATTCTATACGATTATACAAATATGAGTTCGAATATTCAGTATTTACGGCTAAATTTTATTCGAATATGTATATTTTTATATATGTTTTTGTTAAGTTGAAAATTTTCTTGATATTATTAAATTTTTTGTTTTGAATTTTCGAATAAATTATATGCGAATAAATTTTATTCGAATACTTTTTTAAAGGTTAAGATCAAAAATTTATTTTTTTTTTTAAATTTAACTTTGATTAATAAAGTTTTATGCTTAAATGGGTTTTATGTTAATATTATTCGAATATTTTATTCGAATATTTTTTATATTTTGATTTTTTATTCCAAATTTGTATTATATTAAGTTAGAATTTTTAAGAAGTTATTCCAAGAATTCAATGTTTGTATAAAATATTCGAATAAATTTTATTCGATTAAATTTTTCGAAAATTTTTCCTAACCTAATGTGTTTAAAAAATAAACATTTAATTTAATACTTGATTAAAATTTTCGATTATTCGAATAAAATTTCCGATTATTCGGATAAAAAAATAATTTTTTTTACAAAAATTATTGTATTTCTTTAAATGATTATTTATTATTATTCAATATTATTAAATTCCCTTATGAATGTCATTTCTATAATCCGTTTTCTAATTTCTGTGGATTATTTCACTCATCATCCATTCATTTCAATCTCACTTCCCGGTCTTTATCTCTTCCCACTTGTTTTTCTTTGTCTTCTTTGTGTTAACTGTCACATTTTCTTTAAACGTTTTCGGTTTAATAATTTTTTCAAGCGTTTTTAAATTTCCATTATTGTAATAATTTTATTTCATTTTTTTTCATAATTCACCTTGAAATATCCGATTACTCTAATAATCTGTTTATTAACAAAATATAAAAATTTATATTTTTACATTGTTTTTTTTTTACGTTGTTGTTGCTATACGCTTGATGTGTTTTTGAAAAAAACAAATTTGACACATCAAATTAATATTCCGAACAAGAAATTTCTCATGTCTGAAAATACAAAAAAAAATTTCATTATTGTTTTTTTATCTCAAAAACTCAATTTTTTATATAATTTTTTTATCATAAAAAACATTAAATAACAAGTGAAACAATAATGTTTATATGGGATTTTTTTTGAAATAAAATGTTGTATTGAAGATTTTGTATTTTATTAACGTAAAATTTTTAATTTTTTTTTATAAATCATGTGGAGAATTTTAATTAAAAACTGATTTTAGGGATTTTGTTTTTATTCAAAAATAACACAATTATGTGAACGATTTATGGTTTAATAAAGTTTATATTTTTATATCTCTTTACAGATTTCAATTTTATGGTTCAATATTAAACTGGCTTTAAATGGTGAGTTTTTCATTAAAAAAATCTCAAAAAAAATAGGTTAATCGAATAATATTCTTCTTTACTTCGAAACATTCTAAATCATATTTCCACACTGGTGTCAAAAATATCTCCTGAAAACTCCTCTAACTTCAGTTCAAATAAGCTTCAAACCATCTTTTTATATCAGTTATTCTACAACCAAAAATATTCCTCTTCTTCTCTTTAAACCCACATGAACACAACCATCTTCAACTGTTCTCTCAAACAAGCTTTCAAACAGCATCGAACACAAGTCCAATTCACTAACCCCGAATGTGCTTTCTTTAAATTATCTACAATTGCCTCAAACAAGAATCAAACACACTCCCATATTTTCAAATGTCCATATTAATAACCTCAAATTTGCTTCAGAACATCTATAACCGTGGCTCATATGATCATCCAACCACCATCAACTAATAGCTCAAATCATCTATAATTATAGCATCAAACATAATTGTTCAAAACATTTACTTTTGCAGCCTCAAACAAGATGCCAAACAGCATCAAACATGTGTTCAAGTCATCCATAATTACAGTCTCAAACATGCTTTCAAACAGGTTCCAACACAAACGTTCAAATCATGTTCAATAATAGACTCGAACAAACTTCAAACCCGCATCAAATACAATCATCTTCAATTGTTCTTTCAAACAAATTTTCAAACAGCATCCAACACAAGTCTACTTCACTTGTGCTTTCTTTAAACACTCCACAATTGCCTCAAACAAGAATCAAACACACGCCCATATTTTCAAATTCATGTTAATTAATATCTACAATTGTAGCCTCAAAGGAGATTCCAACCTGCATCAAATCCATGTCCATATTAATAACCTCAAATTTGCTTTAGAACATCTATTACCGTGGCTTCCAACAGGCTTCAAACCAGCATCAAACATTAGTTCAAATTAATAACATTAATTATGCTTGAAAACGCGTTCAGTTCTAGGTCCAACCAGGCTTTCATTTAGCTTCAAACATAAAAATGCATTCTTATGTTTGGTTCAAACACCCGACCAACACTAACAAAATGATTTCAAATTAAAAATCTCAAAATATTTCTTTTATCCAAACTTTCAAAGAACATCAAACCAAAATAATATCCTAAATTATCCATGAACGTGTCTTTAAGCAATTTGTGGTCTCAAAGTACCTCAAATTTGCATCAAATAATCCACAATTGTAGTTAAAAAAAGACATTCAAGTCTCAAACATGTTTACAACGAACATCAAACACAAGTACATATTAATCAATTATGCTTGTAATAATGTCAATAAGCTTTCAACCTGAATTAAATCTGTCATTATTAACCTAATATTTTCTTCAGAACCTTCTCAAATGTATTTTGCTATAAGACATCGTCCAAACCAAACGATCAAACTTCCTTAGCAGACCTTTAAAATAAAATTGATTTTTTTCTAAAACATATGAATTCTAATCGCAAGATAGAGTCAATCATAAGTCATGTTAATTTTCAATCATACAACCAATTAAACACCATTCAAACTTCTTTCAACCAAATATCGAACTGACTTAAAATTGAGCTTTGTTAAACTGTAAATCATATATCGTTTTAAATCATGATCAAACCTCTTCCAATCTAAACTAGTTTCAAACAGTTGTCCTCTCGTTTTATTGAATATGTCAGCAGAATGTATCTCAAACTTGTTTTAAAATATTGTCAATTATATATCGTTTAATATAACATTCAAACTTCTTATAACCTTGTCTCGAAGTGGTTTCAAAACAATTTTCTTTTAAATATCAACCACATATATTTGTACCATTATATCTTCTTTCAACATAATATCTAAATAGTTTTAAATAAGATCTCCAACCTGCCTTCAAACTTCTTCCAACCTAATTTCGAACAATATTTTAACGAACGAAGTTTTCATTCAATCTGTTAATAAAATATTCGTTTTAATAGCATTCCAAACTGGTCTTCTCTTAACCTATTAAATATCATTTCAGTTAGCGTTCAAACTTCATTCAATTGGCTTCAAACAATTCCTCTTTTGACCTAATTTCAAACTGGCTCAAACCACTTTATACTAAAGCGGAGAACTCACATTATAGTTGAGATTATATAATTCAGACTACAACAGAGACTAAAGATGTTTTAAATTATATTTTGGATTATTTTCAGAACTCGTGTTTGATGCCATTTTGAAGCATGTTTGAACTCTTGATTGAAATAAAATTAAAAGTTATTAAAATTAAAGTTCGAAAGGTGGTTTACATTAAATTTGGAATCATATTTTTGAAGTTCATTATTGATTCGAAATATGAATTTCAGTCATTACAAAGACTTGAATTTGATACAAGTTTGAAGCTTGTTTGACATTAGGATTGAACATGTTTTGAATTGAAAATATAAGAAGTATGGAGCCCCGAAGAAAATTGTTTTATAAGCTGATTTGTGTTTTAGATTTAAGAAGTTTTTAAATATATTATGGACTTGTGTTTCATACCATTTTGTAGCTTGTTTAATGTTACAATTGAACATGATTTGCACAAATGTTCGAAAAGGGGAATATAAATAAAATTGAAATAACATGGAAACGCATTCTAAATATATTTTAGAGTTATTCAAAAGACTTATGTTTGATGCCAGTTTGAAGCTAGTTTGACATTGAAATTGATGATGTTTGAAGCAGGGGATTTAAGGGTCATTTAAAGCTAATTTGGAGCCAGTTTAGAGCAAC
>PYHX02000495.1:86385797-86415720 GCA_004302925.2 Cochliomyia hominivorax | reverse complement strand
TTTATAGTCGAGACTATATAGACTAGTTTATTAGTCGAGACTATAGACTAGTTTATAGTCGAGACTATAGACTAGTTTATAGTCGAGACTATAGACTAGTTTATAGTCGAAGACTATAGACTAGTTTATAGTCGAAGACTATAGTAGTTTATAGTCGAGACTATAGGACTAGTTTTAGTCGAGACTATAGACTAGTCTTTATAGTCGAGACTATAGACTAGTTTATAGTCGAGACTATAGACTAGGTTTATAGTCGAGACTATAGACTAGTTTATAGTCGAGACTATAGACTAGTTTTATAGTCGGACTATAGACTATAGTTTTAATAGTCGAGGACTATAGACT
The DNA here is from genome assembly GCA_004302925.2 of Cochliomyia hominivorax. NCBI lineage: Eukaryota > Metazoa > Arthropoda > Insecta > Diptera > Calliphoridae > Cochliomyia > Cochliomyia hominivorax. The sequence goes on along the minus strand of PYHX02000495.1, from coordinate 86,415,375 downwards.
ATAGACTAGTTTATAGTCGAGACTATAGACTAGTTATAGTCGAGACTATAGTTTTATAGTCGAGACTATAGACTAGTAGACCTAGACTTTTATAGTCGAGACTATAGACTAGGTTTATATAGTCGAGACTATAGACTAGTTTATAGTCGAGACTATAGACTAGTTTTTATAGTCGAGACTATAGACTATAGACTAGTTTATAGTCGAGACTATAGACTATAGACTAGTTTATAGTCGAGACTATAGACTATAGACTAGTTTATAGTCGAGACTATAGACTAGTTTATAGTCGAGACTATAGACTAGTTTATAGTCGAGACTATAGACTAGTTTATAGTCGAGACTATAGACTAGTTTATAGTCGAGACTATAGACTAGTTTATAGTCGAGACTATAGACTAGTTTATAGTCTATATATAATTAATATAAATTACTCTACAGGCGTGACTAAAAGCTATTTGGTGTAAACTCTTTAGTTAAGATCATAATTCACTCTGTTCTTGTGACTATGAACTTGTCTGTAATCAAAATTTCTTAGTTCACTGTCTTCGTTTTTCACTTTTTCACGTAATTAACTTTCCTTGTTTATTTATCATTTGACGTCCGCCATTATTAAAATAAAATTCTATCCAGAACTATTTGACTTCAATTCTTTTTTTTCAAAATTCATATTTTTTTTAAATGGGGATTTATGGTTATTTTTTCTAATGTTGTTATGCAATAATTTTCGCTTAATTATTTATGAATTTAATTCGCCTTCAGAATACCAAAACACGATATGGACTTTTTTTTATTTCTTCTTTCTTTTATGAGTCTTTTATTTTATTCATTGTTCGATGCCAGAGGAATTTTAATTTTAGCCTCTTTAGAGCGACGATCTGCTTTATTATTTCGAGAAAAAAGTAAATCGTAATTATGGTCTTGTCTGCTGACATTGTGATTAATGTTAAGACATAAATGTTGTTCAGTATTTTAGATCAACAATATATAGACTTTTGTGGAATTGTAAGGAATTTGAAATTAATTTCAAAAAATAAAAACATTAATTTTTTTACGTTTCTTTTTTCTAGAGATAAAGAAATAAGAATAATTTTTGAAAAAGAAAAATTAAAGCGAATAAAGAAAATTTACATTTCAGAGATCCGGCATAAGGGAATTTTTAATTAATTAAGATTTTAAATGGTTAAAAGGGGTTAATTTTGGTTTTCAAGGGTTAAAATTATAAATATTCTTTTTATACCCTCCAACATCACAAGTGTTAAAGTGGGTGTATTAATTTTGTCATTTCGTGTGTTATTATCACAGACCTTATAAGTATATACATATTCCTGCATCAAATCAAAATCTGAGTCGATTTAGCTATATCCGTCTGTCTGTCTGTCTGTCTGTCCGTCTGAGTATTTCTTAAAGTCCTGTAAAGTTTCCTATTTAAAATAAACAAAATCGGTTCAGTTTATCAAAAGATATAGACCGATATCTGAGACTATCTTTTAGTGCCAGCGAAGAATGTTATATATAACATCCATCTGTGTGGGTAGATGTCAGTGTGTATATAAGAAACATAACGTATTTCTTTCAAACTCATTTTTGCTGTAGGGTATTGCAGATTCGACATTGCGGAATATAGCATTCTTACTTGTTTAAAATTAGCTTAGTAATGTAAATTATTTTAGTCTTTTGTGAAAAAAAAAAAATCTTTCAACTCATCATCTTTTAGCCTTCCTTTCCCTTTATTTTCAATAATTAACATTTTTTTCTTATTCATAATTATAAAATTAACATTTTTTAACAATAATTTATTTTTATTTTTTACTAAAACAACAATTTTAATTTTAATAATAAAATATTTATAGTCTCATAAACAATTACAGGTTTATTGAATATTTTTATATTCAAAGATTTTAACAAAAATCTTGAAAAAAATGGCGTTTGAGAAAAAAAAACGATGACTTTTTGTAAAAAGAATTTAAATTGTCATAAAAATTGTGATGAGAACAGCAGCAATCAGGTTTCTGTTTAACAGAATTTTCAAAAGCTACAAAAATATGATGACATTCAAATTGCTACAAAAGTCCCCTAATTTCTGAAACTGAATTACAAATGTATATATGCTACAAAACTAGACTGTAGGGTGTAATACAGTCCAAACTTCAGAAGTGTTTTTATTCTAGACTATAGATTAACTGATAGTTTATATTATATCTTAACTATGGAATAGTTAACGGTCCCACATTATAGTTTCTTCTATAGATTGATAGATCGACTATAGATTAATTAATCTTTCAAACAAAAACTAACTTATAGTCTATTTTATAGTCTAGACTATTAACCATTTTATAGTCTATTTAATAGACAACTTTATCATCTTAACTAATAAATTAGTTTATAGTCCAAACTAAATAATACTTTATTGTAAATACTATAGACAAGTAAATAGTCTTTTCTTAAGTTTAGCTTATATTTTCGACGAAAGATTAGTTTATCTTATTTATCTTATATCCTCGACTATTGGTTAGATAATTCCCTAAACAATAGACTACCTTATAAGCCTAAATTATAGTCTACACTATAAACCAGTTTTAGTCTATATTATAGACTAGTTTCTAATCTATATATAGACTAGTTTCTAGTCTATATTAAGACTAGTTCTAGTCTATATTATAGACTAGTTTCTAGTCTATATTATAGACTAGTTTCTAGTCTATATTATAGACTAGTTTCTAGTCTATAATTATAGACTAGTTTCTAGTCTATATTATAGACTAGTTTCTAGTCTATATTTAGACTAGTTTCTAGTCTATATTATAGACTAGTTTCTAGTCTATATTATAGACTAGTTTCTAGTCTATATTATAGACTAGTTTCTAGTCTATATTATAGACTACTTTCTAGTCTATATTATAGACTAGTTTCTAGTCTATTATTATAGACAAGTTTCTAGTCTATTATTATAGACTAGTTTCTAGTCTATTATTATAGACTACTTTCTAGTCTATATTATAGACTACTTTCTAGTCATATTATAGACTACTTTCTAGTCTATTATTATAGACTACTTTCTAGTCTATTATTATAGACTACTTTCTAGTCTATTATTATAGACTACTTTCTAGTCTATATTATAAACTACTTTCTAGTCTATTTTTATAGACTAGTTTCTAGTCTATTATTATAGACTAGTTTCTAGTCTATATTATGGACTGGTGTCTAGTCTATATATTGAAAAAAATAGACTATTTTATGAACTTAATTATAGAATAGTTTATAGTTTAAACTAAGTAATACTTTATAGTAAATGTCAGAGATTAGTTAAGAGTCTTGTTAATAGTTTAGATTACATCCTAGAAAATATCTTAGTTTATCTACTTGACTAGATACCAACTTAAAGTATGGAATAAAGTCTCGACTTTTGAAAAAAAAATAATAATAATTTATAATGTCGAATATAGTCACGACTATAGATTAATTATAGTCTCGATTATAGACTAGTTTATAGTCTCGACTATGGACTGATTTATGGCCTTCATTATGATCTAGTTTATAATTTCAATTATAGAATAGTAAATAGTCTTTACTGTAGTTATAGTCTCGACTATAGACTAGTTAATAGTTTCGATTGTAGACTAGTTTAGTGTCTCTACTATAGATCAGTTTATAGTCTCCCCCACAGATTAATTTAAAGTTTCGATAATAAACTAATTTAAAGCATAGATTGTAGTTTCGACTACAGTTTATAGTCTCGCCTATAGACTAATTTATAAACTCGACTGTAGACTAATTTATAAACTCGACTGTAGACTACTTTAAAGTCTCGACTATAGACTAGTTAATAGACTCAACTATAGACCAGTTTATATTCTCGACTACAGACAAGTTTATAGTCTGTAGATTATAGACTAAGGTTCATGGTCTCTACTACAGATTAGTTTATAGTCTCAACTATAGCAAAGTTTATGGACTCGACTATAAAATAAGTTTAAACATCTCGGCTATAGATTAGTTTGTAGTCTCGATTGTAGACTAGATTATAGTCTCTACTTTGGATAGTTAATGATCTCTACTATACATTAGTTAATTGTTTCAACTGTAAATAAGATAAGATAAGATAAGATAAGATAAGATAAGATAAGATAAGATAAGATGAGATATGATAAGATAAGATGAGATAAGATAAGATAAGATAAAATAAGATAAGATAAGATAAGATAAGATAATATTAGTTTATAGTCTGAACTTTAGAATATTACATATTTTGTAGTATAAACTATTTTATAGCCTTAACTAATGACCGAATAAATAATCTCATCTATAGTCGAATTTATAAACCCGACTTACGTCTGGTACATAATAAGTATCGACTACAGACTCGATAACAGTCTAGTTTAAAGCTTTCAATATAAACAAGTTTATAGTCTTGCCAAGATGATCTTGAATATAGAAAAGTCTGTACTCCCCACTATAGAACAGTTTATACTCTCAGATATAAGCCAGATAGCAATCATAATTATAGACCATAGTTGCGTATATAGAATATAGTCTCGATTATAGAGTAGCTTATAATCTCGATTATTGACTACAGATCTAAATTATAATCTTAACTATGGACTTATATATAGTCTAGTCTATGGAGCTGTTTAAGTTCTCGACTATAGACTAAAATTTTGTTTCGACATTAGGCTTTATAACAGTTTCAACTTTAGACTATTCGCGACTATAGATTATTTTAAAGACCGATTTTATATCTCGGTTAAACGTAAATTTGTTGTCGGTATCTGTTGGGATTTTCCGTATGCCAAAGTATACAAGTGATAAGACCGAAAATTGAATAACAATTTTTAGTTTCTTTTAGGCTTTTTGAGTCTTATGCATCTTGTATGATTAAGTTTTAAACGTGATCTCTAAATGATCTTTATTAAGTGATCGTTGATAAATAATACAAATTACTTTCACAATATATTTTCTAATAAGCGTTTTTTCAAATCTGTATTAAATCATTTTATTATAACTAATTGCATGCTAAATTAAGATCGGTCATTATTAAAGATCGTAAAGTTTTAATTTAAAAATTTTTTATTTAAATTCCAAAAAAAGAAAAAGAAAATATAATAAAAAAAATTTGTAAAAAAAAGAACCATAATTTTAATTATTAAAATTTATATGAACATTTTATTGCCTAAATAATTACTCAACTATTAAAGTGTTATAACTTTACAATTTTTATATAATATTTTCTTTTTTAATTAAATAATATTTTATTTAAAAAAAAACTTTTAACAGATTTTCAAAATAATTTTATAACTGCACTTATGCAGTTTAACCGCTCACTGGCAGTTTGTGTTATAAATTTTTTTGTTTTATTTTTATTCATAAAATTAGCATACAGGTACTAAATAAAGACTACTAAAATGTACAGCTATAGTTTTTAAATGTTATTTATAAAACAATAATAAAAAATAACGGCAGAATTAAATATATAAAATTTGAAATTATTTATGGATCAATACAGTTCAAGAAGTTGCAATTTGCTTAAATATAGTGCGAGTTGCGAAATTTTTAATGCAAATAAAATTAAATGGAGTCTTTTTAATTAAACTTATATAGTAATGCTCATGAGTAATTAATGGACTTAACTGTAGTCTAATCAAAAAAAGGACTACATTATAGTCTAATCAATAGACAAGGCTGTATTCAATAGAACAAAGCATAGATTAGTCAATAGATCACGCCATAGTCAGTAAATCAGATTATCATTTAGCCAATAGACTAGACTATAGTCTTGTCACTATAATCTAATTAAAAACCGAGAACATTAGGGAAAGCTGTTTCCCCCAAGCCCTATCGAAATTTTGTTAATTTTCAAAATTTCCTTATATTTTTGAGGAACCAAAAAAATGTCAAAGCTACAATCCTCAGAAAAGTACCTTGATAAGATCAGATCAGATAAGATAACATTAGTTTATAGTCTGAACTTTAGAATATTATATATGTTGTAGTATAAACTATTTTATAGCCTTAACTAATGACCGATAAATAGTCTCATCTATAGTCTAATTTATAATCCCGACTTTCGTCTGGTACATAGCAAGTATTGACTATAGACTAGTTATATAGCTATATTCACTTCATCTTCTTCTTCTTCTTATAATAGCAGGATAAGCAATTAACTGAAAAAATTACATTTTTTAAACAAGTTTTTTTCCGGATTGGAATTTTGGGTATTTTAGCAAAAAAAAGGGGGCAACATTTTTATAATCCTTCATTAAAAACAACTTTCTCCATATTATATTCAATATTTCATAAATATATCTCAATTCTTATAGGATCTATTTAAAGTCAAATAATACCAATTTGTAAACAAGAGAAAACTTATAATACATTTTTTGGAATTTTTGGCAAATTTATTAAAGTTATTTCCCTAAAATACTTTATTATGTCTATATTATTATTTTTGAAGTAATTACCTTTTCAACGATACTAAATACTTATATAAAAATTGTACATCACCTTTCAAAAATTAAGTGAAACTTGGTCCCCTCCCTAGAAATTTGCACATATCCGCTACAAATTTGTGCTGTAGTATTTTATGTAAATGAAATTATCTTACATAACCTTATTTTATTAATATTTTACACAGTTATTTCTAGTTTATAGACTCGACTAAAGGCTTTTATATAGACTCTACTATAGACTAATTTAGAGTCTCGATTACAGACTAGTTAATTGTGTCGATTATAGACAAGTTTATAGTCTTAATTATAGACTAGTTTGTAGTCTTAAGTATAAAAATAGTTCATATTCTCAACTAAAAATAGTTTAAAGTCTCAACTATAGAATATTTAACAGTTTCAAGAATAGACAAGTTTATAGTCTCGACTATAGACCAGTTTATTGTTTTGACTTTTGTCTTTTGTCCTGACTATAAACTAGTTTATAGTATCGACTATATCTTATCTTTATCTTTAGAGACAAAATTTTGAAATTTTTGGGACCCGAATAGAGCCCACCAAATTCCAAAAAAAAAAAAAACTGGCCAAATTTGGTTCAAATTTTTTAATTAGTGTAAATATCTCTTAAACTATATGAGATTTCCCCCAAGTTTAAGCATATTTTTTAGAGAATTATGACGGATATAAGTAAGTAAAAGATTTTTTTTAAATCAAATCATAAACGAAATTTTGGCGATTTTTTAAAAATTGCCATACCTGAGATGACCAACTTTGAAAATCCACTTCCCGATCCACTGGAAACATGTTTTTCTTAAAATCATTTGGAAAACAACCCAAAAATGTTCATGTGAAATTTCTTTAAAAAATATTCAAAAGTTCCAAAGCTACAGAATCAGTAACAAAAAACGATTTAGAATCACTGTGCAGACCAGCATATTGTCTGGTCAATAAGCCATGCTATAGTCTATTCAATAAAACAGACTCAGATTATAGTCTTGTCAATAGAACGCATGATAGTTAAGTCTATAATTTAATCAATAATCAATACAACAGTTTTTTGTCTACTCAATAGACTCAAAAGATCGGACTTTTTGATAGTATTTTCTTTCAGTGTATTTCTCAATAAACTAACCTAGAGTCTAGTGACTAGACCAGTCTAAAGTTAAGTCAATAGATCAGACTATTGTCTACTCAACAGATAAGTCTATAGCTTAGTCTATAGACCATATTTTAGTCAAGCTGATTATTTTTTCTTTCAGTGTATTTCTCAATAAACTAACCTAGAGTCTTGTCAATAGACCTGTCTAAAGTTAAGTCAATAGATCAGACTATACTCAACAGATAAGTCTATAGTCTAGTCTATAGACCATATTTTAATCTAGTTGATAGTTTTTTCTTTCAGTGTATTTCTCAAATGTGATCTTTAAAATATTTTATCCGCTAAATTAAATTAATCCGAAAACATTTTTTCTTTTGTTACGAAAAAAGAAGACAAAAAGTGTTATGTCATTCATATTTTTTTTAAAGAAAATTTTAACAAAAAAAAAACATACGGAAATAATTTTTATTTTAATTTGTGACAATAAAATTCTATAAAAAATGGAGAAAAAAAGAATAATGACTAAATGAAGATGAAATTGAAAACCAAATTCCCAAAAGAACAATATAAAATTGAAAATAGATCTTAAGAAAAAAACGAATGAATCCAAAGACTTTGGGGGATAAATTGTCTAAAACAGTTGTTGAAAAACAAATATTTTGAAAATAAATTCAAATTTTTAAATCCCCAAATCAAATTCTTTTTAAAATATTTTAATAAAAATTAAATGGATTTGAGACTGAAATAAATTTTAAACTGCACACTTGAACTTTGAGCCCTAAATATTTTTCTAATAATTAAGATTTAATTCCGTGTTGAATTTCTACTAAAAAGATAATTAACATTGACCCCTTTTAATGAACTCCATGCTTAAATCTCAAAAAGATATGAAAAAGGGAATAAATCAAAAATATGAAATTCAATTGAAAACAAAAAAAAGAAAAAACTAAATCCAGACTATGGTACTACTAAACTATAAAGACTCGAATTACAGTCCAAGTTTTAGACAAGATTAGAGTCCACGCTTTAGATTAGTTTATAGCCTAGACTATAGACTAGTTTATACTCTATATTCCAGACTAATTTATAGACTAGATAATAGACTACCTTTATAGTCCAGTTTTAAACAAATTTTAATGAAGACTTTGGGCTGATTTAGAATTCTTTACAAAGACTAATTTCTAGTCCAGAATACAGTTCACTTTATAGTTCACATTATAGACTAGTTAAGAATCCAAACTATAGACTTATTAATAGTCTATAATTAGTAGTCTATATAGACTAGTTTATAGTCCAGATTTTAAGCAAATTATAATTCACACTTTAGACAGGTTCAGAATTCAGTATAAAGACTAGTTTACCGCTCAGATTATCGAATAGTTTATAGTCCAGACTATAGACTAAATTATAGAAGCCTATAGACCAATATAGGTAAAATATGGACTAGTTTATAGTCCAGTTTATAGACTGGTTTATAGTTCATTTTATAGACTGGTTTATAGTCCAGTTTATAGACTGGTTTATAGTCCAGTTTATAGACTGGTTTATAGTCCAGTTTATAGACTGGTTTATAGTTCTGATTATAAATTTGTTTATAGTAGAGCCTATAGACCAGTTTATAGTCAACTATGGACTAATTTATAATCCAGCTTTAGACTGGCTTATAGTACAGATTATAGACAATTTTATAGTCCAGACTTTAGAATATTTTATAGTTTAGACTGTTGACTAATTTACAGTTTAGACTTCAGACTGATTTATACTTCAGACTAAAAACTGTTTTATAGACATAAGAAAGTTTAATTTCCAAGACTATAGACTCATAGTCCACATTATAGACCAGTTTATTATCAAATATGGACTAGTTTGTAGTCCACACTTTAGACCAGTTTATAATCAACTATGGACTTGTTTATAATCCTTCCCTTTATAGCCGAAATAAAAAACCAGTTCATAACTTCAGAACAATTCGAATTTATATTTCTGGCAAATCCAGGCACTGGTGTGATTTATTATAGAGTCTACGGATAAGTCTGTAGTTATGACTACTGGATAGCCTTTCAAGGGTATTGTAAACTGTACTAATTATTTAAAAATTTAGCAAAAAACTTACCTTAAAATATGGTTGATCGAAATTTTATTCCAAAAAAATAAGCAGAAAAATATTAATTTTCCTAAAAGAAGAAGAGAGAAAAAAATTAATTAAAATTTTGTTAAAATTTCAAATTTGAAATGATTTCAAAACGAAAATATAAATTTTAGTGATCTCTTTCATTATTTATTCTTTTACTCTCTTTTTCTCTCTCCCTCTCTCTCCGATTCCAGCACTAAAATTTTTATTAATCAAATCATTTCAAAATTAATTTCATTCAATCATATTTAATGAGAAAATTTTGAAAACTTAAAATTAAAAAATTAGTTTTTAACAAAATTTTGTTACAATTTTCATTTGATCATTAATCGATCACTACAATTATTTATCGATTTGTCTGTCAGCGGAAAACAAGTTTTTAATGAAATTTGTTTATTTAATTTATTAAATTTAATTTGCATAAATTTAAATCAAAATCAAAACTAGATTTTGTGAAATAAAAATAAAAACTAAAATAAAATTTAAGTGAAATGTGAAAAAAAAAAAAACACAAATTAAGTGACAATAAAATTGTTATTTATTAAAAATTATGACATGACAAAATGCGATTAATGTGAAGAAATATTTCGTTTAATAAAAAACTAAATTCACATGATTTATCATATTGAAATTTAAGCGAAAAACATTTCAAAAAAAGTGACAGAAAGAAAGAAAGATGAAACCTATTGAAAAGTAAAACAGATTAAGTCATTTTATTGAAATGACAGAAATAATGAAATTTTATTGTATTGAAATCAAAATATTGTAGAATTTCATCAGTACTAAAAATAGTTCATAGACTATAAATAGTTTATAGTCGAGACTATAGACTAGTTTATAGTCGAGACTATAGACTAGTTTATAGTCGAGACTATAGACTAGTTTATAGTCGAGACTATAGACTAGTTTATAGTCGAGACTATAGACTAGTTTATAGTCGAGACTATAGACTAGTTTATAGTCGAGACTATAGACTAGTTTATAGTCGAGACTATAGACTAGTTTATAGTCGAGACTATAGACTAGTTTATAGTCGAGACTATAGACTAGTTTATAGTCGAGACTATAGACTAGTTTATAGTCGAGACTATAGACTAGTTTATAGTCGAGACTATAGACTAGTTTATAGTCGAGACTATAGACTAGTTTATAGTCGAGACTATAGACTAGTTTATAGTCGAGACTATAGACTAGTTTATAGTCGAGACTATAGACTAGTTTATAGTCGAGACTATAGACTAGTTTATAGTCGAGACTATAGACTAGTTTATAGTCGAGACTATAGACTAGTTTATAGTCGAGACTATAGACTAGTTTATAGTCGAGACTATAGACTAGTTTATAGTCGAGACTATAGACTAGTTTATAGTCGAGACTATAGACTAGTTTATAGTCGAGACTATAGACTAGTTTATAGTCGAGACTATAGACTAGTTTATAGTCGAGACTATAGACTAGTTTATAGTCGAGACTATAGACTAGTTTATAGTCGAGACTATAGACTAGTTTATAGTCGAGACTATAGACTAGTTTATAGTCGAGACTATAGACTAGTTTATAGTCGAGACTATAGACTAGTTTATAGTCGAGACTATAGACTAGTTTATAGTCGAGACTATAGACTAGTTTATAGTCGAGACTATAGACTAGTTTATAGTCGAGACTTTAGACTAGTTTATAGTCGAGACTATAGACTTGTTTATAGTCGAGACTATAGACTAGTTTATAGTCGAGACTATAGACTAGTTTATAGTCGAGACTTTAGACTAGTTTATAGTCGAGACTATATACTATATACTTGTTTATAGCCAAACTATATTCCACAGTGGCGTATGATTAATATAAATTATGAGGTAGTAACACATATAACGCTATAACTTTGCTTGTAATTAAGATAAATCAAAAATGTTTAAGTCTAATGATAGATCACATTTAAGGGACTTAAAATTAATAGAAATTAAAATTTCAGCATTAAAAAGAAAAGAAGAAAATAAGAGATGATAGAAATATTGCTGTTTCAATAAAATTACAAATTAGTAAAATGTATTTTTTAGAATATTAAAATTCTATTAAAGGGTCATATTTGTGAATAAAATACTAAAACAGTACCTTAGTTTCTGAGGACAACATTTTTTGAATTATTGTCTACTTTGCGAAAAAATATTTTAAGAAATTCTTAAGTGAAACTAAGAAAATTTAAAAATAAAATTTGTGAGAAATATCTGAAAGCCGGACGGAAGGACGGACATTACTGAACAGACCTAAAAAAGATATATGAAATTATATAAATACCCAGGAATTCCATGGAACCTGTTGTTTTCATTGCATTATAATACTTTATCAAAAGATATTCTAAATTAATGGTCTATAGGTCCTTTTTATATTATTTTGTGTTTTTAAGTTGAAAAAATATGGCAGCCAGACGGAAGGACCTACATTGTTTAGCAGCTATGGAATAGAAATCTGAAATTATTTGTAAATTTGAGAATTCTCTGGAATCCACTCTTTTCATCACATTGTAATACTTTATTAACAGATGGTCTCAATTTATGGTATTTACTATTCATAAGGACCTTTATATATTTTAAATTAAGGTTTTATAAAAAGAAACAAATTATGACAGCAAGATGGAAGAAGGAGGGACATTTTTGAGCAGCCATGGAAGAGAAGTCTGAAAGTAATTAAATATCTGAAAATCTACACTCTTCTGTACGTTATAGAAATTTATCTATCTGTTCTAAATTTACGGTATTTTTAGCTTTTAAAGGAGCTTTATTTTATTTATCTTTTTTTAAAGCGAAAATTTTTAAAAAACATATGACTGCCAGACAGTAGGACGGACATTTTTAAACAGCTCCGAAAGAGTAATCTGTTATTAGTTAAACATATTAAGATTCCATGAAATCTAGTGTTTTTTTACATTTTATAAAACTTTATCTACTGATGGTCTCATTTAATGGTATTTACGATCTTTAAATGACATCAATTTTTCCACAATTAAAGTTTTTTGAAAAAATATGACAGGCGGACAGAAGGACGGACATCATTGAACTGCTGCAGAAAAGAATTTTGAAATTATTTATACATCAGAGGGTTTCACAGAATCCACTGTTTTAATCACAATTTTACAGTTTATTAAGGGATGTTCTTAATTGATTGTTTTTTGAACTTATAAAGGACCTATATTTAATTATTATTATTATTATTATTATTATTATTATTTTTTTTTTTTCAAAATTATAGATTTTTGAAAATTTTTGAAAAATTAATTTATTGTAAAAATTTTGCTGAATTTCAATTTTATGTAAATTAACTTTATTTTCAATTAGTTTGTTATGAATTATAAAAAAATCTTCGAGCATAAATTCAAATTTTTTCTAAATTAAAAAAAAAGTCATTTAGATTTCAAAATTTGTATTTATTTTCATTTTTTTTTTAAATTATCACATCCGTTTTTTTTGCTTAAAATGATACTTTTCTTATGTTATTTTTTTTTACATAATTTAACCAAAATCCATAAAATTTTCCATTTACATAATTATATGCATTTTCAAATTATTTGATTGCAAAATGTAAATGTTTGCAGAAATAAGCAAAAATTTTTAGTTAAAAGACAAAGAAGTTGCAAAAGACGTTAAATTTAAAAAGAAAAAAAAATAAAATAAATATTATTTACTTGTTAAAAATTTATGTTAATAATAATGACAGGAAATTCATAATAAAATAATATTTTTATTTAAATTTTATATTATGAAGATGAAAAAATTTTTTAAAATTTTATAGAAAATTTTCTTTAATTTTATTTTTAAAATTATTTACATCATTTCATTTTTTGAATATTTATTGTTGTATTTAATTATTGATTTAATGACTACATTACTGGAATTTATGAAATTTATTTTAACAATTAGTAACGATTTCACTTTAATGTGAAAAAAAAGTTACAAAAACAACTTCATAAAAATTTTCAACAAAAAGGAAAAGTTTTATTAAAAAAAATTTGCTAAATGATTTTTTTTTCAAAAGTCATAACAAATTTCAAAATAATTAAATGGAATCCCAAAAAAATCGGTTGAGATTTTGGTCCATAGCAAATCGAAAAACAAATAAAATTTATTAAAATCAAAATTATAAAGAAGTGAACTAAAATAGAACCATTTTTAGAATCTGAACTGAAATCTAAAATAGAATTTGAGAGTGGAACTGAAGCAGATATAAACTAGACTTTAAACTAGAATATCAAACAAAATCTAAAACAGAATCGGAACTAGAACCGGAAAGTGAAGCGCAACTCGAATCTTAAATACATTCTAAACTAAAATATAAATCAGCATTTCAACTATGTGAACAGGATCTTAAACTAGAATCTGAACTGAAATCTTAACTGGAATTTGAACTAGAATCACAATCAGAAGCAGAACTGAAATATATACTGGAATCTAAAACGGAATCTAAATCGGAATCTGAACAAGGATCTGAACTAACTGGGATCCCAACTTCAATCTTGAATATAAAGTGAAATCTGAACCTCAATCCTAAATAAAACCGGAAATAATATATATGAAAAAACTAACATATATCTGAACTAGAATCTGAACTAAGATCTGAACTCGATTCTGAACAAGAATCTGAACTAAGATCTGAACTCGATTCTGAACAAGAATCTGAACTATAATTTAATTTGAGTTAAAACTTAAGCTAAAATCTGAACCGAAATCTGCCCTGGAAACTGAACTATAATCTGAACTAAAATCTAAACTGAATTTCGAACTAGAATCTCATCTGGAATTTGAACTAGAACCTGAACTCGAATCTTAAATAAGATTTGAACTGTAATCTGGAATAGAATCAGAAGCAAAATAAGATTCTGAATTCCCTAATTCTGATTCGGAATTAGAATCTGAACTCGAAACTGAAAAATAAATTTTTAATATTATTGATATTTCGACTTAAACCTGAACTATGATATAGTCCAGAATCTCAAGCGATATCTAAGCTAGAATACAACTAGAATTTGAAATTGAATCTGAACTAGAAGATTTAACAGACTCAGCAAGAGTTGAACTAGAACTGAACTTAAACTGAACTAGAACTGAACTTAAACTGAACTAGAACTTAACTAGAACTGCACTTGAACTGAACTAGAACTGAACTAGAACTGCACTTGAACTGAACTAGAACTGAACTAAAACTGAACTAGAACTGAACTAGAACTGAACTAGAACTGAACTAGAACTGAACTAAAACTGCACTTGAACTGAATTAGAACTGAACTAGAACTGCACTTGAATTGAACTAGAACTGAACCAAAACTGAACTAGAACTGATCTAGAACTGAACTAAAACTGAACTAGAAGTTAACTAAAACTGAACTAAAACTGAATTAGCATTGAACTAGAACTGAACTAGAACTGCACTTGAACTGATCTAGAACTGAACTAGAACTGCACTTGAACTGAACTAGAACTGAACTAAAACTGAACTAGAACTGAACTAGAACTGAACTAGAACTGAACTAGAACTGAACTAAAACTGCACTTGAACTGAATTAGAACTGAACTAGAACTGCACTTGAATTGAACTAGAACTGAACCAAAACTGAACTAGAACTGATCTAGAACTGAACTAAAACTGAACTAGAAGTTAACTAAAACTGAACTAGAAGTTAACTAAAACTGAACTAAAACTGAATTAGCATTGAACTAGAACTGAACTAGAACTGCACTTGAACTGAACTAGAACTGCACTTGAACTGAACTAGAACTGATCTAGAACTGAACTAGAACTGAACTGAAACTGCACTTGAACTGAACTAGAACTGCACTTGAACTGAACTAGAACTGATCTAGAACTGAACTAAAACTAAACTGAATCTGAACTAGAAGTTAACTAGAACTGAACTAAAACTGAATTAGAACTGAACTAGAATTGCACTTGAACTGAACTAGAACTGAACTAGAACTGAACTAAAACTGAACTAGAACTGATCTAGAACTGAATTAGCATTGAACTAGAACTGAACTAGAACTGAACTAGAACTGAACTAGAACTGAATTAGAACTGAACTAAAACTGAACTAGAAGTTAACTAAAACTGAACTAAAACTGAATTAGCATTGAACTAGAACTGAACTAGAACTGCACTTGAACTGATCTAGAACTGAACTAGAACTGAATTAGAACTGAACTAGAACTGCACTTGAACTGAACTAGAACTGAACTGAAACTGCACTTGAACTGAACTAGAACTGCACTTGAACTGAACTAGAACTGATCTAGAACTGAACTAAAACTAAACTGAATCTGAACTAGAAGTTAACTAGAACTGAACTAGAACTGAATTAGAACTGAACTAGAACTGCACTTGAACTGAACTAGAACTGAACTAGAACTGCACTTGAACTGAATTAGAACTGAACTAGAACTGCACTTGAACTGAACTAGAACTGAACTAAAACTGAACTAGAACTGATCTAGAACTGAATTAGAACTGAACTAGAACTGCACTTGAACTGAACTAGAACTGCACTTGAACTGAACTAGAACTGATCTAGAACTGAACTAAAACTAAACTGAATCTGAACTAGAAGTTAACTAGAACTGAACTAAAACTGAATTAGCATTGAACTGGAACTGAACAAGATCTGCACTTGAACTAAACTAGAACTGAACTAAAACTGAACTAAAACTGAACTAGAGCTTAACTAGAACTGAACTAAAACTGAACTAGAACTTAATAAGAACTGAACAAGAACTAAACTTGAACTGACTACTGAATCTGATCTAAGATCTGTGCTAGAAACTTAACTAGAATTGGGCTTAAACCTGGACTAAAACCGTAAAAAGTTTTCATTAAAACCCAAAATTTACAAAAAATCTTTTTTTAACCAAAAATAAATAAAAATTTAAACAAAAAATTATTTAAAAACATTAATTTTAATTATCGCCATAATTTATTTAAATTATTATTTTTTTATCTCAAACAATTTTATTTCAGTCACATTTCAGTCAAAAGTTTTTGTGAACTTTTTATTCCCCTCAAAAACCAGATTTTTTGTCGGTAATTTAAATTTCACTTATTATGTTTTTATGATTATTTTTTTTTATTTTTTTCACTTAATTTTGAGAAAAATAACGAAAATTAATTTAAAGAACTGGAATTTTTTTGTTGTGTTTTTTTTACTTTTATAAAAAAAATTACTGTCAGTAGGTCACCACAATTCCAAGTTATAATAAAAATCGAGTTATTAATCGTTATATATATTTTTTTACTTCATTTCAAATTGTCTATAAAAATTAAAACAGTTTTATGTTTTTTTTTTTTTTTTAGCAGAAAATTTGATAACAAAGTTTTCGCTTTTTAGTTGTTTTTTTTTTTGTCTCTTTTAAAAATCGTGTCTTGTTATACACCACCACAAGTGGTGAAGAGAGTATATTAACTTTGCTAATCCGTATGTAACGCTAAGAAGGAATCATTATCTGTTCCCATAATGTATATATATTCTTGCATGAAATCAAAATCTGAGAAGATTTAGTTATGTTGTCTGTCCGCCTGTCCGTCTTCCTTTCTGTTGTTGACTCGCTCACATCCACAATTATTGTCAGAGTTCAATGAAATTTTGCCAGAGTATTTGTTAAAGTCCTGAGAAGTTTCCTACTTAAAACCAGCATAACCAGTTCAGTAATTAAAAAAATATAGACCGATATCTGTGGCAATCTCTAACTTCAGGCGAAGAACCTTCACAAAATTGTCAATTAACAATTAAGAATGAAAAATCGGTTCAGTAGAAAAAAAGTTATAGTCACAAATATAAGAAAAACTTTATACGTCTGTGAGTGTGTTTATGTACAAAAAAATAACATAAATTTTCTTCACACGGATTTGTGGTGTAGGGTATTGAGGATGCGACATGACCGACTATAGTATTCTTACTTGTTTTTTCTTTCTTAATTTTAGAATAAAAAATGAAATAAAAAACTTTAAATTTCATTCATTAAAATGTAACAATAAAAAAATGAAATAAAAATTAGATTAGAAAAAAATCAATTTAATTGTTTATTTTGACTTCAGCAACAACAAAAATAAGAAGAAATGTCTCAACTGGAAAAAAACTTTAATTGTTAAGTTTTATGCAAAATTGAAGTTCTTTTTATAAGTTAAAAAAATCAAAAAGAAACAATTAAGAATGCTATAGTCGGCAATACCGAATCTTCAATACCCCTTCCCACCACAAATGTATGTGAAGTAAATGTGTTATGTTTTGTAAATATACACTCACACGTACACTCACAGACGCATACAATGAAGTACATACATAATTGATAAATTTACAAAAGTTCTTCAAATTAGAAGCTGCCTCAGATATCGGTCTATAACTTTTAATATACAGAACCGATTTTACTGATTTTAAATTGAAAACTTCCCAGGACTAGAGGAAATACTCAGGCGATATTTCATTGAGCTTTGTCAGTTATTGTGGAGGTGAGCGTGCCAACAACAGACAGACGGACAGACAGACAGACGGACAGACAGATGGATCGTCTCAGATTTTGATTTGATGCAAGAACACATACATTATGGAGTCTGAAAACATTCCTTCTTAGCGTTACTCACGAAATGACGAAGTAAGTTTACCCTCTTCAGTAATAGTGGTGGTGAAGGGTATTCAAATATATAAACAAAACAGTAGAATCACGATTGTTCCAAAAATTTATAAAAAATCTAAACTCTTTAAAAAGAAAGCTTTAAGCTTTAACAAGCTTAAATTGAAAAAAAGCTTTTAAACTTTATTTTGAAAGCTTCCTGTTTTAAACATCAACCACATTAACTAAAATACTTTAAAAGCTCTTTTAGAAAGCTTTTAATGGAGTTAAAAGCTTTTTACCTTCCTCAAACTCTCTCCATCTATATTGTACTGTTTGCTACACAAAAACCACATGCTGAGTTCCAAGATTTTTTTTCGTTGCTTTGATTTTTGTGCTTTTTTTCTTTACACTCTTTCAATAAGTTCTTTAGTGATCATATGATTATGATCACCATCAATTTGTTAGCTTGAATGAGGTTAAATGGGGATTTCTTTTTTATATGTTCGAGTTCTTTTTTTTCAATAACAATCTTTTGTTTAGGTTTTTTTTCTG
The DNA here is from genome assembly GCA_004302925.2 of Cochliomyia hominivorax. Lineage (NCBI taxonomy): Eukaryota > Metazoa > Arthropoda > Insecta > Diptera > Calliphoridae > Cochliomyia > Cochliomyia hominivorax. The sequence continues at coordinate 86,396,562 of PYHX02000495.1, read as the reverse complement.
TTAAAGATTTTTTTATGAGATTTTTACTTTCATGCAGCAGAAAAAAAAACTTTTTATTTTCTTAAAACTTTCGAAAGTATTTTGTTTCACTCACAGCTGAGATTTAATATCTGAACAAAAACAATAAAAAACCTTGAGAATAGACAGACAGACAGACAGACAGACAGACAGACAGACAGACAGATAGATAAAGAGACAGTTAGAAGAACAAACTACAAGAATCAATAGATGAAAGTTTAAAAATTAATTTAAATTAATTGAGAAACGAAATTAATACAAAAAGCTTTTTATTTTTTTATATTTCCCAAATAAAAGCTCTTCTAAAAACAGCTTTGAGCTTTCAGTATTATTTTACTGAAGACCTTATCAGGAATATAAATTAAGGTTAATCAAAAATTTTGTGTATAGTTTTGGATCAACATCAGAATCAACCAGTCAAGATTTAGCCTATATTTTTAGGTTAGACCGAAGTCAAGATTACCGGACAGACTATTGCCAAGACCATATATTTTAAATCAATTCCTAATTCATTTCTAAAACCATAAACTGTAATCATGATTGTAGATCAGACTAAATAAAAGATTAGACTGCTGATCAGATTATAGTCAAAACTAGAAAGATTTCATATGGACTAGATGGCAGTCAAAGGCATAGAATTCGGAACAAAATATGAAACTCAATTAAAATTTGATCCAGTAAATGAACCAAATCTAAACTACACCGTAAATCTGAACTGGGATCAGAACTGCAATCTGATGTAGAATATGAACTAGAGTTTGACGAGGAATCTGAACTGCAAACTCTAATGAAATCTGTATCACATACTAAACTAGAAACTGTACTAAAATCTGAATTCGTAAATAAACTATAATTTGACGAAGAATCAGACCCAGAATCAAACTAAATTCCTAACTAGAATCTCAACTGTAATCTGAAATCTAAACAACTGCCTGAAGTGGAATTCGGACTAGAATCTAACTACAATCTAGAAGAAAATTTTAACGAAAATCAGAAATAGAATCTAAAGGAAATAAAACCTAAACTAGACATGCAATCTGAGTTATAACCTGAAATAGAATCTAAATTTCAACAAGAATCGGAAGTGGAATTTAAACTCAGATGATTAAGATTCTGGTTAAGATTCTGCTTCGATTTTTGTTTAGATTCAACTTAAAATTCTAGTTCATTAACTAGAATCTGAACTAAAACCTGAAGTAGAATCTGAACCCGAATCTGAACATGAATCGGAACTAAAGTTTGAACTAAAATATAAACTCAAATCAGAATTGGATTTTTAACCAGAATGTGAACTAGAGACTGAACTAAAATCTGAACCTGAATCCGAACAAGAACAGACCTAGAACTGACCTAAAACTGAACTAGAACTGAATAAGAACTAAACTAAAACTGAACTAGAACTGAATAAGAACTGAACTAAAACTGAACTAGAACTGAATAAGAACTAAACTAAAACTGAACTAGAACTGAATAAGAACTGAACTAAAACTGAACTAGAACTGAATAAGAACTAAACTAAAACTGAACTAGAACTGAATAAGAACTGAACTAAAACTGAACTAGAACTGAATAAGAACTAAACTAAAACTGAACTAGAACTGAATAAGAACTGAATAAAAACTGAACTAGAACTGAATAAGAACTAAACTAAAACTGAACTAGAACTGAATAAGAACTGAACTAGAACTGAACTAGAACTGAATAAGAACTAAACTAAAACTGAACTAGAACTGAATAAGAACTGAACTAAAACTGAACTAGAACTGAATAAGAACTAAACTAAAACTGAACTTAAACTGAATAAGAACTGAACCAGAACTGAAATAGAACTAAATAAAAACTGAACTAGAACTGAATAAAAACTGAACTAGAACTGAACCAGAACTGTTTTAGAACTGAATAAAAACTGAACTAGAACTGAACTAGAACTGAATAAGAATTGAACTAGAACTGAATAAGAACTGAACCAGAACTGAACTGAATAAGAACTGTACTAGAACTGAATAAAAACTAAATAAAAACTGAACTAGAACTAAACTAGAACTGAACTAGAACTGAATAAGAATTGAACTAGAACTGAACTAAAACTGTACTTGAACTGAACTAGAACTGAAATAGAACTGAAATAGAACTGAAATAGAACTGAACTAAAACTGAAGTAGAACTGAACCTAAAGTAGAACTGAACTAGATTTGAAATATAACTGAACAAGAAATGAACTTGAACTAAACTACAAGTGAGCGAGAACTGAACGAAAACTGAACTATAACTGAATAAGAACTAAACTAAAACTGAACTTGAACTGAATAAGAACTGAACCAGAACTGAAATAGAACTAAATAAAAACTGAACTAGAACTGAATAAAAACTGAACTAGAACTGAACTAGAACTGAATATGAACTGAACTAAAACTGAACTAGAACTGAATAAGAACTAAACTAAACTGAACTTGAACTGAATGAGAACTGAACCAGAACTGAATAAAAACTGAACTAGAACTAAACTAAAACTGAACTTGAACTGAATGAGAACTGAACCAGAACTGAAATAGAACTGAACTAAAACTGAACTTGAACTGAAATAGAACTGAACTATAACTGAACCTAAACTAAAGTAGAACTGAACCAAAATTGAACAACAGCTAAACTAAAACTGAGCGAGAACTGAATTAGAACATAACTAGAACTAAATATAAACTCAAATCAGAACTGGATATTTAACCAGATTGTGAACTAGAGACTGAACTAAAATCTGAACCTGAATCCGAACAAGAACAGACCTAGAACTGACCTAAAACTGAACTAGAACTGAATAAGAACTAAACTAAAACTGAACTAGAACTGAATAAGAACTGAACTAAAACTGAACTAGAACTGAATAAGAACTAAACTAAAACTGAACTAGAACTGAATAAGAACTGAACTAAAACTGAACTAGAACTGAATAAGAACTAAACTAAAACTGAACTAGAACTGAATAAGAACTGAACTAAAACTGAATAAGAACTGAATAAGAACTAAACTAGAACTAAGGAATAACTGAATAAAAACTGAACTAGAACTGAATAAGAACTAAACTAAAACTGAACTAGAACTGAATAAGAACTGAACTAAAACTGAACTAGAACTGAATAAGAACTAAACTAAAACTGAACTAGAACTGAATAAGAACTGAACTAAAACTGAATAAGAACTAAACTAGAACTGAAGAAGAACTGAATAAAAACTGAACTAGAACTGAATAAGAACTAAACTAAAACTGAACTAGAACTGAATAAGAACTAAACTAAAACTGAATAAGAACTGAACTAGAACTGAATAAGAACTGAATAAGAACTGAATAAGAACTGAATAAGAACTAAACTAGAACTGAAGAAGAACTGAATAAAAACTGAACTAGAACTGAATAAGAACTAAACTAAAACTGAACTAGAACTGAATAAGAACTGAACTAGAACTGAATAAGAACTGAATAAGAACTAAACTAGAACTGAAGAAGAACTGAATAAAAACTGAACTAGAACTGTATAAGAACTGAACTAAAACTGAACTAGAACTGAATAAGAACTGAACTAGAACTGAATAAGAACTGAATAAGAACTGAATAAGAACTAAACTAGAACTGAAGAAGAACTGAATAAAAACTGAACTAGAACTGAATAAGAACTAAACTAAAACTGAACTAGAACTGAATAAGAACTGAACTAAAACTGAACTAGAACTGAATAAGAACTAAACTAAAACTGAACTAGAACTGAATAAGAACTGAACTAAAACTGAATAAGAACTGAATAAGAACTAAACTAAAACTGAACTAGAACTGAATAAGAACTGAACTAAAACTGAACTAGAACTGAATAAGAACTGAACTAGAACTGAATAAGAACTGAATAAGAACTAAACTAGAACTGAATCAGAACTGAATAAAAACTGAACTAGAACTGAATAAGAACTGAACTAAAACTGAACTAGAACTGAATAAGAACTAAACTAAAACTGAACTAGAACTGAATAAGAACTGAACTAAAACTGAACTAGAACTGAATAAGAACTGAACTAGAACTGAATAAGAACTGAATAAGAACTAAACTAGAACTGAATCAGAACTGAATAAAAACTGAACTAGAACTGAATAAAAACTGAACTAGAACTAAACTAAAACTGAACTTGAACTGAATAAGAACTGAACCAGAACTGAAATAGAACTGAATAAAAACTGAACTAGACCTGAACTAGAACTGAATAAGAACTGAATAAGAACTGGAATAGAACTGAACTATAACAGAACCTAAACTAAAGTAGAACTGAACGAGAACTGAACCAAAATTAGAATAAAAGTAGAACTGAACTAGAACTAAAGTAGAACTGAACTAGATCTGAACTTTAACTGAACTTATGTGTGTGAAGATAAATTTTAAAATTTGATCCTAGACACAAACCTTTTCACTTAACAGAGCTCTGTTAACCAATTAACAGAGCTCTGTTAACGGTTTAACAGAGCTCTGCACAATCAGAATACTGACAAAAAACAAGGATTTCGGGAAAACGGGACAACATGGGCGGATGAATCCAAGTGGAAATGGTGGCCAATACCTCCAGTTATCACACCCCATAGCCAGAATATTTAACAGAGCGAGTTTTCATAGCAAATTTTGAAAAAAAATGTTAAACTTAAAATCTCAAAGGATAATCGAGGATTCCACGAAAACGGGACAACATGGGCGGATGAATCCAAGTGGAAATGGTGGCCAATACCTCCAGTTATCACACCCCATAGCCAGAATATTTAACAGAGCGAGTTTTCATAGCAAATTTTGAAAAAAATGTTAAACTTAAAATCTCAAAGGATAATCAAGGATTCCACGAAAACGGGACAACATGGGCGGATGAATCCAAGTGGAAATGGTGGCTAATACCTCCAGTTATCCAACCCCATAGCCAGAATATTTAACAGAGCGAGTTTTCATAGCAAATTTTGAAAAAATGTTAAACTTAAAATCTCAAAGGATAATCAAGGATTCCACGAAAACGGGACAACATGGGCGGACGAATCCAAGTGGAAATGGTGGCTAATACCTCCAGTTATCACACCCCATAGCCAGAATATTTAACAGAGCGAGTTTTCATATCAAATTTTGAAAAAAATGTTAAACCTAAAATCTCAAAGGATAATCAAGGATTCCACGAAAACGGGACAACATGGGCGGATGAATCCAAGTGGAAATGGTGGCTAATACCTCCAGTTATCCAACCCCATAGCCAGAATATTTAACAGAGCGAGTTTTCATAGCAAATTTTGAAAAAATGTTAAACTTAAAATCTCAAAGGATAATCAAGGATTCCACGAAAACGGGACAACATGGGCGGACGAATCCAAGTGGAAATGGTGGCTAATACCTCCAGTTATCACACCCCATAGCCAGAATATTTAACAGAGCGAGTTTTCATAGCAAATTTTGAAAAAAAAATGTTAAACTTAAAATCTCAAAGGATAATCGAGGATTCCACGAAAACGGGACAACATGGGCGGATGAATCCAAGTGGAAATGGTGGCCAATACCTCCAGTTATCACACCCCATAGCCAGAATATTTAACAGAGCGAGTTTTCATATCAAATTTTGAAAAAAATGTTAAACTTAAAATCTCAAAGGATAATCAAGGATTCCACGAAAATGGGATAACATGGGCGGATGAATCCAAGTGGAAATGGTGGCCAATACCTCCAGTTATCACACCCCATAGCCAGAATATTTAACAGAGCGAGTTTTCATACCAAATTTTGAAAAAATTAAACTTAAAATCTCAAAGGATAATCAAGGATTCCACGAAAACGGGACAACATGGGCGGATGAATCCAAGTGGAAATGGTGACCAATACCTCCAGTTATCACACCCTATAGCCAGAATATTTAACAGAGCGAGTTTTCATAGCAAATTTTGAAAAAATGTTAAACCTAAAATCTCAAATATGGAAGAGTAATCCGGGATTCCATTAAGACATTACAATATGAAAGGATATACTTAACGGAATGAGCCTGGTGAATACCACCTTCTCCTACACCTGACCTGAGATAAAACATCGGATGTTGCCATTTTCGAATGTAGTCCATCGTTCTAAGCAACTTGTGCTCTTCCAAACTCAGAGCAAAATTTTAATTTTGAAATGATCTTTATTTTTACTCTTATTTAGAGAAGATTAAAAAATAAAAACTCTTTTTTCGATTAAAATTTTAATTTTTGTTTATAGATTATATTACTCTTCCTTCAGCTAAGAGTAAAAAAGATGATTATTTCTTTACTCCTCAAAATTGCGAAATTGTTGAGAAGAAATCAAAAGAAGAAAAAAAATGTGCTTGCATATATAAACAAGCACACAAAAAATCTTGCAGCAATTTATCTTATTGTTGTTGTTTTATTCTAAAAATGTAATAACAACAAGTAAGAAGGCTATATTCGGCTATGCCGAATCTTCAATACCCTCCACCACAAATTCGTGTAAAGTTAATACGTTAGGTTCCATAGATACACATACACCCACAAATGTATATAACACAGAAATACTAAATTAGTCATAAAATTAGTTACAATTTTGGCTGAAAAATTTTTCTACTGAACTACCTTTTTTCTTTTTGGATATGAGCAGACAGAGAGATCGACGAAAATCGACTGAGATTTTGATTTGAAGTCATGAATATATACATTATGGGGTCTGAAATAATTCATTCTTAGCGTTACACACAGAATGACAAAGTTAATATTCTCTCTCTACCACTTGTACTGTGGAGCGCATAAAAACAAAAAATATGCTTGTTATAAGTTCAAAACTGTTTTCCGGGAAGGAGTCCTATATGGGAGCTACAGCAAAATTTAGACCAAGATTGTTCATATTTATAATATACTTTGATTATAGTTAGAAAAATTATTGTGCTAAATTTTAATTTAAATGTTTTATCTTTATTTAAATGTGGACCGATATAGGGCAAATTAATATAATATCTTCAGAACAGTTAGCAAAATAATAGTGCGAATTTCAATAGAATTGGTCTTTATATACACGTTTTATAAGATGAAAACTGTTTTCGGTGAGGGGCCTGATATGGGAGCTACATCAAAATATAAACCGAGATTGTTCTAACTAAAAATATACAATAAAAATAGTTAAAAAATACATTGTACCGAGTTCCAATGAAATTAGTGTTTATTTGATTGTTTTATAGGCTCAAACCGGTTTTCCGGTTTAAAATAGTTAAAAAATTGATTTTGCCAAATTTCAAAAGAACTGGTTCAAATTTAAAAGTTTTATAAGCTATAAATCATATTATGGGAAGGGTCCTTATATGGGAGTTGGGTCAATTAATGATCCCAGAACAATATGACTTCTTTGGATTTATTATTGTATCAAAATAAGTATATGTAACAAATTTCAGTAAATTATCTTAAAATTGCGGCCCATATGACACAAAGAGTTTGTGGTGTATCAATTATAGCTTATAACTTTTTTCCTTTTAATCAGATTTTGTTGAAGCACGTGAAATTGTATGCTAAAATTATTTTTTTTTAAGTCCAATTACATTTTTAGAAGAAATTATAAGAGTTCATTTTCGAAATTTTGAGGTTGTTTCAGATATCGGTCTATAATTTCCTTGCTTATGAATCGATATAGCTGGTTTTAAATAGCAAACTGCTTAGGACAAATAAAACAATTTGTCCAAGTTTTATTGAATTCGGACAACTATTCGAAGCGGTAGAATGTTTCCAACAGACAGACAGACGGACTTACCACCACAAGTGGTAATGAGAGTATATTAACTATGGCATTCCGTGTAAAGCCTAGGAGGAATCATCTCAGACAGAATTCTTACGCCTACAATAATTCTCTGAATTCAGCGAAATTTGGCCACGCTGTCTGTTATTGTCTTAAACAGTTTCATATATAAAACCAGCTATATTAGTTCATACACAAAAAAGTTAAAGACCGATGTCTGTGATAACCTCTTCGAAAAAGAACTATTGTTTTTTTCTTTTTATACCCTCCACCACCACAAGTGGTGAGGGTATATTAAGTTTGTCATTCTGTATGTAACGCCAAGAAGGAATCATCTCAGACCCAACAATGTATATATATTATTGCATCAAATCAAAAACTGAGTCGATTTAGCTATGTCCGTCTGTCTGTCTGTTGGAAACATTCTCACGCCTAGAATAATTGACCAAATTCGATAAAACTTGGCCACATTGTTTGTTATTGTCCTAAGCAGTTTGCTATTTAAAACCAGCTATATCGGTTTATAAGCAAGGAAGTTATAGATCGATATCTGAAACAACCTCAAAATTTCGAAAATCAACTCTAATAATTTTTTCTAAAAATGTAATTGGACTTAAACGAAAAATTAATTTTAGCATACAACTGCACGTGCTTCATCATCGTGCAAAAAATTATCAAAATCTGATTAACCGGAAAAAAGTTATAATATGCTATAATATGCAAAATTTTGATACAACCCAAACTCTTTGTGCCATATGGGCCGCAATTCTTAAGATAATTTACTGAAATTTGTCACAACTAATTTTTTAACCATTCTCAATATATGTTATAAATTTTATTAATATTGGTCCATATTTTGATATAGCTCCCATATAATGCCCCTTCCCGGAATATGATTTATAGCGTATAACACTTTAAGATTTGAACCAATTCTATTGAAATTTGACACAGTTAATTTTCTAGCTATTTTTAATATATATTATAAATTTTATTAACATGGGGTCCATATTTTGATATAGCTCCATTATAACGCCCCTTCCCGAGTAAATAAAGACCAATTCTATTGAATGTCGACACATTTATTTTGCTAACTGTTCTGAAGATATTATATTAATTTGCCCTATATCGGTCCAAATTTTCCTATAACGGGATTTCCCGGAAAACGGATTAGAGTTTATAAAACATTTAAATAAAGATCAATTCCATTAAAATTTAGCACAATAATTTTTCTAACTATAATCAAAGTATATTATAAATATGAACAATCTTGGTCTAAATTTTGCTGTAGCTCCCATATAGGACTCCTTCCCGGAAAACAGTTTTGAACTTATAACAAGCATATTTTTGTTTTTATACGCTCCACAGTACAAGTGGTAGAGAGAGAATATTAACTTTGTCATTCTGTGTGTAACGCTAAGAATGAATTATTTCAGACCCCATAATGTATATATTCTTGCATCAATTCAAAATCTCAGTCGATTTTCGTCAATCTCTTTGTCTGCTCACATCCACAAAAATTAACAGAGCTCAATGAAATTTGGTAGAAAAAAGGCAGTTCAGTAGAAAAAATTTATAGCCTAAATTGTAACTAATTATATGACTGATTAAGTATTTCTGTGTTATATACATTTGTGAGTGTACGTGTATCAATGGAACCTAACGTATTAACTTTACACGAATTTGTGGTGGAGGGTATTTAAGATTCGGCATAGCCGAATATAGCATTCTTACTTGTTTTTTTTAAAGTAACTGCAAAAATTCAATTATTATTGAATCCGAAAGAAGTTGAAGGCTAAAGAGAAGGCCTCTTCCTGGAATATGATTTATAGCTTATAAAACTCCTAAATATGAACAAATTTTTTTAAGATTTGCACAATAAATTTTTTAGCTGCCCAAAATATATGTTAATAAATTTTATTAAAATCGGTTCATATTTTGACATAGCGCTCATATAAAGCTCCTTTCCAGAAAAAAGTTTTGAACCTATAGAACCAATTAATAAAGAGCAATTTAATTAAATTCGGCATAGTTATTTTCTAATCGTCTTGAATATATGTTATCAATTTAACCAATATCGGTTCATATTTTGCCGGGCAAAAACTACCAATTCTATTCAAATTTAGTATAATTATGTTGCCAACAGTCTAAATAAAATTTTAATAATTTGACCGACATTGATATATATCTTGTTATAACTCACACATAATCGCCTATTCCCGGAAAACGGGTTTGAACTTATAAAACTCATATATAATATGAGCCATTTTAATATATAATCGTCACCAAAATTTTCTAACTGTATTGAAAATATAATACTTTCTTTGCGAAAATCGGTCCTATATTTTACTAAACTTATAAAACTTTTAAACAATTGGTACAATTATTGCTCGAACTATCATTAATATATATTATTAATTTAAAGGTTTGGATCAAATTAAAATTAAAAGGTTTTAAATTTGATCTAATTTTTTAAACCGTTCTTAGTATATGAATCTAGTCTGATACTCATCGGGCCATATTCGGTAATGACACCTTTATAATCCCACTTCCCGAAATAGTGTTCTGGAGTAAAAGGTTCTTAAATATGTAAATTTAGAAAATTCTTCTTTTTTATTTATAAAGTTTTATATTTAAGAATATGTTACCATATTTCAATGTAGTTCTTATTTACCGGTAATCGGTGTTTAAGCTAATGAATGAATAATAAGTCCTTGGTGGCAATAATACCTGGTGCGCTTTGCCTGCACTTTAAATCCTCTTAGTCCTAGATTCCGAAAGAAATTTTATAAATCACGACATGCATTAAAATTAAAATTTCTTTCAACGCAGATTCTGTCAAAGTGGATGTCTTTTAGCGTATCTGTTCTTAGATAAATAAAGGGTACATCTCCCCTTGACCTAAATCGAAATGAAATTGGTATGCAATCTTAATACTCTCATTTTATACCTTCTTTAGATATTCGATAATAAATATTCATTTA
>PYHX02000495.1:86357450-86385697 GCA_004302925.2 Cochliomyia hominivorax | reverse complement strand
AAACCAACACCAAAACATAAGACTTGATTTAACTATATAACATTTTCTGAATTTAATATTGGTATGAAGTATGACATACATTTGAAACGGGTTTGAAGCTGTAAAAATATATAATTTGAAAGAGGGTTTGAAGAGCATTAGAACCAATAAAGTCTGATGAAACAATGTATGAAGTAAGTATAGAACATTTTAGTTTGAAGCAAGTTTGAAGTCAGTTTAAAGCACTTTTCTCTAGAGGATTTATCACTTTTTTAAATTTTGTGGGAAAAACTATGTATTTCAGTTTCAATTTTTTTTCATTAGTTTGTTGTAACATTTTTGTATTATAAATAATGTAATTTAGGTCTTAAATACTTTATAGCTAAATAAATGAAGTGTAACAAGTACAGTTTGCATTTCCTAGAAGTATCAAGCTGACATCAAACCAACACCACACAACATAAGTCTTGACATTTTCTGAATTTAAAATTGTTATGAAGTATGACATACATTTGAAAGGGGTTTGAAGCTGTAAAAAAATATAATTTGAAAGAGGGTTTGAAGAGCATTAGAACACCAATAAAGTGTGATTAAACAATGTGTTTGATACAGGTATGAAGTAGCTTTAAAACATTTTTAGTTTGAAGTCAGTTTGAAGCACTTTCCTCTAGAGAATTTAACACTTTTTTTAATTTTTTGTGCGAAAAACTATCGATAACAATGTAATTCAGCTTCAATTTTTTTCATTAGTTTGTTGTAAAATTTTTGTATTATCGTTTGAAATAATGTAATTTAGGTCTTAAATACTTTATAGCTAAATAAATGAGTGTAACAAGTACAGTTTGCATTTCCTAGAAGTATCAAGCTGACATCAAACCAACACCACACAACATAAGTCTTGACATTTTCTGAATTTAAAATTGTTATGAAGTATGACATACCTTTGAAAGGGGTTTGAAGCTGTAAAAAAATATAATTTGAAAGAGGGTTTCAAGAGCATTAGAACCCCAATAAAGTCTGATGAAACAAAGTGTTTAATACAAGTATGAAGTAGCTATAACACATTTTAGTTTGAAGTCAGTTTGAAGCGCTTTCCTCTAGAGGATTTATCACTTTTTTTTTAATTTTTTGTGCGAAAAACTATCGATAACAATGTAATTCAGCTTCAATTTTTGTTTTCATTAGTTTGTTGTAACATTTTTGTATTATGGATTTTGATTTATTCAACACCAACTTTATTTAAACTAATTAAGTAATTATTTTTAAATTAACAACTAACAAAAATTATGTTAATTAAATTGAATTTTAAATTTATTTAAAAAAAAAATCGTTATTTTCCATTTATTCACTTTCAAAAAGGTGTAAATTTAAGATTTCATTTTTATCTCGAATAATTTAATGAACATTAAAATTAAAAAGATAATTATCATCAATTTAAATCATTATGATATGAACTCTTTCATATCTCTTTTGCACATTTGCTACAAACTTAAAGTCTTATTAATGTTTAATACCGCAAAAACCGCATTATAAACTAATTCTCTTTAACGTTTTTTTTTAACAAAAGTCATTTTCAAAAAGATGCAGCCAAGAGATAGAAAAGTTATCTGAAATAAAAAAATATTCGTATGTGGAGTATGACCCTGTGGCAATAAACTGCTACTGCTGCTGTTGCTAACTATGTGTACTGCTATAGCAAGAAGAAAACAAAGAGATATAACTGCTTCTATTAACCATTAGATACTTATTTCATACGGGACTCTAGTGTTTGGTTAACTGAATAACTTGTTGTCTCAAACATAGACTACCAACTGCTGCAACTGCTGTGTTAGAAAAGAACTGTAAAATACTTGTTATGAACCACAAAGTTGCAGCTGAACTGATAAAATTATTATGAATTTGCATATAGAATATGAAAACAGAATTTAAGCGACTGGCGACATAAAGTTAATTTCTATTGAATCCCAGCAGAATAACTTGTTTGAATGAGTGCAACGGGTTTGATGCTTTTGTTTGAATGAAGTTCAAAGCATCAATTATTTTAGTCAGATTTAAAATTATGTTCGAAAAGTGTTTGAAGCTATGTTGCGATTAGTATGAAGCTAGTTTTGACACAACAAAAACTAATGTGTTTAAAAGATAAATAAATAACTTTAAGTCGAATGCAATTTAAGTATGCGATCAAGGCCCAAATGTGCGAGTTCGATATATATTTAAGAAATTATCCACAACTTCTAGTTTGTAGCCATTAGAACATAAAATGTCTTGGAACTCCGAATTTAAATGTTAAGTATATATTTTTTCTTAAGTTTGAAGCATACGTTTTTTCAAGCTGCTATATTAATAATATGTTTGAATCTGGTTTGAAGCTATTTGGTAATTAGTGTGAAGCTAAGTTTGACAGAATAATTTATAAAAAAACTTTTGTTTGAATCTTCGATAAGACTCTAAAGCATTTTAAAAGTATACAACAATTTTAGTTTGATGTTTTTTAAGACATTTTGAACAAGCGGTTGGAAGTGTATGAAATTTGTTAGAACAATGGACATGTTTGACTTAAGTATGAAAAAGATTTAGTAAATCTTAATCATATGTTTAAACTATTTTGAAATTTTTCTGAAACTAGTTTTGACAGAACAATTTGTGAGTTTAAGGCGCTTTGAGGTAAACTAAAGAATTTCAGTTTGATGCCATCTTGTAGACAGTTTGGGTATACAATTGGAAGTGTATTGAGTCCAACAAGAGTTCAAAGAAAATTGTTATGTTTGTCTAGAAATTGGAACAATTTCAATTTATTTTTGGGTCCTAAGTGAACTAGTGTTTGATACAACTTTGAGACAACTATTAACATCTTTTGAAAAATTGAAATAATACGTTGTTATGTTTTGATTTAAATTTGAAGTTTACTTGTTTGAACTTTGAATGCAGCATTTGACGTTTGATTAAAGCGCTTTGAGGTAAAGTAAAGAATTTGTTTTGATGCTTTTTTAAAAAAGTTCGAACATGCGATTGGGATTGTATTAAGGCCAATTAGAGTTTAAAGAAATAATTTTTATTAAAGCAAATTGAACTTATGTTTGACCTAAGTTTGAAGTTAGATTGAAGTTCTATTTGTGTGTGTCTTAAACTAAGTTTAAAGGTTTGTTAAGTTCGTTGAGTCCATTTTGATTCTTTGAAAAAATTTAAATTTTAAATTATTCATATGACTCGTGTTTGAAGTTAGTTTGAGGTAAAATTAAAGATGATTTGAAGTTAAATTTCGTACAAATATATATCACAGTTGGAAGTTGTATCATTAACTTGCTTTTAGCTAAATGAAATTAGTTTAAGACTGCGTTTTCAAATGTTTTCATACTAAAACCTTAATACGTTGCAACATGTTTGATAGATAGGTTTTATAACTATAATGTAGAAGAAAGCTAATTTCTATCGATTGCAGTAGAGAGATAATTAGTATTTGAAGAAAATTATCACAATAGCTGAAACTAAAGTAACCTGTTGCAATGACATTGATCGGAATAATCTGTAGAATATTATTTTCACCGATCTATAGCGCACTAATGGCAATGATCTGAAGTATATTGATTTCAGCGATATGTTTTGAATACCGCGATCTATAGTATATTGGACGCAAAAAAAATTCGTAATAAATTTTTTGTAGAGCGTAACGATCAATTTGAAGTATAATGGTAACGGCCATCTATAATATATTTATCGCAGTGATCTCTAGTGTACTGATTCGCAGCGATCTATAGTGTATTGACTGCAGCGATCTATAGTTCATTGATCGCCAACAATCTATAGTTCACTGATCTCAGCGATCTATAGTTCATTGATCTCAGCGATCTATAGTTCATTGATCGCAGCGATCTATAGTCATTTGATCGCAGCGATCTATAGTTCATTGATCGCAGCGATCTATAGTTCATTGATCACGGTGATCTATAGTTCATTGATCACGGTGGTCTATAGTTCATGATCGCAGCGATCTATAGTTCATTGATCACGGTGATCTATAGTTCATTGATCACGGTGGTCTATAGTTCATTGATCGCAGCGATCTTTAATTCATTGATCGCAACGATCTATAGTTCATTGATCGCAACGATCTATAGTTCATTGATCGCAATGATCTATAATTCATTGATCGCAGTGATATATAGTTCATTGATCTCAGCGATTTATAGTCATTGATCGCAGCGATCTATAGTTCATTGATCGCAGCGATCTATAGTTTATTGATCGAAGTGATCTATAGTTCTTTGATCGCAGCGATCTATAGTTTATTGATCACAACGATCTATAGATCGTGATCGCAACGATCTATAGTCATTGATTGCAGCGATCTATAGTTTATAGATCGTAGCGATCTATAGTGTATTTGATCGTAACGATCTATAGTGTATTGATCGTAGCGATCTATAGTGTATTGATCGTAGCGATCTATAGTGTATTGATCGTAGCGATCTATAGTGTATTGATCGTAGCGAATTATAGTGTATTGATCGTAGCGATCTATAGTATATTGATCGTAGCGATCTACAGTGTATTGATCGCAGCGATCTATAGTGTATTGATCGTAGCGATCTATAGTGATCGCAAATCCAAATTTTCCTCAATATATAAATAGCAGCAATCTAAAGAATATTGATCGCAACCAATATACAGTATATTGATCTCAGCCATTTATATGATATTTAAAGCATTAATCTCTAGTTTATAATCGTAATAAATATTTTGTAGATCACGACGATAAATCACCTATAAATCGCAACTCTAAATTTTCTTTAAAAAAAAATTAAACGTCATTCAAAGTCATTTTCATTAGAATATGAATTTTTTTATTAATTATAACCATTTGTATTTTTGTTGTAAACTGGTTGTGTTCTGTCAAATTTCATTTAAATCACTTTATTTCGTTAATTAAAAATCGATTTTTAATTTCGTTAACAAAAAAAATTTAATTTTAAAAGAAAAATTGTTTTGTTGCAAATTAATTCAATATAAACCGGATCGTTTTTTGTATATTGAATAACAATTGAATTTGTTAAGAAGTGTGAGAGAGATAAATTAGACTCATTAAGACTAAGAAATCTAGTAGTCACCTCCGATCAAGGTCAAAATTTCACAAAATCGAATTAAAACAAAAAAAAGCAGCTTTAAAATTTTTAGATCAAAATAGATGATCAGAGAAAAAAAATAATGCAAAATAATGCTGAATTAATGTGAAACACTAGAGATGACAAATTTCTAGTTCCATAGAAAGGTATTGGAATTTGTTTGATGTTGTTGTTGTTGTTATTGAAATCAAGAATGTTTTAAATGTTTCACACAAAATGGAAACTTGTAGTGATCCTGAAATGATCATATAAAAATGATCAAGTGTTGCAAACTAGAGATGAGTTGAAAATATTTATTTAAACGATGCCATTCACTTTGGGGGAGTCTATGATCTTATATAACCCTGTCAAAAATTATTCTAAAATATTTGAAATAATTTTTTTCGAATTTTTTTCAATTTTTTTTTCTATTTTTTTTTTAATTATACACTAAATGTGTTTAATTATTTGTTATTTAATTTTAAAACAAATTTTGTATTTTTTTACATTGAATTTGTGCTTTTCAAATTGTTTTGAATGTTAAAAAAAATTAAGTGACTTGTGTTTTAGTTTTGAAGCAAAAAAAAAAAAAAAAAAGACTAAATACAAAATCATAAAGAACTCCATAAATCTATCGTGTGATCACCATAATTATCATTTTCTTGGTTTTGAAGTTTTTTATTTTTTTTTATTTATTTTTTTTTTTTACAAAATTTAGTTTTGGTATTTTTCTGCTTCCACTTTTATTGCGGTTTCTTATTTTGAAAATACTTCAATAGTGTTATTTTTTTCCATTAAAAATAATATTTGATTTGATCTTAATGACTTTAAATAATTTTTTGATCGAATTTTTTGTAAATAAATTTAATTTTTTTTTCTTAAAAAAAATTTCATTGAGAAAAAATAATCTGAGAAAATAATCTATGGTATCTTGATCAGAGCGATCTATATAGTATATTACACAATCGCAGCTAAATGTGTTGTATATTGATCGCAACTATCTATGTAGTACATTAATCGCAGCGATCCTTAGTATAATGATCGCAGCGATCCTTAGTATAATGATCGCAGCGATCCTTAGTATAATGATCGCAGCGATCCTTAGTATAATGATCGCAGCGATCCTTAGTATAATGATCGCAGCGATCCTTAGTATAATGATCGCAGCGATCCTTAGTATAATGATCGCAGCGATCCTTAGTATTATGATCGCAGCGATCATAAGTATATTCATCGCAGCGATCATAAGTATATTCATCGCAGCGATCATAAGTATATTCATCGCGTCGATATATACTATTTTGATAGCAGCTATCACCAGTACATTGATCGCAGCGATCTACATTATATTGATCATGGCGATTATTAGTGTATAGATCGCAGCTCTCTTTTTAGTACATAAATCAACAAAATCGCTGCTATCTATGTGGTTTATTGATCGCAGCGATCCATAATATATCGATCACAGCGATCTGTAGTACATAGATCGCAGCATATCGCAGCATCCTATAGTACATTCTTCGCAACGATCTATAGTATATTGATCGCAGTGATATACATTATATTGATCGTAACGATTTAAAGACTATTGATCAAAGCGATCTATATAATACATTAATATTTAGTCCAACAAACTTGCAGCTAACTATGCAGCATATTGAGAGCAGTGATCTACAGTATATTGATCGTGGAGATCAATAGTGAATTGACATAATAAGTATGTTAATATTTGGTCAACACAACAATATTATATTGATCTCAGCGATCTATTGCATATTGATCTTAACCATATGAAATATAGTATTCGCAGCGATCTTTATTATATTGATTGCAGCCATTTAAATTACATTGCAGCGATCTATAGATCATTGAATGCAGCAATCTATAGTTCATTGATCGCAGCGATCTATGGTGTATTGATCACAACGATCTATAGTGTATTGATCACAACGATCTACAGATCATTGATCACAACGATCTACAGATCATTGATCGCAACGATCTATAGTTCATTGATCGCAGCGATCTATAGTGTATTGATCACAACGATCTATAGTGTATTGATCACAACGATCTATAGTGTATTGATCACAACGATCTATAGTGTATTGATCACAACGATCTATAGTTCATAGAGCGCAATGATCTATAGTTCATTGATCGCAGCGATCCATTGTTCTATGATCGCAGCGATCTATAGTTCTTTGATCGCAGCGATCTATAATTTATTGATCTATAGTTCATTGATCTCAGCGATCTAGTCATTGATTGCAGCGATCTATAGTTCATTGGTCGCAGCGATCTATAGTTCATTGATTGCGGTGATCTATAGTACAGTGATTGATATATAGTAAATATCGTTTTAAATTATTATTAATCGTAGCTATTTGTTGCATGTTGATCACAGCGATCTGTAGTTATTTGATCCATCCATAATATATTAATCGAGGTGAACTACAGCATATTAGTCGCAGCCAACTATAGCACTATGATCTCAGCGATCGATAGTAGACTGTTGTTTAGTTTATAAACTTGGTTGCAGTTAAGACTTTAGACTAAAGTATAATCTTAAAACTAGAATAAAGCAAAGTCCTCAGCAATCTGTAGTATATTGATCGCAATGATCTGTAGTATACTGATCGCAACAATATATCCATAACATATTGATCGCAGCGAACTATAACATATTAATTGGAGCCAACTACAGCATAATAATCTCAGTAATCGAATCGACATTTTAGGTTATATAGAAGACAATTTTTTAGCCTTTGAACTCAGTTTTATTTAAAATTAAGACTATAGTTTCATATTTAAACTAGGCTATCGATATATCTTCACCGAGGACTCCAGGTCTAAAGAAACTATACTAGTGATGATTATTTCTATAGACTCATCTCTTCTTTAGATTCTTTAGACCCATTTCTAGTTACATTATATTTTAAATCATCATTTAGTCTCTTGATTAAACTACAGTTTAGTTTTAAGCTGAAAAATTTAAATTAATATTTTAGTCTTTTAGTGTTTCAACATTTTAGTCTTTAATTTAAATTTGCTTTTTTTTATTTTTACAAAACTTTTAAATCGATTGTTTAATTCTTTTTCAATTGAATTGAATTGAATTGTTAGTAATTTAACTAAACTAATTAAATCGTCTGTCCAACCTTCCGTCTGTCTGTTGTACCACTTTCAAGGTGAACAACATTTAACCGCTAAAAACAACAATAAAACCAAAAAACTAAAAAGATTTTGCTTGCACTCTGTATTGTTGAATTCTTTAGGTTCAATGATCGATCGAATTTATTAGATAACAAACAAATGCACTATGGGACTCTTATATAAACAAGCAGACACCACAATATGCAAGCGGAGGTGTTGGTGTTAGGCTCTCCTCTCCCCCCTCATGAAACAAAACAAACTTCTTGTACTCGTTTTAGTTGGTGCGCATGCGCAACATAATATTTTTATGTTGTCTAACTGTGTAGAGATCATATGCTTGTTATTGTTGCTGTTGTTGTTTCAGTTACGTGAAATAGTTTTAAGCTAAAAAAAATATATATAACGTGACATGTGACAATAAATAAGTGTTGTGAGTTGCTGCTGCTGCTGTAGCTATGAATTTGTTGCTGCTTTTGGAAAAAAAATTGGTTCAGTGTAATAAATTATAAAAAAATTGCAACAAATTATAAAAATAAATGTTAAATATATTTTAAATTTTATTAAAACCAAAAAAATAACGTCTGTGATTTGTTTTAGAAAAATAGAGAAACAATTTTGTAACAATTAACGGATCTTGCTTAATTCAAGTGGACTAATTTTTCAGCAATTTTTTAAATGAATTGATAATTAAATTGCATGACAATTATTGGAATTTTCTCATAAAATTAATAAAACTTTAATCATAAAAATGAGTCAATTTTGAATCAATGATCTTGCTTTTTGGACTGATCATTTAATGGCCCCTATTTGTATGCTTTAACTCCTTTAAAGTCTCTAATTAAACTGAATTGTTAACAAAAGTTCTTAAAGCATAATTTTCTTTAAAAAAATAACGGTATTTGCTGCTTTAACTAAAAATTTTCAACACCTTTTAACGCCCACTTTCCTCTAGCCCAAAAAGAAAAGCTCTAATCATGTTGATCATTATTACCATCATTTCACGTTTCCCATTAAAGATTTTTTTCTCTCATTGTTCCTCACAACCAAACAACAAAAAAATTTTCCACCACGTTGACAAGTTTATCATGTTGCAAATGATCTGTTTTTGCCATTAGAGATCTAGTTTTGGGTGCAACGAAACAAACAAAAAAAAAACTTCAAATTGCACCAAGTGCAACCCAAGACTTTGCAAAAGAAGACTGACGCTGGAGAAAAAACTCATTACAATAAAAATAAAAATAAAAATTTTATATGGAATTTAAGGCCTGTGAAAGTCTTCTATTTTTCTTTCTTTTACCATCTTCTGAATTTAAGGCCCAGATTTAAAACAGTTTAAGTCATGACAAAAAAACCAGTTACCAACGATAACTAGAAGATGCTTTTTGGAAAAATGTGTGGCCATTTCTTTGCTACAATATTTTGCAAATAACGGTAGATTAAGTGCAAAATACCACGACAAAATTAATAAAAAAAGCAACATTTGACTAAAACTGGAGAAAAACTAAATAAACTATACCTTCATATCAGACAGGTTAAATCGGCAAAAAGCATTAAATAGAAAACACAAAAAAAACTAAGTTTAAACTCATAAACAAACTGAAAAAGACGAGCTTAAAGTTAACTTTTACTATATAGAGTTTAGTCTATAGAGACTAAACTGTATAGAGTTAAGTCTATAGAGACTAAACTATATAGAGTTTAGTCTATAGAGACTAAACTGTATTGAGTTTAGTCTATAGAGACTAAACTGTATAGAGTTTAGTCTATAGAGACTAAACTATATAGAGTTTAGTCTATAGAGACTAAACTGTATTGAGTTTAGTCTATAGAGACTAAACTATATAGAGTTTAGTCTATAGAGACTAAACTATATAGAGTTTAGTCTATAGAGACTAAACTGTATTGAGTTTAGTCTATAGAGACTAAACTATATAGAGTTTAGTCTATAGAGACTAAACTATATAGAGTTTAGTCTATAGAGACTAAACTATATAGAGTTTAGTCTATAGAGACTTAACTGTATAGAGTTTAGTCTATAGAGACTAAACTATATAGAGTTTAGTCTATAGAGACTAAACTGTATAGAGTTTAGTCTAAAGAGACTAAACTGTATAGAGTTTAGTCTAAAGAGACTAAACTATATAGAGTTTAGTCTATAGACACTAAACTGTATAGAGTTTAGTCTATAGACACTAAACTGTATAGAGTTTAGTCTATAGAGACTTAACTGTATAGAGTTTTGTCCACAGAGACAAACTATATAGTTTTTAGTCTGTAGAGACTAAACTGTATAGAGTTTAGTCTATAGAGACTAAACTGTATAGAGTTTAGTCTATAGAGACTAAACTATATAGAGTTTAGTCTATAGAGACTAAACTGTATAGAGTTTAGTCTAAAGAGACTAAACTGTATAGAGTTTAGTCTAAAGAGACTAAACTGTATAGAGTTTAGTCTAAAGAGACTAAACTATATAGAGTTTAGTCTATAGACACTAAACTGTATAGAGTTTAGTCTATAGACACTAAACTGTATAGAGTTTAGTCTATAGAGACTAAACTGTATAGAGTTTTGTCCACAGAGACAAACTATATAGTTTTTAGTCTGTAGAGACTAAACTGTATAGAGTTTAGTCTATAGAGACTAAACTGTATAGAGTTTAGTCTATAGAAACTAAACTATATAGAGTTTAGTCTATAGAGACTAAACTATATAGAGTTTAGTCTATAGAGACTAAACTGTATAGAGTTTAGTCTATAGAGACTAAACTATATAGAGTTTAGTCTATAGAGACTAAACTGTATAGAGTTTAGTCTATAGAGACTAAACTGTATAGAGTTTAGTCTATAGAGACTAAACTGTATAGAGTTTAGTCTATAGAGACTAAACTGTATAGAGTTTAGTCTATAGAGACTAAACTGTATAGAGTTTAGTCTATAGAGACTAAACTGTATAGAGTTTAGTCTATAGAGACTAAACTGTATAGAGTTTAGTCTATAGAGACTAAACTGTATAGAGTTTAGTCTATAGAGACTAAACTGTATAGAGTTTAGTCTATAGAGACTAAACTGTATAGCGCTTAGTTTATAGCGACAAATCGTTTAAACTTTAGTTTTAAGTCTAGAGAGACTAACTTTTTCCAGCTCTTTCCTCCCATTGTCCTTCTCTGCTACCATCTTTACATATTTTAAAACATTATTATTTCATGTTATGAAAAATAAATTTCACTTTTATCGTCTTTTTGTCTTTTGCGCTATTTTTGCCATCTGCATTTAACTATTTGGTCATTTATTTATTTTTCATATTTCTGCTTCTTTTTTTCTTTTCTTTAAATCTAAAATGAAAAATTTAACAAAAACTAATAAAAATATTTTCGCAAATATTTTTATATCGCTTTTTGCATCTAAACTTAAAACTTCCTTGAGAAGTTGCAGAGTCACTTTTTTTCTACAAACGTTTTCTTTTTCTTGTTTTGGGTTTTTTTTGGAAGTCATGTGAATTTCCAATTGTTTTTGTAAGAAAACTCGTACAATTTAAAAAATGTTTTGTAGTTTTAAAAAGGTGTTGGTGTCTTTCACACATCTAAAGAAAAAGAAAAACTAAAAAAATATATGGAAAACTATTTCCACAAAAAACACCTTAAAACATTAAATAATTTCAGATATTTTTAGCTAAAAACTCGAGAAGACATTTCACCTTTTCGACAGAGAGAAAAGTTTAAAAAAGCGGTTTTAAAAGAGAAAATAAATGATGGAAATTGCTAAATAGTGGAGAAATAGTTTAGGTTACAGTAAAGCCTTATGAATAAGTTGTAGTCTAGTCTTATGGTTATGCTATAGTCTATAGTATAAACTATAGTCTATAGCCTATAGTATAAACTATAGTCTATAGCCTATAGTATAAACTATAGTCTATAGCCTATAGTATAAACTATAGTCTATAGCCAATAGTATAAAATATAGTCTATAGCCTATAGTATAAACTATAGTCTATAGCCTATAGTATAAACTGTAGTCTATAGCCTATAGTATAAACTATAGTCTATAGCCAATAGTATAAAATATAGTCTATAGCCTATAGTATAAACTATAGTCTATAGCCTATAGTATAAACTATAGTCTATAGCCTATAGTATAAACTATAGTCTATAGCCTATAGTATAAACTATAGTCTATAGCCTATAGTATAAACTATAGTCTATAGCCTATAGTATAAACTATAGTCTATAGCCTATAGTATAAACTATAGTCTATAGCCTATAGTATAAACTATAGTCTATAGCCTATAGTATAAACTATAGTCTATAGCCTATAGTATAAACTATAGTCTATAGCCTATAGTATAAACTATAGTCTATAGCCTATAGTATAAACTATAGTCTATAGCCTATAGTATAAACTATAGTCTATAGCCTATAGTATAAACTATAGTCTATAGCCTATAGTATAAACTATAGTCTATAGCCTATAGTATAAACTATAGTCTATAGCCTATAGTATAAACTATAGTCTATAGCCTATAGTATAAACTATAGTCTATAGCCTATAGTATAAACTATAGTCTATAGCCTATAGTATAAACTATAGTCTATAGCCTATAGTATAAACTATAGTCTATAGCCTATAGTATAAACTATAGTCTATAGCCTATAGTATAAACTATAGTCTATAGCCTATAGTATAAACTATAGTCTATAGCCTATAGTATAAACTATAGTCTATAGCCTATAGTATAAACTATAGTCTATAGCCTATAGTATAAACTATAGTCTATAGCCTATAGTATAAACTATAGTCTATAGCCTATAGTATAAACTATAGTCTATAGCCTATAGTATAAACTATAGTCTATAGCCTATAGTATAAACTATAGTCTATAGCCTATAGTATAAACTATAGTCTATAGCCTATAGTATAAACTATAGTCTATAGCCTATAGTATAAACTATAGTCTATAGCCTATAGTATAAACTATTGTCTATAGCCTATAGTATAAACTATAGTCTATTGCCTGTAGTATAAACTATAGTTTATAGCATATAGTATAAACTATAGTCTATAGCCAATAGTATAAAATATAGTCTATAGCCTATAGTATAAACTATAGTCTATAGCCTATAGTATAAACTGTAGTCTATAGCCTATAGCATAAACTATAGCCTTTTTTCTGTTTTTAAAAGCCCCCAAAATATATGTTGCATCTGTTGATGTTTAAAAAATGATCCAACAAAAGTATGTATGTTACTGGAGTTTTTGTTTGTGCAACAATTTTTATACAGGATTTTTTCTTTAAAAAATTTTGATGAAATAAATAATCTGCGTTTGTCTAGCCACTTGCCAAATTGCCAAAGACTCACCTGACTCGTAAACCCAAAACAAAAAAAAAATCTGTTGTGTTTTTTTGTTTGAATGTTGTATGGCGAGTTTGATGTGTATGATGATGATGCTGCTGCTGTTGCTGTTGGTTGGTTGCATGAATGTTTGAAGTTGTCAGTTTGGGTTCCCATCTGAGCCTAAAAAACGCAACTTGTTTAGAAAAACTTCTCATACATTTTACTACACGAGGAGCTTACACTACGTGCCACAAAACTGGAAAACATAAAATATACAACAAAAACAGTTTTTTTTTTGTTGCATCTGAATTAAAAAAATATTAATATTAAACAAAACTCTAACAAAATTTATTTTATTTAATGTTTTTTTAACATTTTAATGAAAACTTGTTTTTGCGTTTTTTTTCTTCTTCTACTTTAACTTTTTGTTGTTGCCGTGTGTGGCAACATTCAAAGAAAAAGTAAATTTATGTTGAAAATTTTGTTCAAGAAAACAAAAAGATTTTTTTCAGCAAAAAAAAAAAAAAAAAAAATGTTTTATATCAAAAACTAATAATAATTGTTGATGTTGTTGTTGTTGTTGCTGTTGTTGGCCATATGTTTAAAGCTGACAATACATGAATGTTGCACGTAGTATTAAAACGGCAACATCATTCACTCATTCATTCATTCATTCAACCAACCATTCCATTGATTACCATGATGAACCAATAATTGTTTTGCAACGTTGAACAACAACAGCAGCAGCAACAACAACAAAAACAAACTAAAATTTTTTTTACAGGTGAAACTATTTCTTTTTATTTAAATTTTTTGTTGTTGTTTTTGATTCCACCAGCAGCAGAAAGTGAAATTTTACTGGTAAAAGAAGAAAGAGTGCAACAAAAACACTAAAATCAATAAATGACCTTTTTTGCGTAAATGACTTTAAATGACCTAAATTGTATTTAATTCACAACAAAAAACGACAACAAACTAATAAATCGTAAAGCAAATTGATCAAGTATTTAGGCTAGACTATAGACGAGTTTAGAGGCTAGTCTATAGACGAGTTTAGAGGCTAGTCTATAGACGAGTTTAGAGGCTAGTCTATAGACGAGTTTAGAGGCTAGTCTATAGACGAGTTTAGAGGCTAGTCTATAGACGAGTTTAGAGGCTAGTCTATAGACGAGTTTAGAGGCTAGTCTATAGACGAGTTTAGAGGCTAGTCTATAGACGAGTTGTATAGGCTAGTCTATGGACGAGTTTAGAGGCTAGTCTATAGACGAGTTTAGAGGCTAGTCTATAGACGAGTTGTATAGGCTAGTCTATAGACGAGTTGTATAGGCTAGTCTATAGACGAGTTGTATAGACTAGTCTATAGACGAGTTGTATAGACTAGTCTATAGACGAGTTGTATAGGCTAGTCTATAGACGAGTTGTATAGGCTAGTCTATAGACGAGTTGTATAGGCTAGTCTATAGACGAGTTGTATAGGCTAGTCTATAGACGAGTTGTATAGGCTAGTCTATAGACGAGTTGTATAGGCTAGTCTATAGACGAGTTGTATAGGCTAGTCTATAGACGAGTTGTATAGGCTAGTCTATAGACGAGTTGTATAGGCTAGTCTATAGACGAGTTGTATAGGCTAGTCTATAGACGAGTTGTATAGGCTAGTCTATAGACGAGTTGTATAGGCTAGACTATAGACGAGTTGAATAGGCTAGACTATAGACGAGTTGTATAGGCTAGGCTAGACTATAGACGAGTTGTATAGGCTAGGCTAGACTATAGACGAGTTGTATAGGCTAGGCTAGACTATAGACGAGTTGTATAGGCTAGGCTAGACTATAGACGAGTTGTATAGGCTAGGCTAGACTATAGACGAGTTGTATAGGCTAGGCTAGACTATAGACGAGTTGTATAGGCTAGGCTAGACTATAGACGAGTTGTATAGGCTAGGCTAGACTATAGACGAGTTGTATAGGCTAGGCTAGACTATAGACGAGTTGTATAGGCTAGGCTAGACTATAGACGAGTTGTATAGGCTAGGCTAGACTATAGACGAGTTGTATAGGCTAGGCTAGACTATAGACGAGTTGTATAGGCTAGGCTTGACTATAGACGAGTTGTATAGGCTAGACTTTTTTTTTTTTTTTTTATATTGGAGGTGGAAACCTTCAAAAGGTACCATGTGGTTATGTCGAATTTTTACTGACTAAAACCACCTCCATCGTCAACACCATAAATGTCCCGCGGAACTGCCTTTAAGTATTACTTCGCGGGACTGGTTAGCATTTAAGCTACCTCAATTATCCTATTCTCTCTTTCTCCCTTTCGCCTCTTCTCCTCCAAACCCAACGCAAGGTTTATTTGGGTAATGAACCGGTTAACCGAATTCCAATTACCCTCAGAAGAAATCATTACTCTTATTATGTTATCCGCATCAACACTCGTCCCAGATTCACACTCCAGTGTACGTCTTAGGTTCTCAAATCTGGGGCATCGAAATGCCACATGTTCAGCATCCTCTACTTCCAAGCATATCGGACAGTTTGGAGATTCGTCATATCCTATCTTATACAGATAGCTTCTGTATCCTCCGTGTCCTGAAAGAAATTGAGTTAGGTGGTAGTTCACCTCCCCATGTCCACGTTCTATCCACGTTTTTATATCCGGTATTAATCTATGCGTCCATCGCCCTTTCAGAGTACTCTGCCATCTCCTTTGCCAGTTTGCTAATGTTCTGTCGCGTTGTTGTTGCTTCCTTTCTCTTTTATTGCCTTCAGGATGCTCTCTTTTGTTCTCATATATCCTAAGAACTTCGTCTGCAGCCAGGTCGAAAGGAATAATACTGGCTATTACACAGGTAGCTTCCAGTGAAATTGTTCTGTAACCACAGCATACCCGTAGGCAACTCTGTCTGACGAGTTGTATAGGCTAGACTATAGACGAGTTTAGAGGCTAGTCTATGGACGAGTTTAGAGGCTAGTCTATAGACGAGTTGTATAGGCTTGACTATAAACGAATTGTATAGGCTAGACTATAGACGAGTTGTATAGGTTAGACTATAGACGAGTTGTATAGACTAGACTATAGACGAGTTTATTACAAACTCGTTTATAGTCTCGTTTAGAGACTAGTTTTTAGTCTCGTAAAGAGAATAGTCTATAGGCTCATCTTGAAATTAGTTTAAAGTCTAGAGAATAGTTTGTAGTCTCCTCTAGAGAATAGTTTGTAGTCTCTTCTAGAGATTTAGTTGTAGTTTCATCATAGTTTAAAGTCTCGTTTAAAGACTAGTCAATAGTCTCGTCTAGAGACTAATTTATTGTCTCGTTTAGAGACCATTTTACTTCATTTAGAGATTAGTTTATAGTCTCGTCTAGAGATAAGTTTTTGTCTCGTTTAAAGACCATTTTATAGTCTCGTATAGAGACTTGTTAATGCTTCGTTTAGATATTAGTTTTTAGTTTCGTCTAGAGACTAATTTATTGTCTCGTTTAGAGACTAATTTATAATCTCGTGTGGAGACTAGTTTATAGACTCGTCTAGAGTCTATAAACTAGTCTCCAGATGGTAAAATGGAGACCATTTTACCATCTACTATAGCGTCTAGTTAATGCTTCACTAGAGACTAGTCTTGTCTAGAGATAAGTTTTAGTCTCGTCTAGAGATAAATTTATAGTCTCGTTAAGAGACTATTTTACAATCTTATTGAAAGACCAGTTTATAGTCTCTTCTCGAGACTAGCTTGTAGTCCCGTCTAACCATCCGCTATTTAGTCTTCTGCTTGTTTTTTTGCTTTTTCATGTATTTAAAGATACATAACCTGCAAAAACGAAAGTCCTAAAATGTCAATGACAGTTGGGGAGAAACAAAAACGCATGTTTGGTTTAACTCATCTATTACGTTGTTGTCATTTGTAAACGTTTTATGTGAGTGAGTGTGTGTGAATGTATTAATTTATGAGTGTATTTTTTTTTTAAATCTCTAAACACAATTTTTATATTTTGCTTGCGAAGTTCAAAGTTGAATAAACTTTTAAAAGTTTGAAAAAAAAACAAGTTTATTTTTTTATAAAAATATTTTATTAAAATTATTTTTATTGAAAATAATTTATTGAGAAAATCGAAAATATGGCAACATTTTATATAATTAAACTTCCTAAAGATGACTGACTCTTTTAAGTATTTTAACCTCCATTATTTCTCTGGATAAATTATTTGCGCAAGATCACTTTAGAGATCTTAACTATAAAATATTATTTTTTATAATTTTGTTATCTTCAGCTTGTAATTTAGTACTTGAAAAAAAAATATTGGAATTCAAACCATATAATCTGTAAGTTAGTTAACCAACCATCAGCAGCGTTTATTTAACCACAAGATTTCTTTTTAAACCAAAATATGCCCCTGGTTAACTACAAAAAATAATAATTTCAGTTTTGTTGCTATTTTTTTTCAAAATTTTTTTTTCATCCAAAGTGTCTCCCATGAATTCAAGTGATAAATCTTATTTTTTTATTTTCATTATTCCAACATCTTCCCCGGCAGATAAGAAGAGAAGAGATCTATTGAATTGCTTTTTTTCTAACTTTCAAGAAGACATGATCACCAGCAGTAGTTAAACGTTGTAGCTTTTTTTTTCGCCTACAGAATCTTGAGAAGCATATTTTCTAAAAGAATTTTTTAACCTCAAGCAAAGTCTTTTGTTATTGTTGTTGTAGTAGTCTTTCTGTTGTCTTAGAAAACTAATAATTTAAACAAATAACGGTAATTTGTTGTAGAGGTTTTTTGTTGTTGTTTTATGAAAATTATGTATTTCTTTTGTGGATTTGAACAATTTGCCATCATCAACAAAATTTTATGGATGAATATTTTTTTTTTTTTTTCGTTTTTTGATGCCAACAAAAATTATAATTTTTTTTTGTCAAATTTAAAAACGGAAATTAAACCACATTCAATTACGGCTGAAACTTAAAAATTAGTTTTCTCAATTAAAGAAAACTACAAAAAAAAAAAAATTGGGTTAAGGTAAAAATTTAAATATTCCGCACAAATTCTATACCATCAACTACTCTCTAGAGGGGATTATGAAATACACTCCGGACGAAACTATAAACATGTCTCTAGATAAAACTATAAACTAGTCTTTAAACTTTGCTATGAATTCATCTTTAAACTAGAGCATAAACTAGTCTCCACACGGGACAATAAACTAGTCTCTTAACGAGACTATAAACCAGTGTCTTGACTAGACTATAAACTCTTTTCTGAACGAGACTATTAACAAGTCTCCACATGAGATTATAAACTAGTCTCCACATAACACTATAAACTAGTCTTCACACTAGACTATAAACTACTATCTGAACGTGACAATACACAAATCTCTGAACGAGACTTTAAACTAGTATCAACTATACAGCTCGTCTATAGTCTAGCCCATGCAACTCGTCTATAGTCTAGCCTATACAACTCGTCTATAGTCAAGACTATACAACTCGTCTATAGTCTAGCCTATACTGCTCGTCTATAGTCTAGCCTATACAGCTCGTCTAAAGTCTAGCCTATACACCTCGTCTATAGTCTAGCCTATACACCTCGTCTATAGACTAGCCTATACACCTCGTCTATAGTCTAGCCTATACACCTCGTCTATAGTCTAGCCTATACAACTCGTCTATAGTCTAGCCTATACAACTCGTCTATAGTCTAGCCTATACAACTCGTCTATAGTCTAGCCTATACAACTCGTCTATAGTCTAGCCTATACAACTCGTCTATAGTCTAGCCTATACAACTCGTCTATAGTCTAGCCTATACAACTCGTCTATAGTCTAGCCTATACAACTCGTCTATAGTCTAGCCTATACAACTCGTCTATAGTCTAGCCTATACAACTCGTCTATAGTCTAGCCTATACAACTCGTCTATAGTCTAGCCTATACAACTCGTCTATAGTCTAGCCTATACAACTCGTCTATAGTCTAGCCTATACAACTCGTCTATAGTCTAGCCTATACAACTCGTCTATAGTCTAGCCTATACAACTCGTCTATAGTCTAGCCTATACAACTCGTCTATAGTCTAGCCTATACAACTCGTCTATAGTCTAGCCTATACAACTCGTCTATAGTCTAGCCTATACAACTCGTCTATAGTCTAGCCTATACAACTCGTCTATAGTCTAGCCTATACAACTCGTCTAAAGTCTAGCCTATACAACTCGTCTAAAGTCTAGCCTATACACCTCGTCTATAGACTAGCCTATACACCTCGTCTATAGACTAGCCTATACACCTCGTCTATAGTCTAGCCTATACACCTCGTCTATAGTCTAGCCTATACAACTCGTCTAAAGTCTAGCCTATACACCTCGTCTATAGACTAGCCTATACACCTCGTCTATAGACTAGCCTATACACCTCGTCTATAGTCTAGCCTATACTGCTCGTCTATAGTCTAGCCTATACACCTCGTCTATAGTCTAGCCTATACTGCTCGTCTATAGTCTAGCCTATACACCTCGTCTATAGTCTAGCCTATACAACTCGTCTATAGTCTAGCCTATACAACTCGTCTATAGTCTAGCCTATACAACTCGTCTATAGTCTAGCCTATACAACTCGTCTATAGTCTAGCCTATACAACTCGTCTATAGTCTAGCCTATACAACTCGTCTATAGTCTAGCCTATACAACTCGTCTATAGTCTAGCCTATACAACTCGTCTATAGTCTAGCCTATACAACTCGTCTATAGTCTAGCCTATACAACTCGTCTATAGTCTAGCCTATACAACTCGTCTATAGTCTAGCCTATACAACTCGTCTATAGTCTAGCCTATACAACTCGTCTATAGTCTAGCCTATACAACTCGTCTATAGTCTAGCCTATACAACTCGTCTATAGTCTAGCCTATACAACTCGTCTATAGTCTAGCCTATACAACTCGTCTATAGTCTAGCCTATACAACTCGTCTATAGTCTAGCCTATACAACTCGTCTATAGTCTAGCCTATACAACTCGTCTATAGTCTAGCCTATACAACTCGTCTATAGTCTAGCCTATACAACTCGTCTATAGTCTAGCCTATACAACTCGTCTATAGTCTAGCCTATACAACTCGTCTATAGTCTAGCCTATACAACTCGTCTATAGTCTAGCCTATACAACTCGTCTATAGTCTAGCCTATACAACTCGTCTATAGTCTAGCCTATACAACTCGTCTATAGTCTAGCCTATACAACTCGTCTATAGTCTAGCCTATACAACTCGTCTATAGTCTAGCCTATACAACTCGTCTATAGTCTAGCCTATACAACTCGTCTATAGTCGAGCCTATACAACTCGTCTATAGTCGAGCCTATACAACTCGTCTATAGTCGAGCCTATACAACTCGTCTATAGTCGAGCCTATACAACTCGTCTATAGTCGAGCCTATACAACTCGTCTATAGTCGAGCCTATACAACTCGTCTATAGTCGAGCCTATACAACTCGTCTATAGTCGAGCCTATACAACTCGTCTATAGTCGAGCCTATACAACTCGTCTATAGTCGAGCCTATACAACTCGTCTATAGTCGAGCCTATACAACTCGTCTATAGTCGAGCCTATACAACTCGTCTATAGTCGAGCCTATACAACTCGTCTATAGTCGAGCCTATACAACTCGTCTATAGTCGAGCCTATACAACTCGTCTATAGTCGAGCCTATACAACTCGTCTATAGTCGAGCCTATACAACTCGTCTATAGTCGAGCCTATACAACTCGTCTATAGTCGAGCCTATACAACTCGTCTATAGTCGAGCCTATACAACTCGTCTATAGTCGAGCCTATACAACTCGTCTATAGTCTAGCCTATACAACTCGTCTATAGTCGAGCCTATACAACTCGTCTATAGTCTTGCCTATACAACTCGTCTATACTCTAGCCTATACAACTCGCCTATAGTCGAGCCTATACAACTCGCCTATAGTCGAGCCTATACAACTCGCCTATAGTCGAGCCTATACAACTCGCCTATAGTCGAGCCTATACAACTCGCCTATAGTCGAGCCTATACAACTCGCCTATAGTCGAGCCTATACAACTCGCCTATAGTCGAGCCAATACAACTCGTCTTACTATCTGCTCTATAGTCATGTTTAAAGTCTGCACTATAATCTTCTTTATAGTGGCTTTTTCCCCTTTTTTCCTCTAAGTTGTTATGATTAATGTCTTTAGCAATTAATCTTGTCATTATGAAATTTCAACATTTTTGTATCTCTAATTTGTGGTATTTTGATTGAGTAAGAGTTTTTGTTTTACAATTAAACTCTTTTTAAAAAAAAATATTTAACAAATCAAAATGTTTGATTTATGAGCTGTAAAACATTTCAAACAGTCTGAAGAAATTAAAAACTGCTGAAAAAATAGTTATTTGAAATTTGCAAAAAAATAAATAAAAAAATCAATGAAGTTGTTTAATAAATTAAAGATGATTTTTTTTTTAATTTTGTTATTTTTTAAGAATTTTTTTCATATACAAAATGATTAAAAATTTCATGGTTTCTGTTTAACTATTTTTTTTTTGCTACTTAATTATGATTTAATTAAAACATTATTTAATTATTAATAAATGATTTGTTTATATTTTGCATATTTTTTGCTGTTAATTAAATTTTTTTCAACACGTTATTTGTTTTTGGTTTTTTTATTATTATTATTTTTTTTGCGATTGCAGGTGACCTTGACCTAAACAGAGGACTATAATAAGATGCTTAATGCTCTTTGCTATGGAGTCTAATGTTTTTGATTTTAAATTTAAAGCGTTAAAGTTTAATTTAAGATCTAATAATTTAAATCGTTAATACTTTAACAACTGTGAGGGAAATTAAAGCTTCTGTTTAAAAGCTTTTACATTTGATCTGGTGATCTTTCTGTATAAGAGAATATAGTCTTTTGTTAATTTATGATATTGAAACTTAAATCACAATTTTTAAATAAACTAGTCTCCTTAGACCAAATTATAAAGTAGTTTCTAGACGAGACTATAAACTAGTCTATAAACAAGACTCTAAGAGACGCTCTAAGAGAAGAGATTCAATGGTCTCTGGATGAGTATATTAAATAGTCTCTGGACGAAAATATTAAGAAGAAGCACTTTAATTACACTCAGATGAAACTAAAGTAAATAATTTTTAGTCTCTCATATAAATTGTTCTATAGTTTCGCCTATAAATCATTATGTGGTCTCACCTGAAAACTAGTGTATAGTCTTGCCTATAAACTAGACTATAGTCTAGCAAATAAACTAGTCTAGAGTTAAGCCAATTTCACTAGTCTAAAGTCTAATCATTGAACTAGTAAAAAGTCTAGCCAGAAAACTGGTCTAAAGTCTAGCTAGAAATTAGTTTATAGTGTCACTATGCGCCATTTTAAAAATTAATATGAATTTCTTTATGAATATAAAGAAATAAAATGTATCCTTCCAAAGCTGAAGGCATTAGGACTTGATCTTTCGATCGATTAACATGAGATAATCATTTCATTTCACACCTTTTTAGCAAGAGATCACCCCAAATGCATTGGCTCGAACAGAAGTGATAGCAAAAATAACAACGTTTTTGAAAAAAGAAAATTAAGAAGCTTCGGAAAAGGTGATCACTTATTAAGTGGGAAAATATTTGATCGTAAGAATAATAATAATCTGATCTTCATTTTTTATTAAAAAAAAAAATTCTAAAAATAACTTTCGAAATTGATCATAGGATCTATAGAAGAATGACAATAAAAACCTATGCTTCCAAAAATCTAATTTTAATAAGAGAAAGAGAAAAACGATCGTGAGAATAATAAAAAAAGAGAGAAATGAGAACTTAATTTGAATATTAAAAATAATCGCAATGAAAGTTAAAACCTGAGTTACTGAAAATGATAAAAAGAATAACCAAACACGGCTTAACATTTTGGACTAATAAAATTTCAAAGATCGCTTTCGAAAATTGATCATAGGATCTATAGGAGAAAGACAAAAAAAAACTCAGGCTGCAGAAAGTGATCTTGCTTAAATTAAAAAAAAGAGAGAGCGACAAAAAGCTGTAGAAATTGATCATATGAGAACGACAACAAGATTTAGGCTTTAGAAAATGATCATATTTTAAGAATGAGAGAGAGCATCATGAGGGTAATTAAAAAACTAATAGAGATTTTATTGAGTAAAAAAAAATCTCCAGGAAATGATCATACTTTAGTAACAAAAAGAGAGAATGAGTCATAAGAATAATTAAGTAATAAAGATTTTAATTGATTATTTAAATTAAATATTTAGAACAGAATAGATCTTAAAAGGAAATATGATCTCTAGAAAAGGGGCATTAAAAATTTTGCTCCTTAAATAAAAGATCGCAGGAACAAAATCAATTAAGTTTTAATTTTTTATCTCGTTTTAAGATTATTTTAATGTTGTGATTTAAAGGATAATAAAATCTGATTAAGTTTACATTGGTGCTGAATGTGATCTTTTTTAAAAATGGCAATGATCTTCCCTGATCTATAAGAAAATGATAATGAAAAATTAAACTGCAAAAAGGGTAGATTGAACTAAATCGCAGGAATAATATTAAATTGATTACAATTTATTTTAAAAAAGAAGAATTTTGAAATTAATTGATCGTGTGATCTTTTAAAACTGACAATGATCTTCCCTTAGTGTAAGGAAGAGGATCCATTAAATAGGAAGAGGATCATGAGAGTAAAACTAACATGATTAAAGACTTTTATAGAAGAAAAATAAATTATACTGAAAGTTTTGAATGAAGTTGATCTAGAAAAAGATCCTTTAAAAGAGAGGATCGAAGAAGTAAAAATAAACTAATGAAATCATAAAAAGGAGTGAAGGATTTTTTTAATTTGAATATTTTTAACTCAACTATTTGCGACTTTTAGACTTTTTTAAAAATATCAATTAAAATTAAAGCGGTGGAAAATGAGGATCTCTAATTTTTTTTTTATAGCGAAAGAGGATCGCAGGTGTCATAATAATCTAATTATCGTTTTTTTTAGGGAGAGTAAAGATTTTTGGGCTGCCATTTTTTAAATTGAATAAAATTCTTGCAATTACAAAACTCTGACTCATTTCATTTTTCAGCTGATCATACTTTGCTGATCATGCAGTAGTTTATCACTATTTTAAACGTTTCTAAATAAAACTGCCCTTGAATACTCATCAGCATAAACTAAACGATGATTTTTCTTATTTAAAAAAAAATCTGATGAAAACAAAAAAATCACAACGTGTTGGTTGAGTTTCATTCATTGTTAAATACATAATTCGTTTTCTTTTGTTGTAATTTTCATCAGGGGTTTTCTGCTTAATTGTCTGTATCTCCCTCTTTGTTCATTTAGTTTTTTTTTTTATTGCCAACACAAAAATTTAGTCAATGAATTCACTTTTTTTCATACATTTTGCTAATTTATTATAAATTAAAAAAAAACTATTTGCCAAGAAACTGAATACTAAATGTTATATTCGGCAAAGCCGAATTTTTAATACCCTTCACCAACAAATTCATGTGAAGTTTCGTACGAGCACATTTACAGACGTCTAGAATATATACAAGTTTTTCTCAAATATAATAAAGGAACTTAATGTTTATGACTCATTAGTCATATAACTTTTTTTTACTGAACCGATTTCGATTGTTCGAATTGTTGGAATGATAATGGGGTACATATAACTTAATGTTATGACACAATTTCATTTTAAATTTAACATTTATAATTGACAATTTTATGAGAGTTCTTTCCTTAACTATAGAGGTTGCCTCAGATATCGGTCTATATCTTTTAATATTCTAAACCGATTTTGCTGATTTTAAATATTCATTTGATCTCAGTCAATTATTGTGTATGTGAGCGTGATAACAACAGACAGACAGATGGGCAGAGCTAAATCGGCTCAGATTTTGATTATATATTTTTTAAATATACTAAACTGATTTTGCTGGTTTTAAATAGGAAACAAAAACAAATACTTAAGCCCAATTTCATTGAGCTCTGTCCATTATTGCGGATGTGACCGTGCCAACAACAGGAGGATGGGCAGACCTAAATCGTCACAGATTTTGATTTGGTGCAAGAATATATATATATATATATATATATATATATATATATATATATATATATATATATATATATATTATATATATATATATATATATAATATATATATATATATATATATATATATATATATATATATATATATATATATATACATTATGAGATCTGAAATGATTTCTTCTTAGTGTTACACACGGAATGATAAAGTTAGCATACCCTCTTTACCACTTGTGGTGGTGGAGGGTACAAAAACATCATAAAATCAATGAGTTTCAGTTTAGGTTTTTTTTTGTACAAAATCTTGATAAATAAAAAAATTTTTCATTGTTTTCAAAAAAAATTATTTATATATTTTTTATTATTTATTTAATTTTTTTTATTTTTATTTTTGTTAAGGAGTTTTTTGATGATTTGTTTGTGTTAAAGTGTTTGTTGATTAGAGTTTAAAATTTGCATAATTCACTATTTTTATTATTATTTTTTGTTTAAGATGTTTTACAACATGTTACATCAATTCATTTCATTCCATTCGAGTGTCTGTTTGAAAGCTTTTGTTGTTGCTACTGCTATTGTTGTTGAGTTATACAGAGTTTTAAAGATGAAAAGTTTGCTGCTGTGAAATTGCAGCAACATTTTGTGTCATTTTGTAAGTGCAGTTGTGTTTTTTTTTTCTAAAATTTTGTGTGGGATGCCTTTTGCTCAACAACAAAAACAAATAAAAATTTCTTTCATAATTCCACTTGAGAATGCAACCCACTGTTAAAAAGGAAATCTAATAAAACAACAACTACAATAATTATGTCATTGTAATGTTTATAAACAACATAAAATTATGTTAGAAAAAAATGTAGAAAAGAAAATTAAAAATAAAAATTTTACTCATTTTCAAAAATTTACCAAAAATCGAATTTTTAAGATTTTTGGAAAATTCAAAAATATTTAAAAATTAAGACTTTAGGCTAATGGATTCGCTTAACACAAATAACAAATATTCAACATAACCTCACTATTATTCAAAAGAATTAGAAAAAATTTAAAAATAAAAGGATAATTTATTCGTATTTAGAAAAATCACCAAAAATCAAGTTTTCAAAATATTTTGAAAATAAAGACCGACTTGAAAATCTTAGACTTTGAACTATTAGACTTATTTATACAATAACTAATATGCAACATAACCTTAGAAATAATCATAAGAAACTAGCAACATTAATAAACTTAGTAAAAAATATATGGAATTTAAGAAAAATCACCAAAAATCGAGTTTTTAAAATATTTCAACATAACAATGGTTTTTGAAAAGCTAAGACTTTGAACTATTAGATTCATTTAATTCAAGTGACTAGTTTTTCAACACAACCCTAATATTATTCCCAGGAATCAAATAAAACTGAACAGCAAAATGGAATTTATATCTTATTTGAGAAAATAATTAAAAATCGTGTTTTTAAAATATTTTGAAATAAAACTGGATTTGTAAATTAGACTATAGACAGATAAATTATTTAAATCAAGTAACAAGTTTGCGAACTAAACAATAATATAGCAACATGAAAACTAATGAAAATAAATGTTATTTTTTTTATTTTTTTTTATTATTTTTTGTAAAATCACCAGAAATCGAATTTTCAAAAAATATTTTGAAAATAAATTGGAAATGAAAATCTACAGTTTTACTTCTAACCTTTTCCTGATTTATGTTATCAGTAATTATGTCCGCCCCTCCTGTCTGGATGTTATCAAAGATTTCAAAAGTCAATAAAATTAAAATAATATGTTCTTCACAAAATAGGCAAAATGATTGTATTGAACAATAATTAACAAACAAGTTACTATCAGTTAATTTTAAAGGCTACAATTTACCATAAAATATTATTCCTATACCCTCTTATTGATTGATAATGTCATCAATTGTGTCCCGTCCTTCTGTCTGGATGTTACAAAAAGTTTACGAAATATGACAAATAAATTAATATAATCATAAACAAAAATTTGAATTTAATAATAATTAAAATAATTTTTTGTTAACAAACTACTCTCTTCTTAAAATGTGAGAAGTTATAGTTTTAAAAAAAAATATTAATTGTGAATGATTATTTGTTATTTAACTGTAATTGTGTCGTCCTCCCGTCTGGATTATTTAAACCATGAAAATAATGAACTTAAACAAAATGTAATCTAAAACAAAAATTCGTCAAATTTCGAAATTAACAATAACAAAAATCTACTTATTTATAAAAAAGTAGATAAATGCAGCTACTTTTCAAATTATAAATTTAGTTAATTGATTTTTATTTGTGCAACCTTGTCCGTCCTTCCGTCTGCCTTTGTAAAAAAAAATTAATCCTCATTAGATTCTGTTGTTAAACAGATTCTTAATTTAGCTTTTGTATCTGAAAAATTTCACAACATTATAAACATTTTCAGAATTTTATTTTAAATCAAATATATCACCATAATTATGTTGAAAATTCAAAACATTCAATTCTATTGAAATTGCCTGTCAAATCTTCCCTCCTTATTCGTTAAGGCTTTTTCCACAACCCCTCTAAAATAACTAAA
Organism: Cochliomyia hominivorax; assembly: GCA_004302925.2. NCBI lineage: Eukaryota > Metazoa > Arthropoda > Insecta > Diptera > Calliphoridae > Cochliomyia > Cochliomyia hominivorax. Next base: position 86,357,475 of record PYHX02000495.1, on the reverse strand, counting down.
CCATATTTGGTTAATATTTACTGCT